>CAWUFW010016414.1:0-310801 GCA_963921515.1 Calotriton arnoldi | reverse complement strand
TAACGTGCGCAAAGAAAAGCAGCATGGCAGCCAGGCCTAGGCCAACATAACAAGGCAGGTAACAATCCACAAGACAATTCCTGCTCCGAAATAACATTGCAACAAATTATGCTGGAGAATGGAGCCATTGTACCAACAAGAAGCAAAACATAGCCATGCAGAGTAAAACGTCCACTGGCAGATAGCGCACAACATGAAAGAAAGATAACACCACAAAATGAAATAATACCACTCCTCCATGAGGAACAAATGAAAGTAATGTGGAAAGAGTCACACACCACTGGCCTTGACTATTCATAGAAGCATGTGGGATGAGGGACTGTGTCCTCCGCACAAGCTATACCCCAAGTCCATCCGCCGTACATCCATTCCAGAATTCCCAGCATCTTCGGAGGCTGCACTCTGCTGACTGCTCAGGCAGACGGAGCATGCCATCACATCACCCTGTAGCAAAATGGCTGTTGCACCACTGACCCTCAACTACGCCGGACAGATCAAGCTGTACAGTGACAGTATGCTACACATAGTGGGCTGCTTAAATCTGGCAATGCTGAATGTAAGTTACCGAGTAACTTACCGCATTGCAATGTTCAGCTGCGTCATCCCCGTATTCTACTGTCGCAGGTGTCCGTTCCACTGGTGTGGATTTATGTCTCTCCAACCCGGCATGTCCAAAGGCGGACTTGGTACACTTGTTTGCATCCCTGGACGACCACGACAGGATCTGTTCAGTGTATGGGGGCATGGCGTTTGTGGCTGCAATCGGGGACACACTGCAATGGGACCAGTGTGCCTCCACAGAACGTCTTCTGGATCACAGTTTCATCGAATGTCATCCAACATGTCCCATCAGGATTCTACAAGGGACAACTTACGACGAACACGTTGCCACCCACCATCCGCTTCATTGGATGACATCCATGTTCACCATCAATGGGATGGATACCCTGCTGGAAGGTATCGCATACACGTCAACTTGTCAATTCACGGGGCCCCGACTCAATATCCCCAATTGAACATAGATGTACAACACCGTACCCATGCTCGGCTTTCGCACGGAGTGGGCAGGTAGCTGTACAAGAACTATACCATATCATCTGCAACTAACACCTTACCATCAACTCCACTGCCATGACAACTGACATTTCCGGGACATGCACCCTGTTCCTCATCATATCCTGTGTCTCTGCATGAACAGGGGGAGGCAGAGGTATGGGACTTGTGTACAGTAACCACATGGGCAATACAGCATGAACAACTATGCCATAATATGTATTCTGCGCACCTGGACACATGCACCTGTCAGTGCACACTTATCTGTCTGCTGTAGTACGTGCGAACTGTCACCTCACCTTTGTCTGTACTTCCGTGCCAGGACTTATGCATGGACAACAAATGCAACCCCCTACAACATGGCCCTAGTAACAGTGTCATGTTCAGTAGCCACCACATTGCAACAACTGGTGAGACGCTGCTGCATGCAGGTGGGCACATGCCCTGATGTCACCTCTGACGCAGGTGTGTCGGAGTCACTATTGTATTAAACCGGTACCATGGAACTGAGATGAACTGTCCCTATGATGTCAAGCTGTCTGGTAGGCTGAATGAATACTGTCTGTGTCAAAGCCCAGAGACCATCAGTAATCAGCAAATGTACTGTAGCATAGAAAGGGCAAGGCAGCTGTAACCCTGAAGCCTCCATTCCACAGTCAACAACTAATTACATCTACCTGTACCCCCTTTCGTATGTGTAATCATGCTAAGTATATCCTCCACATGCATTTTGCTTCCAGTAGTGTACACTATTCTGCATCACAGAGGAAGTAAGTCCACATACATGCCTCGAAGCAAATATGTGACTCTGTAGAATTATTTCCAGAAGACAAGTACGAATGAGAGAGGATGAGAGTGTGTGAAGTACACGAGAGCCGTGAGATGACCATGTAGTCCAGTGACATTGGATGTCAATGCATATGAGTTGCCGCCACAGTGGACCTAGTGAAATACTACAGGTCGTGGGCCTTTGATTGTCAGACTCTGACGTGGCCCAACAGATCATCACATTAACACTGACGGGCTGGTCACTTCAAAGCACAGTCCTACATATGTGTATAATTACCTTCACAGTCGGACATCACACTCATCAAGCAAAATTAGGACCCACACAAGAAGCATGCTACAGCAATGCATGTCAAAACACACACAGGAAATCAGTGTGGGTGGGCAGGTCCGCACAGTGAGTACGAAGTGCTGAAACTCACATACATGCTTAATTAAACCAGGCACAATCTTGACAGTCACACACCCTGCAGACCCACAATGGCCAAAACATATTAAGTAGGAGCCATCCTGAACTGCAAGGACACACCCACACACTGCACACTGTGCAACATGCAATACACACATGCGCTCACATTCACAGACCTGAACACGGATACAAACACCCACCATGCCCCTGGGTAACACATGTGTGTAATCGACATTGCCAGAGTGCACACACACACACACCAACACTACCCCAAAGTCACACACTTCACACCACACACACATACACCTCCCAAATGCACACTTCGAAAGTAACCCATGTGCCCAGGCTCAATGTTCATCACAAGATTAACATACACCTACACTGCTGGCCACCCAGAAAGTAAGCTCACACATACCCGCACACTATGCACATGCTACCTGTCATCCTGTGGCCAGACTCACACCCCGTGCTTTGCTTGCACGCAAACATGACACGTAGACATTTACCATGGAATTCAAGCAAATACATGCAGACAATCCGTGTCACTAAAAAACTTCTTCATTACACACACAAGTGGCAGAGTCTGAAAGAAGTGAAGTCCCAGCCACGTGTAAAACACATGGAATGTGAGACCAGACATTGCAATTGTTGATGTACCATACAAGGCATGTGCCTCACTTAACTATGCACACACAGTAACAACTGCAATCAGCAACTACACAGACACAACCGACTACAGGAACATCAGCATCCAGTCACAGATTACATAGACAGGCGGCAAAATTGTTCAACACCAGGGACAGTGGCCAGTCCGATGTGCAGAGTAGTGACACGAAAAGCTGCGTATGCAATGTGTGTGAGTGTACCCTGACATGGCCACCAACACTGCCATGGCAGGCACAATAGCCATCACAGCCACCACTGTGTCACAGGTAGATGTGTGTGTGTCCCTACCATTCAAACAGGATGGCCCGTTCAACTCGGTGCTGTCTATGTGCTACGGGACAGTTGGAGGTCCGCCCCTGAGAGAGAAGCACAACTGTGGAAGACACACATGTGTCATGTGAAGCGGGAGTTCCGCTTGGGCCAGGTGGGTGGGTGGCACGGGTAGGTGCACACATGCATTGTTGAAACAGACTGTGTGGGGAGGATTCCGGAGGGCTATATTTCCACTGTGTTGGGTATTTGGAAAGCACACCTGTCTGGAGATGAATGTGAACTCGTGTGGGCACAACAGGCGGGCACACGATCAATGCTGCATCAGGCGTAGACGTTAGCCCTCCCTCTGGGGACATGCTGGATACTGCTGTGCGTCTGCCAGGCCCTTGCCAAGGCACTCACATCCCCTGTCCACCAGGTGTACCCCCTACATTGTCCGCCTGCACAGGCTACCCAGGGCACGGAATGGCAGTGGAGCTTGGTGGGTGGGAGCTCATGGTGCCCTTCTCCTGGTCACATCTCGCAGGCAACACATTCTCAGTGAGCAGCAGGGCACAAGTCCTAAATATGTAGTGGAGGGATGCAGACGTCACGACAGGAAGTGACGTCACGAAAGGTGGCTTGCACCATCAGACTTTTGCCTCCTTCGCCCACCCCTTACATGCGATTGCAACAGAGAAGCCAGCGCGTGCACAAGCAGCACCGAGCTCGCCCCAGAGGGGCCAAAGAGTGAATGTGTGTGTCCATTTGCACCAGTTCCCTGGCTCGCGGTAAAATCAGTGGTGGGACGCCGTCCACCCGCGTGGTACCCTGACTCGAGACCTGGTGTGCAGGCAAAGTGTCCTATTGGCTTTGCGATATGTGTGAGATGCATGACACTCATTGGTGGGGGATGGCTCGGAGGCACGTCACCCTGAGGCCCATGTCCCACCACATGGGTCCCTTGTCAATGGCAGCGGTTGTAATGACTATGCGCGCAGGGGTGGGTCAACCTTACGTGTGGGATTGTGTTTGCGGCCTGGCCCGCTAGGGCAGACACAGCCTCTGTGTGTTGCATGTGGTGTATCCGGACACCGGAGGCTGTCATGCATTGTCACTGTTGTCCAGGTATCGAGTCGGGGTACCACATGGGTGGACGGCGTCCCACCACTCATATCACCGCGAGACAGATAATTGGGGCAAATGGACCCACACATTCACTCTTTGGCCTCTCTGGGGCGAGATCGGAGCTGCTTGTGCACACGCTGGCTTCTACGATGCAATCGCATATAAGGGGTGAGCGAGGGGAGGCAATGAGTCAGACGGTGCAAGCCACCTTCCGTGATGTCACCCCCACCCCTTATTTTAGGACTCATGCCCTGCTGTTGTCAGATGTGCCACTGCCCAGGGGGGTGGAGAAAGGGTCAGGAATGTCAGCCTGATATTGGCCCAGTTGAAGGACCACCTTGACTGGGGGGGACAACCATTGGACAGTCTGGCGTAGCCCACCCACGCGTACATGTGGGCCCTCCATGTACTGTGTCACCTGCGGCAAAGTGATGTCATGGGCAATGACGTTATTGAGGAGAGCTGTCTGCCCCACGCAGAGATGGCGCATGAGCTCAACAGACCCAGCACTGAGGGCAGCAGGGGTCACATGTGCAGGGGCAGCTGTGCCTGGTGTGAAGGAAACTCTACCCTTCATCCCTGTGCCGACACGTGTTGCACCTGTGGAAGTAGATGGGAGGACGGGCATTGGCCTCCGCGTGGCTGAAGAGGAGCCAGAGTCCACGTCCCCTGTGTTAGCAAACATGGATGCATCACCTCGGTCCTCAGATGACTCAGAAATTGCCGTCTCGGCCTGTAATTCATCCAGCACACGTCTGGCCCCTCCGAGGCGCTGGTCACATCTGACACACTCAGCACCTGTGCAGCTGCTACATCCGATGCCACACCACTGTTGACCGTCCCCTGTCCCTCAGCACCCACGGGAGATGCCACATGAGAGAGAGCGAGGTGGCCTCACTCATCTGGCATCAATTAAACAGACATGTGCAAGGGAAGCAGCACAGAACATCCACCAATCCACATGTTGCACGATACCTGTGCAATTGCATACAGCCACCACAATCAACACGTAATGGCTGGCGTACAGTAACTGAAGCCACTAATAAGTGGCACATGTGTTGTGCACATAGCACTACACCCGGCATGTGTCACCCTGCGACCATAGTCCCAAATCGCGGTGTGCACACCCACTGTCCTGATGGGGCAAGGATGACCACTACGCAATTAGGCCAAAGACATACCTGCATGGAGCAGAATAGGAAACCACTCACACAGACTGCAACATGACGGGCCACAATGGCCATGAGCCCATGCCATCCACCTGTCGTTCACACGAGCATAACTGCTGTAGCACAGTGTGCCGGATGTGTAAGCACCAGAGATATGAGCTGAGGCATCGCAAACATATGACCGAACGAAATCAGAGTAGGCACAGTGCCTCAAACATACATGTGAATTGCCAATCCAGGCCACTACAGGTTGTTCCTGAGGGCTACGACTCTGAGTGCATTGAGAATGCAGAGTGATCAAATTTCATCTTGACCCTCAGGAATCGCATATGCATGTCAGGTGCACACAGCACAGAGTACACTTACAACCCACTGCATACACAACATACATCGCATCACCCAGATTATGGTTAGGCTGTGGACACATGCTGCCTCTCACCGCAGAAGACACCATCCCACATTACTGTACACTTGCTTGCTGCTGATGCCCCTACAAACATGCATCCGGCACAGGCTGTGTGACTGTCAAGATGCAGACCATTACTGGTGAAATGCAGCGCCGTGCTGACCTGACAATACAAGGGGGCATCCCCCGATCCGTTCTCGCCACGTAGTAGCTCATCCGGCAGATGACGTCACACCCTTTGTGGAATTGGCTGCACTGTCGGTCACACATACACAGAGGCATCAACTTGGATGCAATGCCTCATCACAAGCCCTTGGGCTGGAGGACTTCAAACTGCAGGGATGGTACACAAGAGCCTTGGAATGTCACTCATACACTTCTCAACATCACCCACATCCACCAATCACAGTGGCATGCTGCTGACCCATCCCAAATACTCAGAGGCGTGCAACAGAGCCAGGAAGTAATCGGACATGGCCCAACAGCATGTGTACACCACACGTGAATGCATGCTGCTGGGAGTGTGTACCCAGGACCTGTCCATCCCATTCACATGCAGGTTGCCAGCACATTGAGCAATGTGTAGTCTGCCCACATCTACTGTCCATTGTCAGGTGGACCAACAAATAGATCACAAGGCAACACATCTTTGTGGGTGGACTCACCGTGTCCAACACTGCGCAGCCCTCAACGTACTCGCCCTGTGAATGGCTCACCACGCAATGGAGGTCCCATTCAGTGCCACTATCTCTCACACACATCCCTATCACAAGGCATGGTGTGTCCAATCGACAGGGCTGAGTTTGTGCATTTCAGGAGAGACCTGAACAAAAGACACATGTAACCCACTGTACAGTCAGTGTTGTCTCCTTCTAGGATGGTGCGGTCAATGTGCAGCCCAGGTCTGCTGCCACTGAGAAGGCCAGCAGGGACCCAGCCAGCCATTCACACAAGCAATGTCTGCCCTGAGTCCTGCATTGCCAAGTAGCTGAGTGACTGGATGTCTGACATGGAAATGCCATGTACCACCACTCGTGAGGGACATGCATGGGAAAGCGCCATAGAGCCTACATACCTCTTACACCTGTAGTTAGCATGGTAAGCAGTGCATGTTGGAACCCCACAGGCTCAGAATCATAGTGCTGCGGATCAACGACATGTGTGTCCCCCACATGCACTCCCACACACACTGTAGTTGTCTTACACACACATGTTTTGCTATGAATAGCCTTGGGCAGTGTGCGTGGAGCTCGGAATCCATGATCTCCAGCTCCTCGCTGGTGAGTGGACCTGGACATATCTTCAGAGCCGTCGACATGTAGGTGGACATGTGGCAGCAGCGGCAGGTGTTGTTGAGGGATGCCAGGCAGCAGTCCCTGTAAGCTGTGGTAATGCCTGTCTCCCTCCCACACTCATATAGCCCCCTGGGGCTGTTCCAGTGGGTCCAAGCTGCTGCAATTGGTGTACCATGTCTGCCTGCTTCAAATGCACACAATGGCCTGCACCGAGCTGTCCCGGTACGCTTACCTCTATTGTCGAACACGCAGGATGCAGTCGCGAGGGCCATTGGAGTTGGCCTCAAGGGCCTGGTCCATGGCGGGTACAGTCCGCTGGTGCCATGTGGAATCCACAGTTGAAGGTGCGCCATGCATTTGCAGGTGTGGCCATGATTTGTGTGTGGGAGCATGTCCACACTGGACAGGGCCACTTCATGCTGTGTGCATTGGCATTGACGGCCAGTGCTCAGCCTCCACATGTCTGTTGGCACATCATCATTTACACATTAGCATGGGTGCATGGGATGTGCATATGCACACACATGCCATATTTCTCAATGTACATCTCCCACTTGGCACGTGCAACGTTACGTGTCACTTGTGATGTGTGTTTGCATTCACACAGCTGTGTTGTCATGGAGTTGTCAATGTGTACACCTGTCAATGTGTGTTGGAGGTGTGATACGTACAGTGCTGGACATTGGGTGGACTAGGGACATCATTGACTGTCTCATATCCCATTGTGCAACAGGACCCACTTGTTTTGGCCGCTCAGCCTGTGTACATTGTGTTGTTGGTGTGTGCCATACTCACCCAGCCTCGGAAGCTGTGTCTGGCACAGCAGCTAGGTATATTGCCGTGGTGTTGTCGCCTCCCACCTATGCAGTCTGAAACCATCATGATGCCTTTCAAGCTATTAGGGCCTAAATCCCCATGTGCATGCTCATGGCAATGGTTTGTGTCAGTAGCCATTGCTATTGGTAAGGGGACCTGTGTAAGAGTATTGTGGCTGTGCTGTCACTACTTGTCAGCTGTTCTGTGATTCTATAGCTTTGCCAGTAATTTTTGTTATGTGTATGTGTAAGTGCCATGTGGTGTGTTGCATTGACATGTGTCCACTTCCATCTGTCCTAGGAGGAGAGCAAACATACATCACCCCTACCAATTGCTGTCAGACATGGAGGATGTGGAGGTCATTCGTAAATTCCGGCTGGACCGACCCACCCTGCATCACCTATGTGCCATGTTGGAACCCCACCTTCGTCCTCGCAGGGTGTATCCAACAGCATTCACCCCCACGGCTAAGGTGATGGCTGCACTGCATTTTTCGCTACCGGATCTTTCCAACACACGGTAGGCAGTGGAGGTGGAATGTCCCAACCCATGTTCAGCATGGTGCTATGGGATGTCCTGGCAGCTATGATGCTGTACAGGAACCGGTACATCCGATTCCCCAGGGCTCGTGATTTGGCGGCAGTGAAGGGTGCTTTCTATGCACTTGGACGCATCCCCCACGTTGTTGGTGCAATTGATTGCACACATGTTGGCCTTATTGCACCACAGGCCATGGAGCACATCTTTAGGAACTGGAAACATTTCCACTCCCTGAATGTGCAAGTGGTGTGCCTGGCGGACATGATCATCACGCACGTGTGTGCGAAGTTTCCCGGTTCCACCCATGACTCGCACATCATGCGCCACAGCATCCTCCCACGACTGGTGTCCAATCTTCAACCGGACCGTGCATGGATTGTTGTGAGTATGCATACTCGTGTAGCGTGCTGGGTGTGACATGATGTCTTGTATCCTGTTGGAATTGCAAGGATTCTCTGTGTTTCTCACACCCAGGTGACTCGGCATATCCTAACGGGCCTTGGCTGCTGAGCCCACTCCGTAATCCCAGGACACCAGCTGATGTCAGATACAATGAGGCACATGGGAGGACCAGACGTGTGGTGGAGCGGACTTTTGGACTCCTGAAGTCCAGATTCAGGTGCCTGGACCGCACCGGGGGTGCACTGGCATACTCCCCACAGAAGGTGTGCCAGATAGTTGTGGCATGCTGCTTGCTGCACAATCTGGCTATTCGCAGGCAGATCCCCCTGATAGTGGATGACGGTGATCAGCCAGGACCCCCGCCTGCAGACCAGGCCGTGTCCAGTGACGAGGACAGTGGAGAGGAGGAAGCAGTGAATGAGCGTCAGCAGCTCATCGCCCGCTACTTCACTTGACGGTGAGTGACCATGTACGTCGGCTGATGTTGCTGTAGTTGTGTAGGTGTATGTGTGCATTGTCACGGCGGCCTATTGTTCACTGAGTGCTGTGTGGCAATGGTCCATGTCCAGGGTAGTATGCCACTGACAGTGGCTGTGGCATTGTGCCCTGTTGCTCTGTGAGATGTGTGTACATTGCTTGAACTTGATGACAAGTACTGTGTGATGAGTGTGTGACACACACATTCAATGGACTCTTGTTCTGTTTTTCACCCCTAGGTCCCTCCAGCCTCTCCTGGCCTATCGACATACCACACTCCTGATGCATTACTGATCATGGTGACGGTTGCACATCCTTGATTAAACACAGAGCAGATACAACAGAATGTGATCCAGGTGTATTTATTTTGAACAGTGACATGTGATTGTGGGCAAGGTGATGACAAAAGTGGTGCATGCTGGAACAATGAGTTGACGGACATGTCCGCGTGATGGCCAAGGTGTACCCATGTTGTTCTGGGTCCACAGTCCGACAGACACATGCCATTCACATGGCAGTGTGGGGTAGGATAGTAGTCCAAGTGAATGCAGTAGATGGCCACCGTGGCTGGCTGTCTCACTGGCGTTTGGAGTGTGCAAAGTCATCTCTGGACACCTGTTTCCTCTTCGGACGCCCCCTTCCACGTTTGAGAGGGGGGGGTTGTGTTTGTGGGCTGCTGGTGGTGGCTGAGGATTGCCCACTCGCTGTGGACGCAGGGGAACTGGATGTTGCACGGACCTGCACCCCAGCAGGTGGTGTCGGAGGTGGTGTGGTTGGCCTTGATTGGGCCCTCACCGCCACCACTAGCTGGCCCATGAGGTCGACAAGTTTGCCCATACGGGTCACGAATTGGCCCATATGGGCGTCCATGGACCTCAACACCCCAAGGACTTCCCGCGTATCGGAAGCTGACTGGGCCCATTGTCCCTGGGCCTCTTCATAGGCCCCAAGGACTCTTGCGATTTGCGGCAGGGCTTGGCTCCCAGGCTCTGATGGCGTTGACCTGACCCTGCTCCTCCCACCTGAACTGCTGCCACCGACCTGCCCACTTGCCACAGTGGTCACCCGGGGCCTAGTTGTGGCTCCCAGGGTCGGTGTCGACGTGCGTACAACCCCTTGCGCAGGCTGAGTGGTCAGGGAGGCCCTGGTGGTGGTGGTTGCGGCGGTGGTGGTGGCCGCAATGACCGTGGCAGCAGGGGCCTGGGACTGGTCACCGGCCCTGGGAGATGGGTTGGTGGGTAGGAGGGGTCCTGGGGAGCGGTTGGGCCCTGCCACACCAGATGTGCCTGGTCGGGAGTCCTCGTCCGAGGAGGTGTCCAGGTCTTCCACATCCGTGAGTCCGGGTGGAGGGCTTGTGGACTGGCTGTGATGACTGCTGTCTCCCTCTCCAGCATCATGCTGTTCGTCACCTGTGGGACGGAGACGAAAGGTTATTGTGTTGCACCTTGCAAGGTTTGTGTTAGATGACTGACATTCACAGTTGGTGCACAGTTGTGCATTGATTTCCCAGATGCATGTGTATGGCTCTACAATGTGTGTGCGTGATCAATGCAATGGAATGGTGTGATGGGTGCACATGGCATGGGACGGATTTGAATAGCCAATCGGTGTGTGTTGCAGTACCCCTACATTTTGTGCCTTTGGTGGACACGGGGTACAGCCCCTCGACGCTTTTGAGGTGAAATATGGTTTAGGGGTTTCAAATGGAACGCTTAGGGACGCAGATGGCAAAAGGGGTACAGCCCCCTCAACGCTTTTGAGGTGAAATATGGTTTTGGGGTTTCAAATGGAACGCTTAGGAACGCAGATGGCAAAGGGGTACAGCCCCCTCAACGCTTTTGAGGTGAAATATGGTTTAGGGGTTTCAAATGGAACGCTTAGGAACGCAGATGGCAAAGGGATACAGCCCCTCAACGCTTTTGAGGTGAAATATGGTTTTGGGGTTTCAAATGGAACGCTTAGGAACGCAGATGGCAAAGGGGTACAGCCCCTCAACGCTTTTGAGGTGAAATATGGTTTTGGGGTTTCAAATGGGACGCTTAGGAATGCAGATGGCAAAGGGTACAGCCCCCTCAATGCTTTTGAGGTGAAATATGGTTTTGGGGTACATACTGTGACATATGGGTGCAGGAGGGGACATGTGTTTTGGCCACACGACACTGCAGAGACAAAGGTGTGTGTATGTCTGACGTACCAAGCATATCTGCTCACTGTTATCATTTAGGGACATTACACTGCAAGCATTGTAGTGAGTGAGTAATGGTTGTGTGCCACACGACGTATTGCAGATGGGACAATTCCTTTGTGTGCGTGCTACCCTCAGCCATGTGCAGCAATGCAGTGCTCTTGGTGTGTTGACTATATTAGGTATGTTGTGAATCACAGTGTGACGTGCGCTTTAGACACTACAGACACATTATTGGTCATCGGCAGGAATCTTTGCTGAACTACTGTATATGGGACAACTGATTAGATGATATATCTTTCATGACACTGGGGCTGTTAAGATGTGATGGATGAGACATTGAATGTGCATTGTGTAGCTGTGTGGTTCATGGGTCCAGTGGTGTATGTGACATTACTGTGGTTCCACTCAGTTACATTGAGACGAGATAGACTTACGAGATAGATGTTGTACGATGTCAACGGAACAAGCAGACACGACTACATGGACAAGACTTCGATGGTGTTGCTGATGTGTGTGATGACTGGCACAGTGCACGGCATGTGGGTCAGTACTCCAGTGAGACTTGTGCATGCAGACGTGACTCCTTACGTGTTAGTGTATTTGTGATGGCTCATGTGGGCTATGACTCTGTAATTCATGTCCGTGTGCACATTAGTCACATGATTATGACAGGGAGCAGTGCTACCTGTTCCTCAGCTACGTGACATGTCCCAAATGTTAGTCGTAGTACAGTCCTCATGCCTACAGACACCCCGCCCTGTACAGTAGTCTACCTACTTGTTGGTTTGTAGGGAGCAATGCAATGGCTGTCACATGGTCATGAGAGGGAGGGTGCTCCATCTTGCTGGTCTGTGGCAGTGGGGGCCGTGTTGTGAGTTGTGGTGAAGGCTTACCATCCACAGACACCCCTCCATGTAGGGAAACATATCTACCTGTCGGGTGAAGGTGTGCACTGCAATGGCTGTCACATGGGTGTGGGGAGTGCTCCATCTTGCTCCGCTGTAGGACTAGGGGCCTGGTGGTGGTTGTACTTCTGCAGTCCCCCCTCCGATACTCGGAGTTTGTGGTAAGGCTACTTATCTGTTACTTGTTGGTTAGTGCAGCTATGGCTGACACATGAGTGTGGGTGTAGGGAGTGCTCCTTCCGGCACATCTGGGGTACAGAGGGACCTGGTGGGAGTTGTGGTGCTGGCTGACTGTACACATGCCCCCATGGTTTTGTTTGTTGGTACCTTTGGGCTGAGTGTGTGGGAGTGTCTGTTGCATGTGTGAGAGATGTCTTGTGTATTGTGTACTGGACATGGGGGTGTTTGGCCCTCGGTGCTATGGCATTCTGGTAGTGCATGACAGTACATAGCGGTGTGCTGGTATACATTTGTTTGTACTTACCAGCCTCCACTCCCCCTGGTATTCCGGTGAGACTCTCCGGATGCAGAATGCCTCGCACCTTCTCCTCCCACGCCTTGAAGGTCTTGAATAGCGCGGGATTTCCGCCGCCAGTCATGGCAGCCAGCTCACGATTCTTGGCCTCCTTCTTCCTGACCACGCTTTTCAGGTCGTGCCACCTCTTTGTGATTTCGCCCCGGTTGCGTGGCACGTTCCCAACTGCATTCACCTGGTCTACTATCCTTCTCCACATTCTGTTTCTGGTGGCTACTGGTGTCTGTTGGACCTGGTTCCCATAGATTTGTGGGTGCACCTTGATGATCTCATCGACCATGACCGTCAACTCAGTGGCAGTGTACTTTGGCATTCTTTGGCTTGCCATGGTGTGTGGTCTGCTATTTGTTGAGCTGGTGTGGTGGTTGTGTGGTGTGTGGTGTGTGGTGTGTGATGTGCAGGGGGTTTGTGGTGCCGTTGTTTCAGTGGTGATGGTGGTGGTGGTAGTGGTGGTGATGTGTGTGATGTGTGCGTGCGTGTGGTGTGCTGCTTTCCTTTGTGTCTCTCTGTGTTGTCTGATGGCGTCTTCGCTTTGTCCTCGTGCAAGGGATTGTGGTCTGTGAGGAGGCTGCTTTTGTACTAACTTATGTGGGTGTGTCATGATGGTCTGTCGTTTTCAGGTGTGTTGTGTCTGTTGTCCTCGGATTTGAAGTTTTTTAGTTTTGGCAGGGGGCATGTGTCATTGGGATGTGTTCTGTGTTTGTGTATTTTGGCGTAGTTTGCTGTGCGGACTTGTTGGCCATGTTGTGTGTATTTCTTTGTCCCGCCAATGGTTTCCGTGCACGAACGTGTCCGCCAGGCCTTCCGCCGTGTCAGTTATTCATCGCTGTTGTTAACCGTGGCGGGCGGGGAAAATGTGGATTTTCCGCGCTCATGTCGAGGAGATCATAATTTCACGGTCGTTGTCTCGGTCGTCAGAGCGGGCGGATTTGGGTTTTCGGGCGGGATTGCGTCCGTGGCGGACGGTTAATCTTCTACTCGGACATGGACGGGTGGAATTTTGTGTGTTTTTACCGCCACGGGCGGAAGTTGCTTCGCGACATCATAATTGCTCGGTCTGTATTCCCATGGTGCAGGCGGGCGGTTTTTTAAGGCTATAGTAGATGGCGGATTTTTTACCGCCGGTTATCGTAATGGACCCCACATATAACAATAGTAATTACATATCAAAATAACTTACAAATACTATATATAATAAAATAATAAATACATTTACCAATAAATATTTATTTTAAAATACAAAATATTTTTTAAATAGATGAAAGACAAAATAAATGTATTTATTTAAATTCCTAACCTATAACACCACACCAATAACAAAACACTTCACATTTCTTAATTAAATGTATTTACATATTTCACATAATTAATAAACAATTACAAATGTCTCACTAATAAAACAATTATAAACATTAATCTACTACACAGACTTTAACACTATAATTTGCACAACACAAACTAAATTAAACTATCAAATAATAAAACACATTTAAAACTTATCTTCAAATTACAATCAATTACTATTAGCAACTAATAATTAAATTATTTAATACCCACCCTTTACCCCTTTTAAAAATAAATATAACAAAAACAATTACAAAATTACCCAAAATATTTATCTATTAATTAACATTAATTAACAACTATATATTAATTAAACACAAATTACTTCCCACCATTTACACCTATAAACACCACAACACACACCTAAAATTAATTACACAATTACCATTATTAATTAACACTTAATTAATTAAAATTAATTAAAAACCAATTAATTCATAAATTAAAAATAAATTACTTCCAACCATTTACACCTACAAACACCACAACACAAACCTGAAACTAATTAAACAATTACCATAATTAATTTACAATTATTTAATTAAATTTAATTAACAATCAATTATTAATTCACAAATAAAAATTAAATTACTTCCCACCATTTATACCTACAAACACCACGACACACACCTAAAATTAGATAACTACCATAATTAAGTAATAATTAAATAAAATTCATTAACAATCAAATATTAATGAATTAATAAAAAATTTATTTACACATTTAACACTATAAAATATCGATAAAACAAATATTAATAAATACAAATTAATCAATAAATTTAACATAATAAAATTACTTCCCACCCTATTCCCCTATAAACCCACAACCCGCTACGGAACTAAAAGCGCCAAATTCATATTAAAAAAAAATCATACATTTAATATAATTAAATTACTTCCCACCCTATTCCCCTATAAACTTACAACCCGCAACGGAACTAAAAGCGCAAAATTAAAAGAATATTTTTTTTATAACTACTAAAAATTTAACAAATATATTAAAAATACAAACAATTCTTATACACAAACACATACATCACATGCATATAAAATATACACTAAAATACATAACAATAATAAAAAACGATATTTTTAACAACTATGGTGCCGATTCCGATTCGGGCCGGAAATCTCTCCGACCGAGCTGGACTCGGAGAGATTTCCGACCGAATCGGACTCTGGCAGCCCGACCGAACGAGGTACGATGCGCACGTATGCCATCGGACTCGATTCGGTCGGACTCCCATTGAAGTCAATGGGAGCCAGTCGTACGACGCGTACACGGGCTCCCATTGACTCAATGGGCACGACGCGAACAAGGGCGCCCCCTACAGCGTGTTCGCGTCGATGCGGGTCGCGCCGTACATGCACGTGTAGGGGGGACCCATGGGTCCCCCCTGTGTGCGACTCGCGTACCTACGCTTCCAGGGGGGTCCGACACGGACCCCCAAAGTGCGGCTCCGACAGATCCTTGGAGCCGGACTGCACGAGTCGGTCGGAGCGGTCGAGGTGCGCATCGTACTTACCCGGCCGGGGAACGTCTCCATTGCGCGGTGCAAGTCGTCCCCATGCGAGTCGGTCGGAGCGGTCGGGTCCTGCGAACGAGTCGGTCGGAGATTTCGCGAGAGCACGCATCGTACTTGCTCGTCCGGACGCACGTACGATTCGGTCGGGAAATAGGGCTTCGAATCGGATCCAGTAAAGCCGAATCCGATTCGGAGCCCTACCGGCCGAGATCGGAATCGGCCCCTATATTTCTGCAAAGGATATTAAACACTTCGATATTTTTAAAATCAATATTACTTGCCTGAATTCGATATACTTGACCTCGATATTCTTGCGGTCGATATTTCTGACCCACGATATTTCCAACTCGGTGTTTGTGCACCTCGACATTTTGTACTCGATATTCTGTCTCTACACCATCAAATTTCACATCCAAATACAACAACATGTCCAGGAGTGAAAAATCAGTTTTAAAAGCATTAAAAAACAACCAATTTTTGAAATTTTTACCGGCAGACAAGGGTGGGGCCCTAGTAGTCATGGACTGTAGTTTCTATGAACGTAAGGTGGAAGAACATGTGAGAGATGCCCTCACTTATTTACAGCTGCCACAAGATCCCACGTCTGTATTTATGGAGACCTTGTCCTCCATATTAATGAGAGCCCTAGACATGGAATGGTTCAGTGAAAAAACAAAACAATTTTTATACACAGAGGGGTCGATTCCGATTCGGGCCGGAAATCTCTCCGACCGAGCCGGACCCGGAGAGATTTCCGACCGAATCGGACCCGTGCAGTCCGACCGAACGAGTCCGATGCATTCGTATGCCACCGGACACGAGTCGGTCGGACTCCCATTGAACTCAATGGGAGCCGGTCGTACAACGCGTACGCGGGCTCCCATTGCCTCAATGGGTGCGAGGCGAACAAGGGCGCCCCTACAGCGAGTACGCCGCGAGCGCCCGCGGTGTACACGCACAGGTAGGGGGACCCATGGGTCCCCCTGTGTGCGCCTCGCACGGGTACGCGTACAGGGGGTCCGACACGGACCCCCAAAGTACGGCTCCGACAGCGAGTTCGAGTCGGACGGCGCGAGTCGGTCGGAGCGGTCGAGGTGCGCATCGTACTTACCCGGCCGGAAAACGTCTCCATTGCGCGGTGCGAATCGGGTCCGAGCGAGTCGGTCGGAGCGGTACGATCCGGGTACGAGTCGGTCGGAGCGGTCGGGTCGCCCGGACGAGTCGGTCGGCGAGTCGCATCGTACTCGCTCGGCCGGACCCGCGTACGGTTCGGTCGGGAAACAGGGCTCCGAATCGGATCCGGTAAAGCCGAATCCTATTCGGAGCCCTACCGGCCGAGATCGGAATCGGCCCCAGAATATCCAAGATGACCCACACTTTATATGCTCCCCAAGATACATAAAAATCTTCTTGATCCCCCTTTCAGACCCATACTTTCAGGGTGCGGGTTGATACACGAATCACCAGGCCAGTACTTGGACAATTTTTGCAGCCACTGGTACAAGCAAGTCCCTCTTATCTACAAGACACCACACACCTGCTGAAGCTGTTATCGGAAGTTTACATCACAAACCACTAAGAAGTCTGGCTATGTACAGTGGAAGTTGTAGCTCTCTACACCTCAATCCCACATAAGGAGGGTATAGGGGCAATAAGTGGACATTGCTCAACGCAGAGGAAATGAAAGCGAATAAAGTATTCTTATTAGAATTTCTTTACTTTTGCCTCTATCATAGCTACTTCGAGTGGAATCAGACGTACGTTCTTCAAACCAATGATACGTCCATGGGTTTTTCAGGAGCCCCCAGCTATGCCAATCTCTTTATGCTCAAATTCGAGACTGAACATATACTTTGCAAAGAGATTTGGACTCGGAAACTCATTATGTGCCGACGGTACATTGATGATATTTTCATCATTTGGAATGGCAACAGACAGGAACTAGAAGAGCACCTGGAGGATCTCAACCAGAAGAATCCCAGAATAAAATTCACACACAAAATTGAAAAATCCAGCATCACCTATTTGGATGTGGAAATCATGATCATGGAGACAGGTATCCATACCACAGTTTTCAAAAAGCCAACTGATGGAAATAATACTTTACTCTACAGTAGTTTCCATCCACCAACACTAAAGAAGCACTTACTGTTGTCCCAATGTACAAAGATCAAACATATCACATCGAAATAAGAGGATTGCATATCGACCATACATGAGTACAAGACACACTTTTTACAACGTGGATACCCTGAAGAAGTGGTAGATCAAGCTGTGCAATGGGTACGTACAATTGACAGGGCGAAACCTTTGGCGAAACAGACAAAAGAAACATTGAAAAGAGAATTTTTGTTTCTACATTTTCCACAAAATTACCTACTATCAAGAGGATTATTTTAAAATGATGGGAATTACTCCAGACGGAGCCTGACATCAGAGGATTATTTGCTCATCAACCTTTGTTTGCCTACAAAAGATACAATAACCTAAGAGAAATACTTTCGCCGACACAAAAGAAAGACAATGAGGTACAAAGAGGCATGATGAAATGCAACAACTGCACTCACTGCAACAATGTGTTAGTGGGGAAGGGCATCTCTCATCCTTGGACAGGCAAATAGATCAGTTTCAAATATACAGCGGACTGTAACATGCATTTTGTAATTTATGCTATCAAATGCCCGTGTGGGTTATATTATGTAGGCAAGACAGAAACAAAGATCATGACAAGTATTACCTAGCATAAGAACTAAGGGGCTCATTAGGATGGCGGAGGGTCAGCCACCGCCGGGCCGGCGGTGGCGGTCCCTCGGCCATCTGACTACCGTTTCCCCCCGCCACATTAGGATGGCGGGGGTGGGGGGAATCGCTTTGTGACCGCGGTGGTGCCTGCCACGTTGTGCATGGAAATGCACTACATGGCCTTTTGGCATTGAGAACGGTGCTGCAGCCAGCAGCACCGTCTGCAATGATCAGGGCCCTGGATGCGCCCGCCATAGTGGCAGGCACATCCTAATACACTCAGCGGGACCGCCGCCTTACCGGCGGGCAGTCCCAGAACCGCAACGATGGCGGGCGGACATCAGTCCGCCCGCCATCGTAATGAGCCCCTAAGACTCCGAATTCTCCTTTGGCAACAAACTGGAATGAGAAAAGACACCACACCATGGTGTCATTCCACACACCATGTGGAATGAGAAAAGACATGTGAAAAGACAACTACGGTTCACAGTTCTAGAAGTAATTGTCCAGAAACCAGACAGAGATGTGGTGAAGCTACTGGCATAACGAGAAATCTATTGGATTAGATATCTGGACACTCTTAACCCAAAAGGTCTGAATGACAAACTGGAATTATCCTGTTTTCTCTAATCACCAAGGCCTTAATTACTATTTTTACTTGAAGTCAGCAACATAGATCACCACCCCCCAGCCTGAGAGCTAGCGTAAGCCATCCTGATATCTCAGTCTCACCAACACTTTTTCACATTGTCCACACATCTAGTACACTTTACACTCAGCACTTTTTGCTACACAATAGCTGTTTTTCAGGACATTTGTCCAGTACTCTTGTACTTTCTCGCTATAGAACATTATAAACCCATGTCAACTGGTCTTTAGCCATGCAATTTTGTGAAAAGTAGTTACTGTTGGCATTATGCATTATGAAGTAGCTAAGTATGCTAGTTCAATTAACAACATTGTTGGACTGGTGCTCATCTCATGAAAACGAGTTCCAGTTTGTTAGCACTTTATGTATAACCTCTGAATCCAGCAGACTATTTTTCCATATAGAACATTTAATACCTCTGTTATGTAGTGTTGTTATGTATATTTGTGAAACGCAGCCACTGTCGTTGGCAGCAAAGTTTGTCAGCTCATTCAACAATTTCATTGGGTTGGTTTGATGTTTTTCTTATAGATACAACTCTGTTTCTCCTAATTTTTTCAATGTTTTTTCATGTTGTTAAATTTAGAAGACACACAGATGGCTTATACTACAGAACACTGTTACATTGTGTATGGTTTTAAAGTTATTAGGACGTTTCCAACCTTATTCAGTTACAAGCGTCATAATCAAAACCATGAGTTTAATTCAGAATAATCATTCATGTTTGTCATGTGTGCTCTTTTAATTCAGTTGATTTATTTCAAGTAACTCAACATTTATGTAAAATCTTCAAAATACATGACCTATATAATGTAAGTCAGCCTCGCCATATTTTTTCAAATCTTTATTGTTCCTCCACTTGGCGAACATTTCACTAATACCGGTAGAGTCTGTCTTCCTTTTCACTTGGCTTCTAACGTTCGGGCACGCACAACCCAGCACGTTTATAGCACAGCCCTAGTAGCACGGATCACTAGAAGAATCGTTACGGAAGAGACAGGTTAGACCACACTTGGGTAAGAAAAACTCACGGGGCTCGTGGAATTATTAAGTATCAGCAACCCCTTTCTAACTTTGTTTTTAGACTCTTGTACCTTATTGTGATGCTTTCTATTGACAGTGGGGAATCCAGCGTTTTTCAGTGAAGCACACCAAACCATAGAACTGCCATTGTCGTATTCGCTAGGCATTAATGCCTCAGACGTTAGAGTCAGCAACCAGCAATTTTTATTGGGAGTAGGGCACAACCTTGATGGTTCATTTTCATGTATCTTGACTCGTTGGCTTTCTGTGGTATCGGCTCGTCACTTCTTTTCTGTTGCTTTATGACTCCACGTCTTAGGAGCATATTGGGAGATGTAGTTCCTTTTTCATAAAAGAAACACAGGTTGGCTTTTAGCAAATTAACACACTTGGTGAGACATGTCGGGATAATGGACCCATTCCTTCTTCAAACTTTTGTTTTGTACTTTTGACTTATATTCACTCTTTTTGGATCAGTCAGTGACAAACTTCACAACCTTTTACTCACATCCGGTAGAAGTCTTTCATGGCATGAGGTTATTTGCAACCATTGAGAAATTCGGATCTGCCGCCACATAAACAATTTTGTATCTCTGTTTATAGATACCCCTGATGAAGGGCCTCTGTGTTGGCCCGAAATGCATTCGGTTAGATTGAACTGTCAGTCTTAAAAGAACATTATGATCAGCATTTGTATGGATGATTCATTTACAAGGATCTCATCTTTGGAACTAAATCGACTTGATTAAAGAAATTGATTTATCCGGCCAACTGTACGCTGCATTGTTTGCTGATTACCATAGTTATTTAAGCTTATTGTTTATTCAGTTTAATAATGTATACTGATGTATAAGCTGTAAACTCCATTTGGGATATAGTAGTGCACATTGTGTCTAGACCATTGGTTCTAGTTATCACATGAATTTATATGCTTGGGGTCAGGGTGGAGCCTCATCACAGAGTGCATACGAAGACTTAAAGAACTTTAAAAAGATTATTTACTCTATTCAAGCCAAGAGTCAGATTTGAGTGCAACACAACCTGCTTAGTCTCCACTTTTAGAAAGTGGACATTTCTCTGCTCTTACCGCTCTGTGTGCCTTGCAGCCTGTCTCCAATACACGTCTGGGAACGGTGACAGCTATACTTTGTGCATTCCCTCTAGACAGCCACAAACACAGGAAGGGTTGGTGTGACAGAGAACTCATCTGCATTCATCTATCAATCAATCAATCAATCATGTCACTTATAAAGCGCACTACATACCCGCGAGGGTCTCAAGGCGCTGGGGGAAGAGGGGGGTGGTGCTGCTACTGATCGAAGAGCCAGGTCTTGAGGAGTCTTCTGAAGGCCAGTAGGTCTTGGGTCTGTCGGAGGTTGGTGGGGAGGGTGTTCCAGGTCTTGGCGGCGAGGTGGGAGAAGGATCTGCCGCCGGCGGTCGTTTTCCGGATGCGGGGGACTGTGGCGAGGGCGAGGCTGGTCGAGCGGAGCTGGCGGGTGGGGGTGTAGAAGCTGAGTCGTCTGTTGAGGTAGGCTGGTCCGGAGTTGTGGAGTGCTTTGTGTGCGTGGGTGAGGAGCTTGAAGGTTATCCTCTTGTTGACAGGGAGCCAGTGCAGGTCTCTCAGGTGGGGTGTGATGTGGCTGCGTCGGGGGATGTCGAGGATAAGACGTGCATTCTGATAGCTCTTCCTGGGCAGGAAAGACCATCACTCACGCCCTGGTCACCAGCAGACTCGACTACGGCAACGCACTCTATGCTGGAATAAACAAAAACCTCACCCGCAAGCCACAGAACATCCAGAACCCCGCCGCAAGACTAGTCCTCAACCTGTCAAAACACTGCCACATCTCCCAGCACCTGCGCACACTCCACTCCACGAGAATCACTTTCAAGATACTCACCCACGCACACAAGGCCCTCCACGGCACCGGACCAGCATACCTGAACAGCCGACTCAAATTCCACGCACCCCAAAGGACCCTACGATCAGCCCAGCTCTCTTACGCCAGGGTCCCCCGCACCAGAAAGACCAGATCGGGAGGCCGCTACTTCTCCTTCCTTGCGGCCAAAGCATGGAACGCCCTTCCGCTCCACCTCAGACAGACAACATCGCTCCCCCTCTTCGCAAGAAACCTCAAAACCTGGCTCTTCGACAGACCGTCTCCTTGATGGAATGGAACCTGCACCCCCCCACCCTAGCGCCTTGAGACCCTTACGGGTGAGTAGTCGCGCTTCAATAAACCCCTGATTGATTGATTGAAGAGGGAGAGGGATCTGACACGTACATCTGAGTAGGCAGTGTCCTGTGTCCCCCACAAAGGGCTGATTACCCTCCTAAGATAGCCTGGCAGACAGGGCTGGGATGAAAAGGAACCTGTACATTTCAAGGGTTTGCTTTGAAGTCACTCCCACTTCAAAGGCACAATTGGGTATAAGTACCGGGGTTCTGACCCTACCAAGACAGTACACTACTGGATCAGTGAAGAACTCTGCCAGGAGTAAAAGCTGATGTGCTGCAAGGATTACCACTCTGCTTAACTGACTGTTTGGGGGAACTGCTTCTCTGCTTTATTGAGCTTCCCGGCTTCCTGCTGATCTCTGCTCTGCTGAGGACAAAAACGTGATCCATCTCACTTGAACCCAGAGTAACTCCTGTGCAAAAATGGATGTGTCCGTCTGTAACACAACTGGTGCTCATTTAAAGCGCTCTGATACATTCGGGTTGGGTTTGCGTTATATAAACCCCCCCACCCCCAAAAAAGGACTTGCTGGCTTCCCCCCTGTTTGAAAGTCTCAGGGCCATCAAAGACTTCTTGCAACCATGCTGCTGCTGGACTCTGCCATCTTTCAGTCCCCTCTTGCCTAAGGTGCCAAACCAGTTCTGGACCTCAGAAGTGTGTTCTGCAGCTGTTTTTGCTTCAAAATGTACTCAGTGACGACTTTGCGCTGATTGGAACCGACACATTGCTCTTCGAAGCAGGAGCTGATCAATGACATCGCCTCAACGGACTGTGTGGCTCGAAGCCAACAGCCAGTGCAGCTTGACATCGACGCAGTGCCTGCATCATAAAGGAGTTCGACCACAAAGCCTTCATTGACTGCTCGGATCGGTGCCAACACTTTGCCTCCATCCACGGGATCGACGACGACGCAGCGCCTCCTCGACTCCTCATATCGAGTCTTCGATGTCGACACTTGCTTCCTCCGAGGTACTTTGTCAGCGGGATCTGTCTGAGTCCTGTAGCCGTCCTGCCTCCCATTGCGGTCAGCCTGAACTTTGGATTTACCCCGGTTTAGCGCTACTACAAGTAACCCCTTAGCGCTATTGACTTCTAAGCACTATTTTGGGGATTTATTCTTTAAAAATTCATAACTCCGGTTCTACTTATTTCGTTTTTGTCGTTTGTCCTGTTTTATTCATAAAAATATTCTCTATTTTCTAAACCTGTGTGGCATAGTTTTGTGGTGTTTTCATTGTGTTACTGTGTGCGTGTTGCACAAATACTTTACACATTGCCTCTTTAGATGAGCCTGACTGCTCTATGCCAAGCTACCAGAGGGTGAGCACAGGTTATCTTTTAGTTTTTATCTAGCCTACCATGACTAGAATTGTGGTGCCTACCTAGACAGGATGCATACCTCTGCCAACTAGAGATGCAATTTCTAACAGTCCCTTATAGGAGTAAGCCCTTTTAGCGATATGCAAGTTCACTATGCACATTGTGAAAACATTTAAGTTCCTGGGATCAGAGTGTTTCTGGTCCTAGGAGTTCATGACTGTGATCCAGCGCGATATTAGCAAACCGCATTCACACACTATATACTCACTTGGGCCCATACATTCATACTACGCTAATACTTACGCTGGGTTTTATCAGTTGTTACTCTCTATCAAAATCCCTGCTACCAATTACCTTCTGATTGAAGAGTAATGACTTACCAATGAATCCTTTGCTAATTGGGAAATTTAAAATGAGTGACATTCATTATAGTACATAATCCTGAAATAACCACTGAGTCAGGAAGTTTTAAAATGTTTATCTAAAGATTTAGCAGAGTAAAATACAGAGCCACATGGTACTTAATCGCAATACCCAAGATTAAGCATAGAAATGATTATTGCTAATCAATGACGGTGTTTAAAGAAGAGGAGAAGATAGAGACAGCAGCGCAACTAAAGGTTGCATTATATTTACCTAACTGCGAGAACCAAACCCCTTAGCCAAGGAGTTGGAATAATAGGACCCAGGAAGGATGAAGAGCAAAGACCTCCTCCAGGTTCAGGACAGGACCAGTGACCTCTCTACAACGACGCCTGCGTCGTTCCCCTCTCTGATACTCGGCTTCTCCTCGATTCTCCCGTGCCTTCCTTCTAATGGACTCTGCCGCCCCCTCCTCAGGACCTCTTCTGGACAGGGACTTGGTCTGCAATCGGTCAGCTTGGCGGTCTGGAGCTAAGCGCGCTCTGGCAGCATGGACGCCTGATCTTCATGAACGCATGCTCTCATGGAATCTTGCTCTGCTGTGCTTCAAGACTTCCGACCAACTAATTAACTAATTCTATATCTATTATACCCTTCTACGCCCATGTACCTCCCCTTAATGTTGCTAAAATATGGGACCACTACTTCTGATTGGACAGGGACAGGGGGTGGATTCTCGCACCATATCCATTTGGCTTAAATTGTAAAGCCTATTGTCTTTACGTTCCCACCCCTTCAAATTAATACATTCGCTTTATTTCTCACCCGTCTCATGACAAATGTAAACCAATTTTCATAGACATTGTATCAATGTGTGACAGGAAAGCACTAGTACAACATTTTCGGCCATCAGGTTACGGCCTTGGACTTCGTCCAGGTTGACTTCATTTGGCAGGCACACAAGACACATGCGCAGAACCATTTGCCTCTCGAGTTTCAGGTCACCAACCCAGGCCCAAGTTTACGAACTAATAAAAGTGCAAGAAGAAAATATTAGAATCACAAATAAAATGTTTCACTGTATACCCACTATTTCTATTCTATTCCCAATTAAATATATATACTATCCCGCGTTAGTAGCGTTAGGAAACGACAATTTAATAATGACATGAGAGCAAGCAGAAGCATGTGAAAACATCAAGCAGCCATTTTAATGCACACTGCGCAGAAGCAGAAGTTTTCCCACCAAGCAAAGAAAGACGTCACACCATGTGATATGGTTGCGACATGCGCATTGAGCTTTCCCGCGCATAGCGGCCATTTTGGATTACAGACAAGCGTTATTCATTAGTAAAACACATAGGCAAGCATCTTTTTCTTTTGTGTCGTGAATGCAAAGGTTAGTATTAACAATACAAGTTTAACAGATTAATACTGTGAGGAGGATTGAATACAAGCAAGTTTCATTTATGAAACCTTGCTCCATCAATCCCCTCTCTGATGGCATTTCTGAGCCATCAAAAAAACATTACCCTCAATCAGATGCCAACTTCTAGCAAATTACTTCATTCTCGTCTTTATTCTTTCTATTTTTACAATCTCCTTTTAATTTCTTGTATAATTCACTTCTCCATTCTTCAAGTTCGATTTCATCTAGCTTTCGTTTCTTTCCTCTTCCTGTCACCCTATATTTTCCATTCTTTTTACAGCATTTGCACCATATTGTTATTGCCAAAATTATTATTGCTATCCCTGCTAAGGGTACTAATATTTGACCTATAAGTCCTTTCCCTATATTAGCAAACCAGGTTCCAATTGACGAGATACTATTTGTCAATCTTTCCCATACACTATCAACTTCCAGTGGTTTAAGTTCTTTCTCAAGTTTAGTTATATTCTGTATATACGTTCCAATTTCTGCACTGTTATCAGGAATATAATTGCAACAATGTTTCGTCTTCAATAATTTACAGACTCCGCCCTCTTTTGCCAATATAATATCAAGAGCAAGTCGATTTTGCATCACCATAGATCTAATCGCAACCATTTCCGCATTAATCATTAGAAAACCTCCTGCAGTATCTGTTGATAAACGATCAACTTCTGTAGACAATTTACATATTTTCCTTGAGTTCAGAATTATTCCCACTGAAGGTATCAATGCACCAAATATATCACCTCCAATTTCTGAAAAACTAGCTCTTTTACTATGTATTAATTCGTTATTGTTTTCATTGCTCTCAGTGTTTCTTTTTACGTGGTATATCTTTGGAAATACTATTCCAAAATAACAACTTCCATACCACCGTGCAGGAAGCCTAAAGTAAGCCTTATTCCCACACACATAATAGATTCCAGGAAAAACAGAATCTGTTCCTCCTTTGAGTCCCCAACCTCCAAGAATTAAAAAATTGTTTTTGCATTCACTGGTACCGATGAAAACATTGTTATAATCAGTCTTTAACCTATGAAGACAAATTTTTCCTGTCTTTACAAAATCCAGAGCCATAGCAGCTTGAGCCTTGCCAGGTGTGTAACTCCCTTCTTTCTCAGCCCAAGGTGGCAAATGAGCCTTATGCTCAGAAGCTTTCTTTTGGAAATCTTGTCTTCTATCTTCTACTAAATTCAAGTAAAATTCAAGTAAAGAACATGTTAGATTGTGTCTATGTGCATGTGTTATGTCTATTGATTTCATTGTTAAGAAAAATTCTCCCATAAACTGTGCGTCTTGACTACTAAGCACTGGGTCCATACTCTTGCGAATCGGAACTTCAGAAAATATCACATCTAAGTTTGAATAATAATACTGAAGTTTCCCTGTTCTATAAAATAAACTAGACAAAATACTACATGATATGCCATATGTCAGTGGTAAATGGTGATATGTTAATCCTTCTGCTACTGATTCGGGTAACTTCATACAGACGTAACAATTACTAACTTCCATGGTGTCTACATATTGAAACAATAACTTTGTGAAAACGTTTAAACTAGTGTTGTTGTCAGCTACTTCATGATGAATTTCTGGTTCATTTTCTGCCATTAGTTCTACTCTATTGCCCTTCACGTTTGCTGTCCTCTCCTTAGTTTCATTATTAATCTTTTTATCTATTATCATAAGGTAAGGAATTGCTACAATCAGGACTAACCATACTATAAGCACCATTACTAGACTGCATATGCATATTGCACAGCATCTTCTACAACATTTCTGTTTTGGTCTCCCAGTAACTCTATTGTCAGGCATTTTTCGACAAGGAAGATTGCTCTTCTTATCTTTTCTTTAGCTTATTCTTTTGCTTAGTCAGGGTGGTCTTGTTTCTTCTTCGTATGTCAATTCTGCACTAGTTCCTTCGCCACCACTGTCACTTGATTCTGAGCTTTCAAAATCTTCAAGGATGATGTAAGTCCAATCAGGACCCTTGAATTTGTTATTCACAAGTTTCAGTCTTTTACTTCTTCTTTTCGCAGTTTTATGTTCTTGTTCAGTTTGACTTGTCACTTCATTCACTTGATCTGGATCTTCACTTCTGGTTGTTATGTGTACTTCACTCTTTTAATGACACTCGGCCAATGATCTCCTTTTCTTGTTTTCTTTGTTGGCACTGTTTCTTTGTTTTCGTCTTTAGCGATCTCGTTAATTTCACTGCTTAGTACTGCTTTGTTTTCTTTGATCACTTTTTCTTCTGTTTTGTCTTTTTCAGGTCTGATTGGTTTCTCTGTAACAGCTCCGCTGTGAGTTTCCAATAACTGACCTTGTTCTTTGTTTATTTCTTCAAGTTCATGTTTTTCAAGGTTTTCTTCTTCTGTGTAATCTTCTTGATCTAACTTGTTCTGATCAGGGCTTATTGCACTGTGAACTTCTGCAGCCTGACCGGATTCTTCTAGACCTGTCTGTCCCTGATCAAAGTCTATTAGGTCTTCACTGTTTTGAGTCCAGTTTTCTTTCCCTATCTGACCTTGTTCAGGATTTCTTAATGTCTTTTCTTCTTGTTCCTGAACTGCTTCTTCTTCACCTATCTGATCTTCTTCAATTTCCTCCAATTTCGGTTGACTTCTTGCTCTGTGGTATACTTCAGGAACTTCTACCACTGGTATCCAATCCTGACTTGTGCTCGGTTGTTCTTCTTCAGCTTCCCCGGAATCTCGAACTTGAGATCCTACAGCTGGGCAACCTTCAGCCTCTTCAGTGATTGGCGTTGTCTGAGGATTCTCTTCCTCGGGATCTGGTACTCTCTTGGTGTGACTTACATGAATCCAATTAGGAAATCCGGCACACTTCACTGCTGTATTCGTTGTCAGTATGACTTGACACGGTCTGCCCCATCTAGGTGATAGACACGTTTCTCTGGTGTGATTCTTCACTACCACCCAGTCACCAGGATTCAGATCATGTTCTTGTTCGGGCTGCCTGGAAACTGCGTCTTCTCCAACCTGATGAGAGACAGAACGCACTAGGTCAGCCAATCCTTTGCAATAGTCCAGAACCATATCATCAGATATATTCACCAGTTTGTTTGTGGGAACATGTGTTTGTCTCATTGCTCTTCCCATCATTATTTCGTGGGGGCTCAATCCTGTGTTTCTGTCAGGTATACTTCTGAGTCCCATTAAAACGAGTGGTAATGCATCTGGCCACTCTAATGATGTTGAGGCACACATTTTTCCCAGTCTTGACTTTATAGTGCCATTCAATTGTTCAACCACTCCAGAAGCTTCTGGACGATATGCACAGTGCAGTTTCTGTTTTATTTGGAATGCTTCACAGATTATTTGAATCACTTCGCTGTTAAAATGTTTTCCTCTATCTGATTCCAAAGTTACTGGAAAAGCAAACCTAGGAATGAGCTCTCGTAGCAACAGTTTTGCAACTGTAATGCTGTCATTTCTCCTAGTAGGGTAAGCCTCCACCCACTTTGAAAACAGACACACTATGACTAGTACATATTTCAGCCCTCTACATGGTGGTAACTGTATGAAATCAAACTGAAGTCTCATAAATGGACCCTTGCCTTTCCAATTTTTCCAAATCCAATTACTGCCTTCCTCCCCGGATTATGCATCTGGCAAGTTAGACATCTCTGGCAAAGACTCTCTGCAACAGCCCTGAATTTGGGATTGTACCAATTTTGTCTGAACAGCCTAATCATTGCATCTCTTCCTATGTGTGTGTCTCCATGATGCATTCTAGCCATTTGTGAGAGTAAATAGTCTGGCATGACTGGTCTGCCATCAGCACTGATCCACATTTCATCATCTCCTCTTTGGGAACAACCCACTTTGATCCACAAATTCTTCTCACTTTCATCAACCTCATCTTGCAATTTCTTCACCTCATTCCAAGTTTCAGGTGGCATATACAGCATAAGTTGGCAGCTGATTCCCATTCTTTCCACCCTCTTATTGACTGACATTCTGGTTTTGGCACAATGTTGAGCCACCAGATCTGCATATCTGTTGCCGACTACCACCCAGTCATCTCCTGACTGGTGTGCAGGACATTTCACCCCAGCCAATTCTTTTGGTGATTGTATTGCTTCTAGCAATTCCCTTACAAATTGTCCATTTTTAATGGGGGATCCTGAAGAAGTCATGAAATCCCTCTGCATCTATAGTTGACCAAAATCGTGCACAACCCCATAACCATATTGGCTATCTGTAAATATGGTCACTCTCTTATTCCTCCCAATTTTGCATGCTTTTATCAACACAATCAATTACTTGTGCAGATTTGACTCCTGGTAAATAAGATGCTTCAACTATTCCAGTTAATTCACATACCGCATAGGCAGCAGTTAGTTTACCATCTTCATGTCTTTGACATGAACCATCAACAAATAGCTCCCTGTCTGGCTTTTTAAGAGGCTGTTCCTCTATATCTGGGCGTGGTTTTGTGCATAATTCTGTAAATTGTATACAATCATGTTCATCGTCTTCATCATCTTTAATTTTCTCATGATATGGGTCTGGTAGTAAGGTTGCTGGATTTATTATAGTACACCTTACCATGGTCACATTTTCAGCACCCATTATGATTCTTTCGTATTTAGTCAGCCGGCTAGGAGTAAGATGCTGAGTTCGGGTTCTTGTCAACAGAATGACAACTGCATGTGGAACATATACTTTTACAGGGTGTCCCATCACAATTGACTCACTTTGCTCAATGCTCAAACAAGTAGCCGCCACTGCTTTTAAGCATCCTGGCAATGCGGCTGCTACTGGGTCCAATGTAGCAGAAAAATATGCTATAGGATGTCTTTCTAGTCCATGTCTTTGAGTTAGGACAGAAAGTGCACAATTTTCTCTCTCATGACAGAACAATGCAAATTCTCTTTTATAATCAGGCATGCCTAAGGCAGGTGTTGAACATAGGGCATTTCTCAATTTTACAAAGGCTTCTACACTTTTGTCCTCCCACTCAACAGGATCCTTTGCTTTCTTTTTTGTCATGTTAATTAAGGGTTTAGCCAACATGGAAAATCTTGGTATCCATTGTCGACAGTAACCTACTATTCCTAGGAACATTCTCACTTGTCTTTGTGTTACAGGCATTTGCATTTTCTTTATTAAAGCTACTCTTTCAGCTGTTACTCTTCTTTTTCCTCTCTCAATTTGGTGTCCCAGATACTTAACAGCTGTTGTACAGAACTGCAACTTTTCAGGTGAGACCTTATGCCCTTCTTCTGCCAAAAGATTTAATAATGCTATAGAATCAACAACACAGTCCTCTCTGGTGTTCGATGCCACCAATAAGTCGTCGATATATTGGACTAATACTGAGCTTCCTGGCATCACTAGTTTTTCAAGGCATTTTTTCAGTATCTGGTTGAAAATAGAAGGACTTTCTGTGTACCCCTGAGGAACACGATTCCACACATAAACTTTGTTCTCAAATTTAAATGAGAAAAGATACTGGCTGTCTGGATGTAATGGTATTGAAAAGAATGCTTGACACAAATCAATTACTGTGAACCATCCTGCATTCCATGGAATCTGGTATAGAATTACTGCAGGATTTGGTACTATGGGACAACATGGTTCTACAATCTTATTTATTTTCCTCAGGTCCTGAACAATCCTATATTTTCCACTAGGTTTCTTTAATCCCATTATTGGTGAATTACATGGGCTACTCATTACTTCTTTTAGGATATTTTGTTCTACCATTCTAGTTATTTCTTCAATGACTCCTGCTTTTACTTCTGCACTCATTTTGTACTGTCTGGTATTTGGGAAAATTGCACCTTCTTTTACAGTAATTTTAACTGGATCTTTTTTAGCCATAAGTCCTACTTCCTTTCCGGTGAAATCCCATATTACGGGGTTTACTGTACCTTTTAATTCTTCTGGCAACTCATCTTTTGTTATTAACGAAAACATTTCATCCACTTCTGTACCTTGTTTTGCAATCATAATTTTATATACATGGTCTTCATCTGGTGTCTGAACTGCCACACCATCAGGTGTGCAGAAAATGGTACAATTCATTTTGCACAATAAATCCCTACCTAATAAGTTTACTGGACTGGAATCACATACTACAAATTGATGCATTTCTCTGAAATGTCCGATTTTAACTTCCATGGGTTCGGTAAGAGGTGTTCTAATCTGCTGATTAGCTACCCCCACTACTTGGATATTTTCACCAGAGAGAGGAAGGTCTGGAATGTCTGCTGTTCTCACAGTAGACCGGGTAGCACCAGTGTCCAAAAGGAAAGTAATATTATTACCTTTCACATTCCCTTCAACATATGGACCTGACTGATCTACCTGTAAGGATGCGCCAAGTATGCACTCCTTCTTCCCCTCTCCTAGGCACCGTCATGGACTGAATTGACAGAAATCGTCCTGCAAAAGAAATTGTGATGTCATATAATCATTCTTACCACTTCCTCCTGGATATCCGATGTCTGTACCATGCTTTGCTCTGCTTACATTACCCTGAATAGGTGCAGGTGGCAACTGACTCTGAGGATTTACACCCTGCTGTGAGTCATTCTGCGTCTGTGGATTTAAATTCTGATTTGGGCCATTATTATTCTGAATCTTTTTACATTCATCCTTCCAATGCCCCAATTTTCCGCATCCATGACAAGGAAATTTCTTTTTAGCTTCTTCTCTACTCATTCGTCCTCTAAACTTTCCACCATTCCCAGTATCACCATTCGTTCCAGAATCTTTTCCTGGATTTTCACTCGGATTTTCCAAATTGATTCCCTGTTTCTCAGCCATTTTCACCTGAGCCCACATTACTTTTTCCTGCAATTTCTTCTGTCTATCCTCAATATCGTCTCCACAATATTTTGCATACTTCAAAATTTCGTCAATCGGCTTTCCCTGCCAACACAGCATATGCTGTTTAATCATCTGGCAAATCTCTGGCTTCAAACCGTAAACAAACCGATACACAAACTGACTCATGTTCTTGTCTCCGATGTCCTCAAATCCACTATACTGTTTAAATACCTGCAATAGACGCTCATAGTAGGAATGTACTGATTCATTAGCTTCTTGAGTAGTTCGATCTATTTTTACCCAATCTGTTTCTTTCGGTGGTATTTTACCTTCCAGGTAAGTTATCACTTGCTGATACTTTTTCATTACATCATTTGACGGGGCACCTGTCTTCGGATCTCTAGGATATTCATCACTAGGCCAATCGACTGTAATTTTACAATCTGTCCACAAATCGGCAGGTACCACTATGTCAAACAAACCATCTAAATCTTTCAACAATACCTTTGACACCTTCACAAACCTATCAACCTGCTTGTACCATTCAATTGGTTTTTCTCTCAATTTTGGAAAATCATTCGTAAATGACAAAATATCCTGTCTGCTCCATGGGACATGTACATATCCTCCTCCCGCAACTTCTCTCATTGGATACATCTAGTCTGCTTTCCCTGTTTCCTTCATCACATATTCTGATGCTGTTCTACTTGTTCGGGCTTCTTCCTTTTTCTTGGCCCACCTAGTTTTCGATTTATCTAGGTCTCCCCATTTTTGCAAAACTAACATTAATTCTCTTATTTGTAATCTTCTTCCAGAGGCATTCATATTTTCTAAATCTTTGTCTGAAAATTCTGCTCTATAGGGTTTCTGTAGTACCTTTGATCTCCCTATTTCTATTCCCATCTGTAGTGCTAAGTTGGATAATTTTTCATGGAATATCCTTACATTTCTGGTGATACTCCTACACAAGAACAATAATTCTTCTTCATCATAGGTATTTAAGCGTTCTAGTCCTACATTTCCTGCTATTATTTCTTCTAGTTCGACTTTCAATTTATGAATGTCCATTATTTTCGGAGGTGTGCACTGTTTAACTGACCCTTGCACCCATCTTTCTAGATCTTCAGGTGTTACTATGATCCTCAATTATAACTGGAGCTTCAGGTTTTGGATTATTCACAGCAGTAGGTGTAAGTATCGGTGGAGGACAGCTTCCCTGAGTACCATATAATGGAACTACTGGACCAATTGTTACTGGTATGGTCAACGAATCAGGGTGTACTTTTATCTGGGTTATTTTCTGTATTAATTCTGCTCTGGTCTGTTTTAGGGCTTCCTTTTCATTGTCATGAAGTATTCTACTCGGGGTGAATTCATGCATTACCTGTGGCACTAATGGAGTTTTCGGTGGTGCACTTGGGGTGCATCCACTTGTCCCTTCCTGATATGGTGGGGTGTTTCTTAACATTTCCTCCATAAATTCATCTTCAGATTCCTCATTTCTCATTAAATGTTTTGTCTTTTCTGTGCACTTACTTCCTAATTTCTCCTCTGCTGTTAACAATGGATATAATCCTTCTGTAATCATTGCCCTTCTCCATTGTTTCATCTGACCTTCCCTAGACTCACGTATATATCTGGGGAAAAAATCCTGGATAACTCCTATTACTTCTAGATCGGTCCCGCTCAAATGCCTCGGTTTCCCATTCTTCTAGAGCTTCGTACTGAGTTAATCTAGGTCTGAGTTCTAAGTCATTCATCCTCAATCTCAAGTTTTGTAGAATTCGCCCATTAAACGTACCATTCTCGGGAAATGCTAATATTCCATCATTTTTGGTATATTCTATCCAATTCTCCATCCAAACACAAGTATGATAACCTCGCTCCATCATCATGAATGAAGCGGGCGTTTTAGCTGGTGGAATAATAATTCCTTCTCTAGTTTTGATTGGTTTGTCCTTTTTAAAATAATTCTTAATCTTTTGTAAAAATGACATTTTTCTCCTTTTTCCGTACATTCTATCTAATCTTCGGTGTACAAAATTATATTCTGCAAAACCTAGGAATCTCCTATCTGGACGAGTTCCTGTTAAAGTCGGATCGCGTTTTAACATGCAATCCTTATCCACTAAGAATTTCGCTTCTATAATTTTGACCAATCAAGTGTTTGCTATCTTTTATTTCCGAGCCAATCCTTGCGCGGCCTTTGGAGACGTTTATCTGTCAACCCCTCCTTTACAATCTGCTCTTTTCTGTCCTTGCTGGTTTAACCAATCCCAGCGCGGCACCTGTGACGTCAGTACTACTCCTGACTACTGACCCCTCCTTTACAAGGGTTTTCCACACCCGCTGATTCAACCAATCTCAGCGCGGCGTTCTGTGACGTCAGCTCCCTCTCCGGCAACTGACCCTCCCTTTACAAAAATGTACGCAAACTTATTTTCTCTACAATTCTTAATTTTCAGTAACAACATAAAACATTCGCTATTGTGCCAGTTTCTTCTAAATTCGAAAAGATAGTTTTCTCTCACACTTAGTAAAACCTTTCCGTTTACTAAACATACACTACGAGTAAAACACTTCCGTCTACTCTTCACACAAGCTCCAGAAGTACCTGTTACTTCTCCAATGTTACCCTTTCTAGGTGATATAACATCAAATTTTTACCAGCGTACTCTTTTGCTATTACTCACACGCATAGAATCCCTAACGAGTACTGAAAGTCCTGCTTAACTTTTCAGTACTATTTCTGCCTGACAGATAACCTCACTGCAGTATGGCTTCCACTTACCATCCGCCATTCCTTTTACCCCTGGGTATTCTGGACAACATAAAACAAAACTTTGAATACACGGATGTTAGTTCATAAAAATACAAATAAAATTCTCATTACCCAATTAACAAAGAGTAACCATCCTCTGATAACCAGAAAACTGATCCAGCGCGATATTAGCAAACCGCATTCACACACTATATACTCACTTGGGCCCATACATTCATACTACGCTAATACTTACGCTGGGTTTTATCAGTTGTTACTCTCTATCAAAATCCCTGCTACCAATTACCTTCTGATTGAAGAGTAATGACTTACCAATGAATCCTTTGCTAATTGGGAAATTTAAAATGAGTGACATTCATTATAGTACATAATCCTGAAATAACCACTGAGTCAGGAAGTTTTAAAATGTTTATCTAAAGATTTAGCAGAGTAAAATACAGAGCCACATGGTACTTAATCGCAATACCCAAGATTAAGCATAGAAATGATTATTGCTAATCAATGACGGTGTTTAAAGAAGAGGAGAAGATAGAGACAGCAGCGCAACTAAAGGTTGCATTATATTTACCTAACTGCGAGAACCAAACCCCTTAGCCAAGGAGTTGGAATAATAGGACCCAGGAAGGATGAAGAGCAAAGACCTCCTCCAGGTTCAGGACAGGACCGGTGACCTCTCTACAACGACGCCTGCGTCGTTCCCCTCTCTGATACTCGACTTCTCCTCGATTCTCCTGTGCCTTCCTTCTAATGGACTCTGCCGCCCCCTCCTCAGGACCTCTTCTGGACAGGGACTTGGTCTGCAATCGGTCAGCTTGGCGGTCTGGAGCTAAGCGCGCTCTGGCAGCATGGACGCCTGATCTTCATGAACGCATGCTCTCATGGAATCTTGCTCTGCTGTGCTTCAAGACTTCCGACCAACTAATTAACTAATTCTATATCTATTATACCCTTCTACGCCCATGTACCTCCCCTTAATGTTGCTAAAATATGGGACCACTACTTCTGATTGGACAGGGACAGGGGGTGGATTCTCGCACCATATCCATTTGGCTTAAATTGTAAAGCCTATTGTCTTTACGTTCCCACCCCTTCAAATTAATACATTTGCTTTATTTCCCACCCGTCTCATGACAAATGTAAACCAATTTTCATAGACATTGTATCAATGTGTGACAAGAAAGCACTAGTACAACATCTTCGGCCATCAGGTTACGGCCTTGGACTTCGTCCAGGTTGACTTCATTTGGCAGGCACACAAGACACATGCGCAGAACCATTTGCCTCTCGAGTTTCAGGTGACCAACCCAGGCCCAAGTTTACGAACTAATAAAAGTGCAAGAAGAAAATATTAGAATCACAAATAAAATGTTTCACTGTATACCCACTATTTCTATTCTATTCCCAATTAAATATATATACTATCCCGCGTTAGTAGCGTTAGGAAACGACAATTTAATAATGACATGAGAGCAAGCAGAAGCATGTGAAAAAATCAAGCAGCCATTTTAATGCACACTGCGCAGAAGCAGAAGTTTTCCCACCAAGCAAAGAAAGACGTCACACCATGTGATATGGTTGCGACATGCGCATTGAGCTTTCCCACGCATTGCGGCCATTTTGGATTAGAGACAAGCGTTATTCATTAGTAAAACACATAGGCAAGCATCTTTTTCTTTTGTGTCGTGAATGCAAAGGTTAGTATTAACAATACAAGTTTAACAGATTAATACTGTGAGGAGGATTGAATACAAGCAAGTTTCATTTATGAAACCTTGCTCCATCAACTGTGATGGGCGTGGAGTCACTACGGGTGGCTTACAGGATATCCTTTCGGTTCACTACTTCCAGTTCTGCCTGTTGTGCAATGTTTTGTAGACACTCCTATGTAATGGACATTTTCAACACCACTGTCCAGAAAACATGAAAACAAAGTCAGCGAAGTTGTGGATTATGCAAAGTAATAGTTCTCTAGACATAAACCCCATTTCTTGATCCACAACAGTGTCAAGGACTAGACTGAGATTGTCTGTTGAGTCCCCTTTTTGATGGCCAAAGCAAAGGACGAACATTCCTAGTAGCCACAGTGCCACCCTACACAGAATAGTATATGTGAACTGTGACTAGTGTCTCCCAAAGAGGGTCAAAGTAAGAAGGAAAACCACATACAAGGGAAAAACCTCTTTGGCAATCTCACACCTATTCATTGTAGATGAAGGTTAGCATTCAAGAATTCAGAAATCAGCAAGATACTGTACTGTGACCCTGTACACCACCCTGCTGCCTTTCCGATAGGCATTCGCTCGGTAAATGCCACACACATATAACCATACATGCATACAGACATAAGAGAGGGAAGCACATAAATAGTCTTTGTGTGATAGAGGCTTTGTGAACAACATGCATAAACCTTGATATTCGTTGTTTTCAGAGAATTGTTCCCTGGTAACTTGAAAAAGTCAGTTATCTGTTATGATTACAAAGAATACATGTGTCCACTAGAAAAGGACCTTTTGTGCTATAAAGATTTAGGTCTAACACAAGTTCTGGGCAGTTCAGAGTACCATTGGCTGAGATTAATGCAAGCAATCCACCCAACACCTTTTTGTTTTCCTGAGTGCGATGCCCTAAGTGCGATGAGTGTGCTCAGATGTGTGTCCTATAGAACTCGAGCTGCACTGTACTGAAGAGGCACAGAAAGGCCAAAATTAGTCTGGAGTTGCTTATGTTCTAATTCAGAGAGGACCTGGCCTGGCAGTTTGGGCTGAACTATTCTTTCCCATGAACTATTCTTTCCCATGAGCCTTCGGCCCAAACCCTCACTGAGGCATCCTTGCACAAAACAACTCAATTTTATATAAGCCTATCCCAAACCTTCCATCTAAATATTGTCTCAAAAATATCGTCTGACCATAATATTTTTGTGAATATTATGGAAACAAAAAGATTGTGTTGAAGGTAATTGTATTGTTTTTTTTACTGTTTTACTATAATATCGAAGTTTAAATTATCATTCACTTTAAAATTGTTTTTATTATGGTGTTTTATTGTATTGCATAATATATTGTTTGTATGTTATCGTATATTGGTAGATTGGGTGTGTAGTGTTTTTAACTATATATAAATGAAAGTTAATTGATTAATATGTTATTTATATTAACTTTTCGTTATGTATTTCTTTAACCTTTTTATTATGTATTAATTTCAAATTTTGGGCTGTGTGGGTTTATTTGGGTTTGGGTGGGAATTGCTTTTTAAATTATATATACCATTACTCAATATTGATTGATTAATTTATTATTTATACAAATTTGTAATTGGAAATTAAGGGGCCGATTACGATGGCGGGCGGACTAGAGTCCGCCTACCATCGTGGTGGGGATCGGGACCGCCCGCCATGCATGCGGCGGTCCCGCACACCAAATTAGGATGCGACTGCCACCATGGCGGTCGCATCTTGCAATTTAACATTGCGGCGGGTGCTGCTGACTGCAGCACCCGCTGCGATGTCAAAAATGCAGGTTGTGCATTTCACTGCACTACGTGGCAGGCACCACACGGTGCCTGCCACTTAGTGCGGTGAAATGTTGGGGGGCACCATGGGTACTCCCCCCAGTGCACCCACACCTCCTCCCAACACAAGGGGGACCCGCATCGGGCCCCCGAAACCAATCCCCGCCAGCCCTTCCATGGCGGTTTCGCCACCTTGGAAAGGCTGGCTGTAACCAGCATCGTAATTTGGCGGACGATGCCTGCTAGGCACCGCCACCATTTTACGTATGCAGACCACTCCGCCTGGCAATCGTGACGATTGCCTGTGGCGGATCCGTGGCGGGCGGTCTTTGCGCCCGCCACGGTTGCGGTCTGGATCCGCCCGCCATCCTAATCTGGCGGGCGGTGAATCGTCGTTCGATGGCGGAGGGATCGCCACCGCATGGCTGCCGGTGGCGGTCCTTCCGCCATCGTAATGACCCCCTAAGTGTATATTTAATATTAAAAGTTTAAAAAAATGTGTTTCCATATAGTTTTTAAAGAATTTTGTACAGTACTCAGGTTGTGAATTTAGTCATGCAACTCCAAACCTCAAGATGTATTAAAACATTTGTTTCTGCATCCTTGTAAATAAATATCTATTTGCTGTACCATCCACCAGTGCATCATTTGATGTGTACCTAGGTATATTCGATGGTTGTGTGAGACCAATTTTGCTGTATTGTGCTATTGAATCTGCTTAGTTTTACTTCTTCCCTTACTGCAATTCATTTACATACATCAACAGTTATGCTCACACGTGCATGAAAGAGTAGCAACACATACAAGTTAGATGTCAAAACTCAGTGTTTTAAATAAATGATCAAAGTAAAAAAATATTTTTGTTTTTCATTTTAGAAAGATGACTGTCCTTGGCAAAGGGCAAATGATAAAACGTGCCTCAGTCGGAGGTGGAAAAGTCAACTTGGAGTGGGGTGGGCAACAGAAAAAATTCACAATGGGAACATAAGTGGACATGTCTGTTTACACAGTCTAATGAGGAATATAGAAAAACATTTTAAAAATGTCCAACAAAAATATTTTGAATTGCAGTCACGAAGTCCTAAAGAATATGTGACGTGCAAAAGAAAGGTGCAAAGTCCAACTGAAATCAAAGGCCACTCCTGAACCCATGTGGCATGTCAAGAGATGCCGCTCTAAGTTAGGTACAAAAGCTTCTGGCTATCCTCTGACTTGGATTTTGAGACCACAATCAACTACTCCTCTAATGCAGACAGTTGGGCTTCCAGTTCAAGACCAGACACCGCTTGTTTGTCGTGTTTGTCTTCAGGTAAGTGTTAACTTTTTTTGAAAAAATATTATTATCGCATGCGGCCCCCCTCTCCTTGTAGATGCCTGCGTCCACTGGATTGTCCCTCCTCCTCAGTAGTGGGTCTGGAGTCTTCTAGTGCCTATCTAACATCCAGAAGTTCCTTTATTGTCTTCGCCCCAACTCCTGATCTTCCCTGGTTTTGCCTGCACTGCCCACTGAACATTAATGGGGACAAAAAAAATAAATTGCAAGTGCATCTGTTCACTACTTCGTGAACATTGAAATACTTTTTTAAGGACAAAGGAACATCGTTATCCACACCACATTTTATTTCACTTTAAACAGTGGCTGTATGTGGATTACCAATAGGCACGTGAAACACACATTACTTCACCCTCAAACATTCAAATTTTCCATGTTCTTCATGGCAAAATTTCAACGTACCACATTGAATACCATGAAATACTTGAATAATCCTTACATTACTTATGCTGACCAACTGGAACATAGAGATGTGTCGATGGTAAAGAAATGAAGACTAATAGGTGAAGCATGCAAGGCTACTTTCTGGATATGTGATGGTGGATACTGGTAATTGCTCATTGTATGTATATTAATTTACATTGAACAATTTATCTTTCTAACTCCATATGGCTGAGACATATTTGAAAGTCTTCGATCTGTATCTAGCATGATTTATTAATGCTACATCATAAGAATTATGTATATTTTCTAATATGAGGTCACTCATCTTGTAAATAAGTCCATCTGACAAAGTTAGCATTAACATTTCATATAAAAAACAAATGTTTTTTCTTTAAAAAATTCCTTTGTGCCAACATATTGTTATAAGATTTAAAACACGTCCTTCATAAAATAAATACATAAATTCATTCATTTAACTGCACTATTTATAGGACAATAAATGATGAATGCACTACAAAAAGACTCCACACATGTTTAGATAAATAGAGAATATTTATCTGAGAAAAATAAGACCAAACAACAAACATTCAATTAGTAGAAGGCGAGATATGAATTTTTAAAGATTAAATGCAAAAGCAGTGCTTAGAAGTCACTAATGGTCAAAAGGTTATGAGGGACCAGCGCATATCCAAAGTTCAGCCAACTGTGATGGAGGGCAGGCCAGCTAGAGGACCCACGCAGGGCCCGCTGAGAAAGTACCTTGGATAGAGCAAAGCATCTGAGGGCTTGATGCGTCAATCTTTTCTACACAGGTCGATCGCTGCTTCGTCGTCGAGCTTCGCTGAAGTGAAGGCAATGCGTTGTCGTCAAGCCACACAGAGGGTCAGTTCCAGGCCGCACAGGCTGTAGAACCACTGTCCTTGAACAGTCTCAGGGTTGGGGTCGAAGGGCGATGCGTCGGTTCCAATCAGCACATTGGTGACAATGCGTCGGTTTTGTAGAAAACAGCTGCAGAACTCACTTCTGAGGTCCAGAACTTGGAGAAAGCACCTCAGGCAAGGGTAGATCCCACAGAAGGCAGAGTCCAGCTGCACCAGCAGAATTGCTGGAAGTCCTTTGTATCCCTGAGACTTCAGAAAACAGGAGCCAAGCCAGCAAGCCCTTGGAGATCCCTTGGAGGGAAGGCAGAGTCCAGCTCTACTTCAGCAGAGTCAGGGAGCAGCAGGGCAACAAGCAGAAAAGCAGTCCTTTCTGAAAGGCAGTCCATTTGAGTCCTTTCCAGGTGATTAGCCACGCTTTACAAATCCCATTTAGATTTGATTTGATTTATCCAGAAGTGTCTGATTTTAGGGGGTCAGAGATGCAGTACTTATATCAAAAAGTGCCTTGATGTGGGGGTGACTTCAAAGCAGCTCTCTGAAGTGCACACGTATCCCTTCCAACCCAGTCCTGTCTGTCAGGCTATCTGTTGGAGGGAGTAATCAGCACTTTGTGTGGGGACAGACACCGCCTATTCAAGTGAAGTGTTAACCCCTCCCTACCATCCTGCCCAGGCAAGGCCTTCAGAATGCATATATATGTAGCTTGGTACTCAGACACACCTATCCTTCCTGTGTTGTGTCTGTCTAGAGGGAATGCACAAAGTGTAGCTGCCAGCCAACCCACACGTGTATTGGAGACAGGCTGCAAAGCACACAGAGTTAAAAACACAGAGAAATGTCCACTTTCTAAAAGTGTAATTTCTAAAATAGTAATGCCTAATCTAACTATACCAGTAAGGAGGATTTGTCATTACCATTCCAATCATATGAAACATGAAAAAGCTACTCTTCTCTGATCAGGAATTACAGCTTAAAAGTGTATTAAGGAATTCCCATTGCTAACCTATGAGAGTAGTAGTACGCACAGAAGTGAAAAACAAAATAGGCTGTTTCTCACTAGCAGGACATGCAAAACATACCAGTGCATGTCATATCTTTCATGTACACAGCATCCTTCCATTAGAGCTACCTAGGGCCTACCTTAAGGGGTGAGTTATGTGTAATAAAAGGGGAGGTTCAAGCTAGGCAAGTAGCTTTAAATTCCAAGTTGCCATAGCAGACACAACTGCACACTCGGGCTCTGCAGTGGCAGGCCTACGACAAGTGTGAAAGGCTACTTCTGTGGGTGGCACAATCAGTGCTGCAGGCCCACTAATAGCATTTAATTTACAGGCCCTGGGTATATGCTATACCACTCTACAAGGGACTTACAGGTAAATCAAATATGCCAAACAGGTGTAAACCGATTATACCATGTTTAGAGGAGAGAGCACTTACACTTTAGCACTGGTCAGCAGTGGTAAACTGCCCAGAGTCCTAAGGGTAACATGAAGAAGGTCAGAAAAAGAGAAGGAGTAAGGCAAAAAGTTTGGGGTGACCCTTCAAGGAGAGCCATTTTCCAACAACCATCATTATTATAGTCTGCAAGGATTGTATCTGAATTTTAAGTTTCAACTCCTGGACAATTCCCCGTAAGGACTGCAATGAGGATAAAAATCTTATAAAATCTTTTAACATCATTGTAGAACCGTAAAGAACTGTCAATAGATCTACCTACCTAGAGAACCCAAGTCGAGGTTGAGGGAGGACCAGGAGAGCATGAAGACATCAGTTCTCCTGCAATAAGTGTTTCAGACTTTACTGCAGAAGAAACTTTGTGACCAATACAACCCTGTCACATTAACTTCACAATCCAACTTCCTCTCCTCATATTCATTGAATATATGGTTGTCTGTGACCATGTACAGCTCTCTGCTGTCTTTTGGCTAGTTTTGCACTATAGAAATGCTTACATAGATAGTGTCCCTGTCAGCACATATATTTGGCCCTTACAACACAGAAGGTGAAATAGAGGATCTTCCAGCACTTTATAGAATAAGATGGGGGACCTCTAATGTACTGCTTGTTGAATATGTAATGGAGATAGGTCATACTGGAAATGAAATATGGTAGTTGGTGATGGAAGTACTTATACTTCCCCCACCTGGTTGAAATATTCAAAATCTACTCATCCACAGAAAACGTGTCTGGATTGAAAATTTTGACTTGATCAGTTATTAACTGAATGAAAACATCGAAAATACCAGAATTTTGCGTTTTAAATATTAAGCTACAAAAGTATTGTAGGAGAAATATCGACAGGCAAAAAATCAACAAGGTGAGTATATATAAGTAAGCATGGTTTTACGATATTTAACTCCACATCTATGTTCCTTAACATTATATACATCTTCAAGGTACCTACATGTGGAGTTAAGAACACTAACTATACTTATTAATATATACTTAAATCCAGGATATTTTGGTTGTAGATGTTTTTGTCACAATGCTCTTGTAGATGGGTAATTGTGCAGTTGGTATTCTAACATACAACCGAATAGATGGATTGGCATAATGTAGTCGATTTAAATGTTTTCCTGCGACCCTGCTTCCTCCCGGGTTGTTTTTTATCGACCTGTTTAACTGTGCGCATGCCACTATTCTGTAGACAAGCATGTTATATTGATTGTATGCTTTAACTTGTGCTATTAAGACACACAATTACCAATAAATGTGATCACAACAATTGCACCAGGGCCAAGGGGTCTGAGGGGCTCACTCCACCAAACCCTGGCTTAATTTAAAGTTTGGCAGATAGGTTACCCTGTGATACAATTGTGATGGAATAATATGCCCACCAACCTCTAAACCAGGCCCTCTGTCTTTTACTGTCCAACTGGTGGATGGCGTACATTTTTCTTGCTTGCAACAAGGCCTATGACATCCTTGCTACGCCACTGGGCACTGACAACTCCTGATCAATTCCTGTTCATTGTCATTGAAATTATGTTGTACCTGAACCCTTGCAGATGTGAAGGCAATTGAATCATCATGACATTGCAGACATTGACTAGCCTCACACAATGCATGACTGATCCATACCATATCTTTCTCCCCTCAGCATTTCTACCTCCCCCTGGGTCCCCAAACAGTGAGTACGGTCGATTGTACTGAACATCGTTTTAGAATCTTACTCTGATCCACTCCAGGTTTTCCAGGTGCATACATTCTGTGTGTGCCATTTTTTTTACTTTAGAAGCATGCCTTTCCATTTTGAATCAGTTGCACTAGGAATTGATTGAGGTCAGGCAGCCTCTGAATAGGACGGTTCCACCATCTTCTCACTGACTGGTGCTCCAGTAGCTCCAATTTGAAGGTAATTCATTGCCTTTCTGAGCATGAAATTGTTATGATACCAAAGGTTGTGATATATTTCACTGATCACTGGCTCTCTTGCAGGTACCCACAGACTTTTTAGGGCATATTCACTTGATTTATCAAATTGGATTACCTACTCTGATGGTTGCTCTGATTACCGACCGTGGAGGTAACTGTAATCATATGTTGATAGTCACTCTATGTACTGATTTTGAGAAACATTCTCTCATCTTACATCTTGGAATTCTCAGATCTTGTAAGCATACTAAACATACACAGACAATACTCTCCTGCATGTAGATATATATTTACAAAAACTTCTTCAAACGTTGAAACTAGATCATTTATAGCTGTCCTGTTTCTTCACCTTATTGCACTATATATGAGGTGCCGTCATCACTGCCCTCCGTCCCATCCCGATGATGACCCACAGACTTAAGCCACAAGGTTTGAAATGCTGAAGGATATTTCTGCAATTCTGCTTGTGATTCAATTACATTTTTGTATAAAACAGACAGATATTGAGCCAAGTTGAACAATAGTTCACACAGCCAGGAATTATTTTCCCCTTTCCTCATTATTGAATTGAAGTTTTTGCTAATGTGAGGAATCTTCATCAAGATCCTTCTTTAAAGTATGGTATCAGTGTGCGGTTTCACATGCTATGGCCCTAATTACTAAAGCTTTGAACAGGGATTGTGTTACTTTTGTAACACAACCCTGATGCAAAGTGTTATACTAGGATTTACTATCCAACTCAAATCCGGATTTGTGTTGGATAGTTTCCCAAAGTAACGCAAAGATCGTACTATGTTCTCCTTTGCGTTACTTTGTGTTAAGAAGACGTTCCTCAGAAGGTTCATGGGAGTTACCATGCATGGGTTTTGATACAAATTCCTATCAACAAACATTTGCAGACAGGCATTTTCACCAAATTCTTACACCTCTTCAAGGCAGGCATATAACAGAAACATTTTTTCTTGTCTTTCCTACTTTGCATGTGTGCTGCATTGTACAGCACACATATATAGCAGGAAAAGTGTTAAAGGACAGTTCTTACAGAATGCACATAATCTTGAACTATGGCTCAAGGGTGAGTGCGTTGGCGCATGGCAGGCTAAAGTACACCAGTGCGGGGAAAGAGAGGAAGACAGGGTCGTACGGTTCATTCTTTCACAGTAAAACTGTGTGTTTGTTGGACAAGATAAATCTCAAAACTGTGCAACACTGAGTCCACGTATACCATCAGGATATATTGGCCTTAGTCCTGGCTAGCTCACAGTTCACCATCTGTATTCCTAACCTAGCAAGGTAACAGGTGGTATGTGCAACCTCATCACATGACAACCCTGACTTTCCAAGGCAATTGTGAAAACAGATCTAGAGCCCTTTCATTTGGCAACTCATGCATGCCCAAAGGGAAACACAAGAAATACTCGAATTGGTATTTCAAATATTTATTGAAGCCATAATATTCTTGAGTAAAATACGTGCGCTGCAATTAACAATAGAAGGAAACAAAACAGAGTAATCAGCATCAGAAGAATGGTAAAGAAAATGAACAATTCAACCATTGTGCTGTTACATAGAATATGTGCTTGCATATGAGTATAGTTATAGTTATGCTCCTACCTAGCACTCTCTATCCTAGTCTGCCTAGAGGAGATGAATCTGCCAGAATCCTTCAAGATGATCTAACTACCCAGGTACCTATGGGTAGGTTTCATCAGGGACCCGTCTTGGTGTAGAGCTGGGCACCATCCTTCTCAGAAGGTAAACAGGATTCAGCTGAGCTGGAATTCCGGCATGGGTAACCTCAACAGTGTCATCAAAATGCTCCTCTAACTAAACAAAGGAGTGATGTTGTTTATATAATAAACTTGACCCATGTTGCCACGCCGAAGCCCCAGTCAGGCTGCCATTATTGAATATATATTGACAGTGCTGTCGTCAAGTGAACAATAACAATCAACAACATTTTGCACGGTGAACTTTAACTTTCGCACAGAATGTTCAAGGCTCTGATAATACGTCTATGAAGATGTGTAAATGTAAGCAAAGTTATTTAATGGAACATTATCCCATATAAGTATGCAAGCAAATGTGTGTCAAATGTCAACGTTCAAGAAAAGATGTCAACTTTAAAAGTGAGCATGTAAAATGGTGGTGTTCTTGCCCAGGCCTAATATCACCACATAACACCCACTCCTTGGACGTGAGGTGACTAAAAAGCTTCCTAAAAACTATGCTACAAAGACAGATTTGATCATCTATAAAAACCTAAAATCATAAAAGCATTTTGCTTCTTTAATAATAAAAGTATAGAGAAAGCCAAATTGTGTCAAAAGTCAAAATACTGTAATTTAAAAGCAATTTAGCGAGTAAAAAACATGACCAAATTAAAAAATCTCCACCTCTCTAAACTGCCAGGTTGTTTTAATGTTCTGAGGAGTAGATGAAACATTGCTGCTTCCAGCTACTGCAGACGATGTTTCCATAGGCACCCTTCTAACCAATTTTAAAAAACAAACATATTCAACTCCAACCGCCTCAGCAGCCGCTGAAGGTGTGGCAGCCAGTAGTGCATCCGCAAAGGATGAGCCAGGATCCAAAATACCAGGAGTTGAAGCATCCCAGCAGGGCTCATAAAATATATTTAGAAGCATAGGCAATTGCGCAGGGCATCTGTGCAAGAGAGTTTTTAATGGACCCACCAGCAGTTCTATGACCGTAGATTGGACCAGTTGCATTCCCAAGTATATATCCAGTGCACAGTTGACACCGGAATACGGGCTGCACGCAGTGCATCCAGACAGGCCTAAAGAACAAGAACAAGTTCTCATTTAGTTCTTGAAGTTAGGGTGCGACAAAGGACTGCATCATTCTCTCACGACACAGTAGCACATGTGGTAGTGCCATCCCCATTTGACTGCATGACGGAACATCCATTGAGGAGCAAATAAAATAAAACCACTGTCCCGACAACCAGGAATAGGACAAGCAGTAAGCCTCCAAAAATGCTTTGAAGCACGGAGTGTATGAAAGATGGAATAACTCTGAAGACCATCTGGAAGGTACTAATCAACCCGGAGCCAATCGCTTTTGAAAAGATTGCTACCCCTGTGGTATTTGAGATGCTAAAAATGCGGTGCACTAGCTCCCCAAAAGGGTGTGGGAGATTGGTGCGAAGTAGCGACTGTATCGCAGAGGAAGACCTTGCAACTTAAAGATCAAACATCTCTCATGCAGATGCACGTGGAGTACTTGTAATGGTGATATCAGAACATTTCATCATAATTAGATGTACCATCATACATTTCTTCACTATCGATTACAGTGTAATGCTCTAAATCAGCAACCATTTCATGTACTGTGTTAGTGTCCCAATCATCAGAGATAGTGCCAGGAGTGATGACATCATTTAAGGATGTACGAAATACATATGGGACTTGTAAAGTTTCTGTCTGTCCAAATATATCATAGGGTTTCTTATCCCTAACAATTCCATCGGGAACCGGAACAGCTGAAATGTTCACAAGGTAAGGTCTCTTCACACTTTGTGTGATGAAGAATGGGGTTTCAAAACCTTGTTTACCAGTTCAACAGCAGAGCGTTCTGGGAGATAGTGTCCGTTCAGCAGCAAGAAAAAGACAGTTGCAAAACCAATCCAAAGGAAGAGGAAAAGTAGCAAAATTGTAATCTAAATGTATATCCATGGAGGGATAAGGTATTTCTTTTTGTGCCAAATTGCAAGTTCACATGGTCCTCTCTGTGGAGGTGGGTCTGACAAATTCAAAGAAAAATCATCAAAGTCGACAAAATACCCGGAAACTGTTTGTACAAATGTGGGAGGCCTGTGAAGCTTTGTACAACTAGTAGATGCCTCTACTGGCAGTACGTTGTAGACACCATCATTGTCTGCTTACAGAGTTGAAATCTGTAGTGTCGTACATGAAGATTGTACGGTATTTGCTGATGTAACTGGAAGTAGTGACACTTCAGTGTTAGCTGTCCCCATCCGGGGAGAAGAAACATCATTGTTCGTTAAAGCTTGTAACTGGACTTCCTATAAGGTAGTGAGAGGAGGCAGGTAGCTACCCAGGAGCCCTCGAGGCCTACTATGTAGAATCGGCCACATGATGTGGTTTGATGAGATCCATAGACAAAAATCTCTTGTTTCTGCCACCGGCAAGAAGAGGCAAAAGTATAGTTCTGGTACCTTTAACAGCCAAGACAGGCACAGGCGCTTTGAAAGATGGCCTGAATTCCTTCTTGTCGATTATTTTCTCTCGTACTAGATCCCCGATCTTTTGAATCCAACCAAGAGTTGCCGGTGGCATACCTTTCTGTTGGACATTACTCTGAGCAGCTCTGAAGTTGTTCAGGTCCTGTAAAATAGCCAACGTTCACTGATATCAAAAGGCGTGTCCGCCACCACTGTACTGGGACTTTAAGGTCTGGAACCCACATTTTAACCCCAAACAGGACTTCCTAGGGAGTCCGACCACCCAAGGATCTTCTAGGCAGATTGTTTAAGGCTTTCTGTACCCCAAAAAGGTGGTGAACCCAACTGCGACCTGAACCTAATACTCTAGCTGTTAAAGACTGCTTTAAGTCACAGGTTTTTCCTTTCCCTTGGGATGGCAGGGGGAGGAGTAATGCACAGCAACACACCCAATCTTCTCATGGTGTCTCTGTAAGCCCTTTAGGCAAACGCTGGACTCTGGTCCGAACAGAAGGTGGCTACTGCATATGTGCCGATAAAGACTTGCAAGTCCTCTATAAAATTTCGAGCATCAGCTGATCGCTGTGGCCATTCCCATAGGAATCAAGAGCAGAAATCTACTTCTAACATGATGTATTTGTAAGACCCAACTGAGTGTAAAGGTCCGCAATGGTCCAGACAGACACAAGATAGAGGCTTGTTTGAGATCAATAGAGGTGACTGTGGTGGACGAGCTGTGGTGGAAACTTTTATCTGCTATCAAATGTCATATTTAAGGACATACACAATGAATTGACTTAGGGCAGCATCGCAAGTCTTTTTGCTGCGCTGCCCCACACCAATTTGAAAGGGCAGGAATGCATTTTATTGACAAGATACTGTGCACTCCTGTGCTTTCTGCCGGTGCACAATTTGTGCTTAGCACCAACTTAGGGACCCTTGCACCATGTCAAGGCCAGACTGGGAACCGGCCTGGCAAACTGCTGGCCCGGCCCCCATGGGGGGACGGTGGGGGTGCAGCCAAGCTGTTTGCCAGGAACAGTTTCAGCTGATTTTCTTACAGGGGGCCGATATTGCTGGCCCCCGGTAACAAAAACGGTCCCCCAGGGGCCCAAAACCGGCCCCCACCCTGGCGGTCCACCGGGGAAATGCCCGGTGCCCGCTACGGCCAGTCCGGCCCTGACCATGGTGCCAGGGTGTCTGCGTTGTCGACAGGATTGTTTTTGTGCAAGAAGGGCCACCTTCCTGCACAAAAACAATCAATGGAGGCTGCAGAATGCAGCACACATAGAAAGAGGAAAAAACTAGGAGAATTAAAGATATTTCTCCTCGTTACGCCTCCCCTGGGGAGGCATACAGTTTGATGCATTCCCAGGTTTACAGATCCTTGTAAATCTGGGAAATCTGTCAAAACCCATGGGTGTTGCCTGGGAAAACCCACCGCAACACCCATGGATGCAGTGTAAGGTAATGCAGCAACTTGCGCTGCGTTGCCATACACCATATCTATGAGGCCCTGAAAAGCCACGCAAATTGGTTTTGCGTGACCTCGTAGATATGGGTCTGCACTCTGTGCCGCCGGAGAATCATAAAAAGCACTGGCGGTGCAGAGCTTGAAAATAAGCCCCATAGTCTTTAGCCTGTTTGTAAAGACCTGGCCACCAATAGCTTTGCTGCAATAGTGAAATTGTTGCTGCCACCCCTGCGTGATGCTGAACCCTCATGTGCTGCTAGGATCAGCCCTAACCTGTGATCTGAATTAGGTATTACTCTATCCCCACTCCGGGCATATGAGAAAATTGAATATTTTGCACACTTAACTGGTAGGAGTATTTCGGTAAGAGGGTGCAATCCTGTGCAGCATTGACAGCCGTGATGATGTCTCATCTATCCACGTACTGGAATGAGTTATTGCAGCAACTGCAGCAGTTTGCACTGTTCCTTTTGCAGCTTCGTCAGCCATTAAATTCCTTGCAACATGCATTCCTACATGTTGGTGGCTAAGTGTGTGTATGACATGAGTCCATGGCAAACGTACTTTAAGTTTAGCCACTTGTCTCCAAAGCATCTTATGCTTGATTGTGTACCCTTTGGCGTCTCTGAATCATTCTGGCTCCAGTAGTGTAAATACTCATGGTAAGACAGGACACAATAATACGAATTGCACGCTATAAGTGTGGGAACTCAGGATCTGTATTCTCAAGTGCCAGAATGAGAATTAGAGCTTTCAGTTCAGCCAGCTGGGCAGTGCAATCACTAAGTGACAGTGTGTATGGTTTATGAGGTTTGAATTCCCACCCATCATTTGACCCTTTACCGCTGCGCAAGCAGAAGCGTATTTGTGTTTTGTCACTACTGCAGACTTGGCAGAACCATCTGTGTAGATTATAAAATCATACTGATATAGAGGCATCATTTCAATGGACAGAGGATATTCATGTTCATATTGAAGGTATGCTTTTGTTTGTAGTGTAGGGGCAAAGACGTAATCTACATCTGTTGCTGTCAATAAGTTGGCCAATTGTATCCATATTGGATGTAAAGCTTTTGTGTTGGGAACGCTGGCCTTTGTAACAGCCTCTAAGGCTGGAATCAGGGTCACGACAATTATTTGTTTTCCTTGACCCAATGATCATTCTTTCACTACAGCTGTCTCTACTGCCGTCAGGATCTTTTCGGTAGGTGCAAAACCCAATTTTTCATTTGTATATAAATGCAATTTATATGCAATTGGTAATGTGTCTCCTTCATTGAATGTGACATATGTGCACCCTGATGTATCTGCAATTATGTGGATCACCAAATTTGTGGTGTTGACACGTGTGTACAAGGGTTATGAAGCTAACATGCCGGCTTGTACTGAACATAAAATCTGTGTGTCTGCAGGTGTCCAGTGTATGCTTGAAAAGTCCGGACGAATCAAGTCCTAAAACCGTTTTACCTGTTGTGGATAATCTGGTATGTAAATTCTGCAGAAATTTAGAAAACCCAATATTCATTGGAGTCTTTCCAATGTTTTTGGATATTGTAAAAGTGCACACTTCTCTAAGAAATGTGTCTCAGGGCTTTTGCCTTCACTTGAAAGCTTGTATCCCAAGAACAGGACACTGAGTTAGGCAATCTTTGATTTTTTAAAGTTTAATTTGTAGCCCATGTGGTCAAGTGTGTTGTTAAGTCATCATCCGTTAGGTATATATCATCGACATAGGACAATGGTTGGTCATCAAATTCTTGTAACAGTTCTGTTACACAAGTTGAAAACTGCCTGGGGCTATCCTTATACTCTTGGGGGAATCGACAGAATTGTTTTTGAGAGCATAAAGTGCTAAATGCGGTCAAGTACTTGATTTCAGACACTATGTTTTGGCAGAAAAACCCATTTGAAATGTCTAATGTGGTTTTATATTTTTTGTGCACAATATTATTCATGAGTGCTGCGCTAAGTGAATTTTGTACAGCAACTGTGCATGTAGCAGTGTTCAAGTGTCTGTAATCTAAGGCTAAACAATATGAATTGTCTGGTTTCATTACTGGAAACAAGGAATTATTCATTGGTGAGGTGCAACTTTCTCTTACACCTTTATATTCAAGTTGTGTGAGTAGCTCTCTAATTTGTTTTTTGGTCTCATGTTTCATGAGGTATTGTCTCTGTGGTTGTGGGCTGGACCTCACAGGTACGATGTGGTAAGGGGATCCTTCATCCCAACCCATGTGGTTGCGGTTTAAAGCCGGAGCTTGTGTTAAGGCCCACTCCTTGACCTCTGTGTGTTTCACCGATTCTGACATGAGGCCGGAAAAAGCTTGTAAAATTACAGTTTCTCCTTGTGGACAATCCCTAACAAATTCAGGTGGCCAATCTTTTTCAGCCAAGAGAATGTCGTAGCCGAATGACAAATTCTCCCAAAAGAGAACATTGAAAATACGTGGTATATCCCCCTCTATCTGGAGTTGCAATTCATCTAACTGATTTAGGACACTCAGGGGTCGATTCCGATTCGGGCCGGAAATTTCTCCGACCGAGCCGGACCCGGAGAGATTTCCGACCGAATCGGACCCGTGCAGTCCGACCGAACGAGTACGATGCGTCCGTATGTTATCGGACTCGAGTCGGTCGGACTCCCATTGAAGTCAATGGGAGCCGGTCGTACAACGCGTACGCGGGCTCCCATTGACTCAATGGGTGCGAGTCGGACAAGGGCGCCCCCTACAGCGGGTACGCGGCGAAGCGATTCGCGCCGTACACGCACAGGTAGGGGGACCCATGGGTCCCCCCTGTGTGCGACTCGCGCGGCTACGCGTACAGGGGGTCCGACACGGACCCCCAAAGTACGGCTCCAACAGCTCTTACGAGCCGGAGTGCGCGGCTCAGTCGGACTGCTCGCGGCGCGCATCGTACTTACCCGGCCGGGAAACGTCTCCATTGCGCGGTGCGACTCGAGTCCGAGCGAGTCGGTCGGAGCGGTTCGAGCCGGGAGCGAGTCGGTCGGAGCGGTCGGGACGCCCGGACGAGTCGGTCGGCGATTTCGCATCGTACTCGCTCGGCCGGACCCGCGTACGGTTCGGTCGGGAAACAGGGCTCCGAATCGGATCCGGTAAAGCCGAATCCGATTCGGAGCCCTACCGGCCGAGATCGGAATCGGCCCCATAGTCTCCGGTCCGGTGTTACCACCTGGACATAGTCACTCATTGCTACTGCCGCCAGACACTCCATAAGATTCCTGAGAACTATCATGACTTCTACTGGGCTGTCAAGCATGGTCAGAGCCCACTTCCCATTCAGAAGCAGAGTCCTCAATATCCATGGCATGTTCTCTTTAATCCCAGACGCTTTCTTCTTTTTAAATTGAGGCTTTGACTCTGTAACTTTGTCTTCCTTTTTTATAATGAAGTAAGAAGAGGGTTGTGAGTCATTCTTCAGTTTCACTTACTCCTCTGATCTGCGCTCTGATCGTCTTCCTCTCTCCAAACGTTTTTTCAGATGATCCCTTAAAGGAATGAAAAAGGACGTGTATCAGTACCCTGGTACCTCTCAGGCTGTTTAATTGACTGACAGTTACGCAAATTATAGCGCTTTTCAGTGGACTCCTGTTGGGGAGATCCACCCCATGTTTTAGTCTTGTCTTTATTTTTCCTATTATCCCACCATTTTGTAGTAGACTCTGGTGCCTGCTTTGAGTTATCCTTTTCAGAATCACCCTTAATTTGTGGTTTATTAGGTCTGGCTCCCAAATTATCTCTACCTATGGATGTATGGGTTTTTTCAATAATTTTAGGCAGTTCACACTCCTGATCTACTGGAGCAACCTGTATGAGTCACTGGTGTATAGCCGATGCTGCTGCTTCCCCTTTCATATTACTTAGCATTATTGAGTATACTGCGACAAAATTGCCCAATGATTTCATCCTCAAATCCAGGGCGGGGGCAGTCCTGTACTCATTTTGAATCTGTTTAAGCACTTCAGGCAAAACAGCTAATGATGGTTTACCATATGTTCTAGTATAAACTGCAGCAAAGACCGTGCCCCAAGTGGCGCAGTCATCCACCGGGGGAGCCATCCCCATCGGCAGGCATATTGTGAAAATTCTATGTTTTTTGGGAGGTCCTATATGGGGAAACACTGGTTCAAGTTGATTTATTTTTTTGCAATACACATGGAATCTCATCCCGTCTGCTGGGAACCTTACCTATTATTGCCTTTATAGTTAATGGACTAATTCCAGGCGTAGCCAATTGTGGATGTGCACCTTGTGCAGCCCTTGGTGGGATAGCCGTTATGGTTCGCATAACAAATTGTGCTAGATGTCTATAGAGTGTAACTAAGTCTATGTATAGTACTCCAAGCTCTAGGTCTGTGATGTTTGCTATATCTGGATATGGTGTATAACCGGCTAAGACTGGCCATGTTGCTCCCTCAATGCTAAGAGGACCTAGTCTGACATTTTTCAATGTATGTGGTAGGGCGCCTAGGAACCAATTCATGTGTTCCTGATAAGTGAGTGGGATTTCTAAATCCTCATATGCTCTGTATTGGTTAGGTACTGCTACTTCAGTGTATGTGTGAAAATTCCCTGAGTTGGTATTTACTGCCGGGAATGTGACCCATGCATAGAATTCCTCTGTTTTGTCTGCTTCGTGGGCCTCTACCACAAAGGTAACATCCCCTCCCATTCACGGGAGCCCATGTTGTAATAACATTTGTGTTAGTGCATGTCTCCAATTAAGTGGTAGAACCACCTGTGCTGGATTAGCCATTGAAGTACTTGGAATATGTGGAATTCAGAGTGTGTGCCTCCGTCGAGTGATCCTTTTAAAAGGTTCAAGCTTGAACAACCTACAGCTAGAAATAGGGATTCCCTACTTAGCTGAGGAGATTTTTCCCCTAACACCACGGACATCTCTGGTTAGTTGGTGAGTAGGTGCTTTGGGCACACAAAAGAAAAACTACTCAGCAGACCCATTGAATAAGTACCTAAGCCAGACCATTGGGCTCCATGCTGTATGGTTCATGCATACTCAGTAAAACTGTGCATTTGTTGGACAACATAAACGTCAAAACTGTGCGAGTCTGAATCCATTCGCACCATCTGTACCCCTAACCTAGCAAGGTAACAGGTGGTATGTGCAACCTCAGAATATGACAACCCTAACTCTCCAAGGAAATCATGGAAACAGATCTAGTGCCCTTTTGTTTGGTAACTCATGCATGCCCAAAGAGAAACACAAGAAATACTTAAATTGGTATTTCAAATATTTATTGAAGCAATATTTGTGTAATATATGTTCCCTGCAATTACCAATAGAAGGAAACATAACAGTGTAATCAGCATCACAAGATGGAAAAGAAAATGAAAAATTCAACCATTGTGCTGTTACATAGAATACATGTTTGCATATGGGTATAGTTATAGTTTTGCTTCTACCAAGTGCTCCCTATCCTAATGTGCGTGGGGGGAGGGGGAATCTGCTAGAATCCGTGAGTGTGATCTAATTCCTCAGTTACCTGTGGGATGTTTCATATGGGAGCCCGTCTTGGTGTAGAGCTGGGCACGATCCTTCTCAGGAAGTAAACAGGATTCAGCTAGCTGGAATTCCGGCTTGGGGCGACCTTGACAGTGTCAGCAAAATACTCCTCTAACTAAACTAAGTGATGTCATTTATATAATAAACTTCCCCCATGTTGCCATGCCGAAACCCCAGTCAGGTTGCCATTATTGATTCTATCCTGACAGTGTCGTCGAGCGAACAATAACAAAAAACAACATTTTGCGCAGTGAACTTTAGCTTTCATACAGAATGATAATATGCCTACGAAGATGTGTAAATGTAAACAAAGTTATTTCATGGAACTTTATCCCATACATGCACGCAAGCAAATGTGTGTCAAATGTCAACGTTCAAGAAAAGATGTCAACTTCAAACGTGAGCATGTAAAATGGTGGTGTTCTCTCCACAGCCTAATGTGACCATATAACAATCTTAATAGATATGGCCCTGTTCTGCTTTCATTCTTTAATGCAATGCAGTACACCAACTTTAGCTGCTGTGCTGCATTGCATGAATATTTTGTAAATTTGGGCCTATGTGCCTTCTGCACCCATATATCACAATTTCTTTAAAAGAGACATATGTGCTTATTGCTTCTGGTAAAACAGATACGTGTTTAATTCTTGCACATAGGTTTTATATTTCCATTTTTAAGTATTAATTGCAGTTCCATGCCCTTCTGTGCAGGGTTATATTATATGATTGAAACCTAGGGAACCACTGTTTTCAGGTACTTTGTCCCAATACTGCAGCCTTTACCAGGGCTGTTTGGTGTAAACACAATTCTAACTTAGTGAAGTGTTAGGGATGATGCCCTTGTTAAAGGCCTGACACCATTATATCTTTCTTATGCACCATGCCGTAAGTGCTTACCTCCAGGCACAACCCATCCTATGTGTCGCAGCACTTGGGCACCCAGGACTTAAAACCCAGATTTGTTGTCATTCCACCACGGGCCACAGAGGGTTGACGGTGTTTCCACTCTTTCTGATTGATTGTCTCTCCTCTTTTCCTCTCTGGTCAGGTACTAGTAGGGCCCTAGCATGAACTTCCCTTAGTTAGTCTCCATGGTTGTCCTCTATACCACTGTGTTGGGCATGCTCTGTCAGCTTGGCGTGCCTCTACTCCAACTCCAAGTTACTCAGCTAATCTTGTTCACTTGTGTTTGGCGTTCACTGAGGAACTACTGCTCAGTTTGGCGCTAGGTCCAACCAAATATATGAGACTGTTTCCTGATGATCGTCCACTCGCTGTAGGATCAGACATAAAAGAAACCGTTAGACTTCCGAAGTGAGTCCTATTTCTCTTGATAGCGATATACTTTTTTCTTTTTTTATATCTTTATTTAACACCAAGCTCTTATACAATGTCAGCAGTACAGAACTGTTCAATATTTCGTACTCAGTATACAATGTTGCCATATCATGATCAGACAGACAGAAACACGTATTGCAGCTTATAATGATATCCCACTGCACTGGGATTGATATCTCACATATGTGTCATGCCCTGCATGTTGTGTAGTGGTTTTAACTATACTACCAGGTCACTACCACTTTATGTATCACCATCTGGGATAGCCATAGCCTCTGCCAAATGGGATCTCAGGGGTCCCGATATGTCTTCGAGCGAGATGTTGTAGGGAGTAATTCGCCATAGGTCTCAGCCTATGAGCGAAATGTAGCCATGTCTGTGATCTAGTTTGCCATCGTGCATGCCCTACCCCAGTGCATGGCTACTCTTCGTTTCCCCACATATTTTCGTACATTCTTGGAGACCTTCTTAACATAGCCCAGCAACACCAATAGAGGGCCAATGACCAGCTTCAGGCCCGACATTGCATTTAGTGTCCCCAACACCTGATTTCAATAGCCCTGATTTCAATAGCCCCTGAACGGGGGGCGATCCCATGCCAGATGTAGAAAATCTGCATCTGAGCCCCTGCACCTTAAGTTTTGGGTATCCCCACTCCTGATGAACTTGGCCTGCGATACAGGCGTATAGTATAGCCAATGTAAAAACTTCTAATTAATTAATCTCAACCTCCCACTGATGGATACTTCTTTGGTGTGCAGAGAGCAATACAACCATTGCTCATCAGTTATGTCAGATGCTAGTTCTCTGGCCCTGTGCGACCTCGCCCTGGGTGTGAGGCCTGCTGCCGTCAAGGAGAGCAGACTACAACTTCGGGGCGCCTGTAGGTAGTATGGATATAGCTGTCCAACAGTCTCTTTCAGGCTGTGATATATACACACATTTAGGGGAGAGCCCCCCTTGGGTGGAGTCTGTATGAGGAAAGTATTGTTCTTGTAAAGATCTCCCATTTTGTGGGTTTCCTTTGCTGCAAATCATTTAGTGGACAGAGGTTCAAGTGCAATCTCAAACTGAGGGCTCCTTACCAGAGGCACGTGTGGGTAGTATATAGTGTCAATTGTACACATCAATGCCAGCCTATGCCAAGTCCACACTGTAAATTAATGGTGTGAATTTTATTTCTGGGCCTTTTGGGTGTCTTTCAATGTTACTCTACTGAGATTATCAGGGCTCTCTCCAAGCCTCTAAGTGGAACTTTATGGTAATAATGAAACCAATAAAAGGCGAACCAAGTAGTATACTTCGAAATTTGGTGCCACAAATCCTCCTCGATTAAACGGCCTCTGTAATCAACCTAATCGGACTTGGTGTCCTTCCAATGCCAATTTTAGCATCAAAGACCTAAGCTGCTGAAAGAAGGCCTTATTGAGAGGTAATGGGATGTTCTGAAATAGGTATAATAGTTGTGGTAATACCACCATTTTCATTTGTGCTATTGCACCTGCCATGGACTGAGGCAGTTTCTAACCCTGGGCGGAGACCTCCGCTCCGCCCGCGGAGTGTGCGGAGATTTGCCAACTCCACGTTCCGCGGAGAACGCAAATCTCTGCACACTCCGCAGCGGATCGGAGTTGGCCAGCCCCCGCCTCCACCCCCCCTATTAACAAGTAATTCAACATTAATTAAAAATACATTTAAAACCACTTACCTCTGTACTGCGGCGTCCCCGGGCTGCCCTCCTCCTCTTCCTCGCCGTCTCGGTCATCCTTGAGAAAACTGTGCATGCGCGCACGCCCGCGCAAGTAGATCTGCATACTCCTTATAAAACTCACTTGTCAGACCATCACTGCCAGGTGCCTTGTTCCCTTTCAGATCTGTGATCGCTTTTTTAATGTCTTCTTCCATTAGAGGGAACAGAGTATCTCCATTTCAGCTGTCTCCATCCACGCTAATGTCACTACATCCAAATGCTGGCCCTCATTGCCCATCTGCTCCCTGCATGAGGAGCTATATAATCTAGTATAATAGTCGGCAATCAGGGAAGTAGAGTGTTAGCACCACCGGGGAGTGGTCCAGGGCAGTGCGAGGGAGATGTTCTATCTACTCCATGCATCCCACTACATCTCGGAAGCCCACCCAATGGTCCAGCCTAGATGATGCCGTTGTATAGCTGAGTGGAAAGTGTATATTCATTTGTCGTGATGTTTAGCTCTCCAGAAATCTAGAAGGTCATGTTTTTGCATAGTGTCGACCAGGGCCTTTCTCATCCCTATTTGTTGCCTATCCCTCACATTTGTGCTGTCTAGCATACTGTCCAGTGTGACATTATAGCCTCCACCCCATATATTCATTTGGGGGTTCAGTTTGCTGCTCTGTGCCACCACAGTATGGAAGAGCTGAGGGTCATCATGGTTCAGGGTACACGTTCACTTTGGTGATGTGAGTAAGATTAGCACTCCTTGGACAATCAGCTGTCTTCCGTCTGGTGAAAGGGTACCCTCTTGCAGATTACTATCGCTACCCCTGTCAATTAGGCAAAATAGTCTGTGAAGTATCGATGTGTACCCCAAGTGCGTGCCACCCAATTTGATTTCCCAGCCCTATGTGGGTTTCCTGTAATAGTAATATGTCCACAAGGTGTCTACCAGAATACGCCAGCACATGGCCCTCCGACCGGGGTACACTGCTACAGCTGTTTTCAAGTTGGGGTATGTTGAGCCACTTTGCATTAATCTCATAGGTGAGCAGCTCACCAGATCGTATGTAACTCATGCTCGACGTTAAGGAGATCCCCTTAGGTAGATCTCAACCCCTTTGCCATGATATTGATGCAGATGGGAAATGCACGAGTATTTCAGGCAGACTTCTGCTAAATCCTGCACCTGACACCATTGAGAGAGTGCAGTGAATCCAGTGTTTTATTTGGGCAGAGATCTTTGTGTAAACTGCCACCCATAAGTTCTTAACCTGATGCCCACAATTGTCTGTCCTGGAAAGTTGTTCAGTGGATTATGCACATGCTTCATAAATCTGCATGTAACCAGCAAGGTATAGATTTAGATCCTGGTTAGAGATGACTCAAGGCCATATGTGTTTGACTCGTTGTCTGTGGTGCTTGATAGTTTACAGGAAAATTATCCACGGGAGCATACTACATTTGTGCTGGCGAGGGTGTCGGTTCCCAAAATATGTGCAAATGTTTTGATATACAGTCAAAGACACCACTGCTATATGTGGATGCAATATCTATAATTTTTCTAGTGTAGGTAAACACAGATCCATAACTTTGTCAATTTGCCAACACGTCTTTCACATTTTGCAGGGAAGAATTTGGTGTTTTGAAGGTAAGCGGCTGCTACTCTCAAGTCATAGAGCATGTGAATCTTCGATAACAAAACCTGAGATGACGGTCCTCTGTGCACATTATGGGACTTCTTTACAAATGACGTGTGAACGTAGGGGGGAGATTTTCATGTTTGACTGATGTGAATTTTGATTTGTTTTTTTATAGCACACAATTACTAACAGGCGTACTAACAGGCGCCGACAGAGTTTGCATTACAAAACGTTTTTACACAGGGAAAAGCCTAATTTTATGGGCCTTTTGGGACTGAAGATGGTCAGGTTTTGAGTGGATGTGTGTTGGCATAGAAGTCCAAGCTGTGCAGTTTTTATAGGAAAAGGACATGACTGCTTTTCCAATTTGAAGCTACTTTTAATTTCTCTTCCCTAGTCACCAACATTCTGAGCATTCTGGAAAGCGCACGTTTCCAGGTGTACTACTGGAAATGTCATGTGCCAACTTCCCACAGGCTCCTGTTCTTGCTCTGCGGAAATTGACCTTGCAAAGATTTATGCATAGTTGTAATGGAGCCCGCTGTGCAAATACACATTTGTTTCCTCTATAGGGAAAACATTTTGCCAGTGCAGAAAGCTGTTCTCTTAAACCCCCAGCCAAAGCGGGGCTGATGAGTTCCACTTCCCATCTTGGAAGGGCTCAAAGCATTGAAGTTTGGGAATGCCCACAAACATACATTTGTTGTTGTTCCCAAACTTCCAAGGCAGAACATGTCTTGGAATGCCAACGTTCCACATCTTAAGTGAGATTTACAACTGCACATTCTTCTGCACTCATGGTGAAGAAATCCACAGGAGTAAATTCAATTTTGCGCACCAAGAATCCCTTTGTGAATTCCTAGCTGTCGTAGGTAAGGTATTTTTCACCATAAATGTTCGTTTAGGGCTGAAAATGTAACTTTACGAATAGGCCCCTGTGGTATTCTTGTATGTAGTTATTTAGTATGTAGAATCTTTATCTGGGAATTCTGTGATGTACAATAGAATGTTGGGATGTAGAGATGAAGTCAGTTGGGAACTGGCTGGAGTGATGGCTGGGTCGTACATATCCTGTTATACTAAAATAAATATATGTGATTTCATCCTCACTGCATGTGGATTCATCTTTATCACATTGGCATCGACCTAAAGTGAATCATATGTGAACCCACATTTCATCTGGAAGATAACAAGAAGAACAGGAGCAGTGAAGTGTAATGTCTCAACACCTGAATCTATACCTTTTGAAAACGACAGATGCTACATCATTCATGTGTGTGCCATGGCTTGGATAGCATCACGATCTCAACAGTTCAGTAGTTTAGCCAGTATGGTCACGGCGGGGCATTCGGCACAGTTCGGGGGCCCAGCGTATGGTGGGCGCTCTTCACCACAAACACCGAGGATAGCCGCTCCGCCCCAAAGATATCTGTGAATAGTTTCTATACATATGCTTCCATTTTACCCATTGCTGTGGATTCTGGCACCCCCCTGATGTGTATGTTGTTTCTACGGGATCTGAATTTGAGGTCCTCATTCTTGTTCTTCACCCACTCATGTTCCGCCAGCATGTGCTTTTGCATTTTTGTCACGCCTGTCAAAGCATCATCTGCATCAGAGATTTGCAGTTCCGCCATATCTAATCACCTCCCATGCGTCTCCACCTTCTCCTGCATGACATCCAGTCGCAGGTTCAGCACATCAGTCTTACCGTCCATTCTAGCCAAGTTCCTATTCATAGTATTTAGGAGTGCCTTCACCCCTGTGGTATTCTTGAATGTAGTTATTTAGTATGCAGAATCTTTATCTAGGAATTCTGTGATGTAGAATAGAATGGTGGGGTGTAGAGATGAAGTCAGTTGGGAAGTGATGGCTGGGTCTGGAGTGATGGCTGGGTCATTTCATATATCCTGTTATACTAAAATAAATATATGTGACTTCATCATCACTGCATGTGGATTCATCTTTATCACATTGGCAACGACCTAAAGTGAATCATCTGTGAACCCACATTCCATCTAGAAGATAACAAGAAGAACAGGAACAGTGAAGTGTGATGTCTCAACACCTGAATCTATGCCTTTTGAAAATGAGAGATGCAGCATCATTCATGTGTGTGAATTAAGATACTGTTCAAGATTAAACTTTTCATGCCTCCAATTACGATTTTGGGAAACACGATTATTCAAAAAGAAATCACCGTCGGAAAATACTTTAACTGCTGTGCAAGGGAGCAGTACTGTCCAGGGGGCAGCGTATGATTGCAGCAGCACGAGTGTAGAACGGTGCAGCACAAGTCATTCTCTTCAGGGCATGGATCGTAGCATCAGTGGCGTAGCTAAGCCTTTTGCTGCCCGTGGCGGCCCCTGTGTTTGCTGCCCGCAGTGGCCGAAATTAAGAGCAGGGGGGTGCTGGCGATTCCCTGCGATCGCTGCAAATAAGAGTGGGGGAGGTGAGCCTGCCCCCCCAAAACTTGTGCCGCCTGGGGCGGGCAGCCCTCCCCACCACCCCCTTGCTACGCCACTGCGTAGCATAGTGTGCATGCCTGGTGCAGTCTGCTGACCGTCGCATGTAGTATTTGCCTTGTGGCAGCGTGTGTGTCACGCCGCTTTCCTTGCCTTGAATGGTGAGCCATATATTTTCCTTGAGGCATTGTTGATGTCACCTCGTAGTGCTGCGCTCGTCTACTTCCTTGTGATGTTTAATTACTATGGTAACCAAGCTTGTGAGGAGTCTCTGCATCCATGGCAGTCGACGAGAGGGCAGTGTGCTTTCTCTGTTACTCTTGGAACTGAATGGTGGATAGAACTGAAAGTTGGATCTGCTTCATCTGTTTCTTCACCCAAAGAAGACCTTGGTCAATCATTTTATTTGGAAAAAGAAAACTTTTTTGCAAGGATGCTTCGGCAGACATTGTTTTTATTTACAGTAAGGCTTCAGGTGCTTATTCGGGCACCGGGGAAAATATATATATATTGTTTTAGTGTTTTGTTTGTTTTTCTTTTCTTTCTTTTACAGGTCTTAGGGTGTCTAATCGGACACGGGTGTTTTCGCCGAACTGCAAGGAAAAAAACTGATTGTACGGAAAAAATGTAATTGGTGTAACTTTACAATTGTTTATTATGTTAGTTGGTACTGACTTATAAAAGGTTGGTAACATCGATACCACTAAAGCAGAATATCTTGATGTTTGCCTTGAAATAAAAGAAGGGAAAGTATGTACTTCTCTGTTTCGGAAGGCAACGGCAGGTAACAGTATCTTACATGCCCTCAGCAGTCACCCTGAGGCACTAAAATGGAGTATACCATATGGAGAACTGCTGAGGGCAAAAAGGAATTGTAACAATGCTGTAGCCTATGCTGAGGAGAGTAAGATCATCATCAGCAGGTTCAGAACCAGGGGTTATCCAAACTGGGTCCTGAATAAAGCTAAGGAGAGGGTGGCGGGGGTAGAGAGAACACAGACTCTGCGAGATAAACCAGTGGTTGAAGGGGAACAGGAGATGGACAGGACACGTATGATTCTTACCTACAATTCTGACTCTCAGGAAGTCAAACGTATTTTAGCAAAAAACTGGGATATTTTGAAAAGTGATGGAATCATAGGCAATACCATGACAGACAGACCTAACGTGACATACAGACGGGATAGAAATATCCGTGATTTGGTGGTTAAGAATGATATCACCCACTACCCCACTACCGCTAGCCATGGCCTCATAGGGTTCTTCCCGTGTGGCCATTGCAAAGCGTGTAGACATAGTAAATTCAGGGGAACATTAGAGTATAGTGGTGTTACCAAGAAAATCACCCAATTTCTAACCTGTAGTACTAGCTTTGTCATCTATGCTATTGAGTGTAGTTGCAAGCTATGGTATATTGGGAGCACCACATGTACAGCAAAGAAAAGGGTCCTCGAGCATCTGAGGGCAATTACTAATAATGATCCTAAATATCCTGTGGCACGTCATTTTTATGAAAAACATTTTTCTAACATAGCAGAGTTAAGTTATCTAATTCTTGAACAAATTCCCAAAAATCCTAGAGGAGGAGACAGAGTGCTTACACTCAGACAACGTGAATCTAGGTATATTATTGATTTTCACACTAAAACCCCTGGAGGGTTGAATATGGACGAGGAATTATCTATACATCTTAGGGAAAGCTGCTGAGTTCTCCCTTGTGTCTGATTTGCTGAGTTGTATGAGTGTACTCTGTTCCGTATAGGCTTTGCTGACAAGAGGATTCTTGCCATTTTTGCCGCTTCCTCCTTGCAAGGTGTGCATCAGAAGTATGTTTTTAATGGATCTTCATATTTGTTATGTGATAATGTTTGTTTAACATTATGTTACTTGGTTTTAACCTATATAATTTTCTTTTGTTTTTGTTGCAGGCGGAAAGGAAGGGGCCCATTCACTGGTACAGACCTACACGGGCAACCTACCCTTTTCATTTTCCTCCTTTTTCACTGATTACTTCCCTTGTCACTTTTCACTTTTGTAAATTTGAGATATTACGGTAGTTGATGAATGTCAAATGCACGAGTTTGTTTTGCTACCTATGGATGTTGAATTCAGTGGCTTCGCCATTACATCATGTGATTTATTATGAGCCACTGTATTTTGCCAGGGCACTTGCCCTTTAGCTCATTTGGTTCGACCAAAAAACTATATTTAACTAATATGTCGATCATGTAGGTAGATTGAGGATTATTGGTAAGCGGCATAGCCCCTTCGAATTTGTCGTTTGATTAGCGTGACTATGGGCTGGAGCCAGAGTATAGACGCGTATTCTAACATGAATTGTGACTCTGCATGAGTATGTGCGCATATTTTGCTTTGATTATAAATGTATACTTTTTTGTATGCGGCTATATTCTTTAATTGTTGATATGTATAGGAGATGGTATTGTATTATTTTACTGTTCCATCATGGCCGCTAAGTTTCTGTCCTTTGACATGTCCTCTTTTGATTTCTAGTGTTTGTACTCGTGAAAACTTTATCAGCTACCGTAGTCTGTGTGTTCTTTTCACGTGATCAAGGCTGTTTACAGCCGAAACGCGTTGTGGAATAAACTTGGATTAACTACACTTGTGTCCTGCTTCCTATCCTGAGAGCGTACTTCATTGGACTTTTTGTTTTGGGATATATATATATATATATATATATATATATATATATATATATATATATATATATAAATTTACATTCACTGAAGACAGATTATGCTCCGCCAGGCAGAATATTACCCCACCACCATTTATCTTATCTAGCCAGGAGAACCCAGCATCAGGTGGTCGAAATGGAAAAAGGGTTTTGCACATTATGCACATATATGTGGTTCTTCTTTAAGCGCAGAGAGGAAAGCTTCTCTGCTTTTGCATTGTTTAGAGCTCGAAGACCAAGTAGTATTCAAACACCTTTCAAAAGTTGAGGGTAGTGAGGCGGAGGATTTGAATGAGTTTGAACTGTGCATAAAGATTAGCTAGAATGTGGATAAACATTATCTTCTAAAAGTGAGTACAATTTTAGAACGGTACCACTTTGGTAGGAGACTGCAAAGACCAGAGGAGTCAGTGGAATATTACATCACTGACTTACACAAGTTTGGGGCTACATGTAAATTTGAAGGTAGTTTAGAGGAGCGCATTTGTGACCAATTTATGTTAGGATGTAACATAGAAAGAGTCAAAGACGAACTGTGGCAGAAAGATGATCTGACGTTAGATGAAGTGTTGTTGATTGCAAAAAAGATCGAACACTCTCTAGCTTGCATGGATTTGATTTAAAAAAATGAACTTGCTCCTGTGGATAAGGTACATAGTATAAGTAAAGTGAATGGAGAAATTGAGTATATCGGGCGATACACTGCTGGGAAATATATATATTTCAAGCAAGGGTGATAGCATTATCAGCTGGTTTCATCAAGAAGACTTGAATGTAATGTCGAATCCTAACAGTGAACCTTGTATTGTGTAAAAAAAAATATCTTCTGTGAAAGCATCGGTTTACACTAAGAACATCGGAAAGGAGGTGAATGCGCCGATGGGTGGTGATAAGTTTGAGGATGATGTTGTTCAGAAGTTGCATCAAGAAATCAGGGATGTGTTTTGTGAGAAGTTAGGATGCGTGATTCACTATTCCCATAAAGTTGTGTTGAAGGAGAACACATTCCATGTGGTATGTAAAGTATGCAGTGTGCCCTTGGTGTTGAAACAAGCCATGTTTGCTAAGATTGAGAAATTGAAGAATGAAGGCATTATTGTAGAAACAGAGGCGACTGAGTGGGTAGCTTCTGTAGTTCTTGCTCGCAAGCCCTCAGGTGAAGTAAGATTGTGTGTGTATTTGATGGGGTTTAACTGGCCTGTTGTTGTGGACAGATATTCCCTTCCGAATATTTCAGGGATGCTGGTGCAACTGGGGTGTTATAGTATTCTCCACGTCGGATCCTAAAGCCACATATCATCAGATTAAATTAGACAGCAGCTCCTTGGATTTGCATCTTTCATTATACCTTGTAGGTTGTTCAAGTTCACCAGAATGCCCTTTTGACTGAGCTCTGCAGCCTCTGCCTTTCAAAGGGAAATGGAGAATGTTTTTGGTGAATATTGATGGGGTGAAGATCTACCAAGATGGCGTGTTGATTTATGTTTCTACACAGTAGGAACATGATTGTATGTTGAGATCCATCTTGGAAAGGTTTAGGGCAAGAGGTCTTAACCTGAGAGAAACTAAGTGGAAGCTTAATCAAAAAGAGATAGTTTGTTTGGGACATAAGCTGGCTAAAGGTGTTGTCCAGCCCAAACAGCAACTGGTAAAAACTATAGATAATTTGCCTGCCCCTGAGAATAAATATGATTCGCTCAAGTTTCTAGGGATTTCTGAATAGTATAATAAATTTGTTCCAGGCTTTGTCAATCGCATTGTTAAAAAGAGGGGTGAAGTTTTGTGGTGTTCGCAGTGTAATTTTGAGTTTCAGGACATAAAGAGGGCTCTCGCTTATGCACCTTCACTGCAGAGTTTTGACACCACATAGAAGTCTATCTTGGTTACTCATGCTAGCACCAAAGGGTTAGGAGCAGCGCTGAAACAAGTGAAAGGTGATGAGGAAAAAACTGTCATGTTCATTTCCAGAGCCTTGGTTAGCCCTGAAAAAAGCTATTCTGTCATTGAAAGAGAGGCACTGTGCATCTATTGGGCAATCAGAAAGTTGGAGAAGTTTTTATGGAGTACTGATCATAAGCCTCTCAAGGATGAGCTTTGTAAAAAAGACTTGGATACTATTTCTAACAGGATATGCAAAAGGGGTGGTAGCCCTACAAGAATATAATTTTAAGGTTGAATACATTCCTGGTGTAGAGAATAAAGTCACAGACTCTCTGTCACGTTTGGCCTTGGATCAAAGGAAAACAGAAACAGATGGGGAGGTCGACCTATGGGAACTAGAAGAACTTAAGGTCTGTGAAGTCACTGAAGGCTTTGTCAATGAGGATGAGTGGAAGTCACAATTGAGAGAGAATGCTGTGTTACAAGAGGTGATTAGCTTAATTGACAAAGGTTGGAATTCAAAAGCTAATGTGAGTGAGGACAGTCTAAAGTACTGGAATGTGAGGTGTGAACTGTCAGGGAGAGAAGATATGTTGTGGAGGGGCACTAAATTAGTCCCTCCAAGTGGTATCAGATATAAATTGGTTCATCTAAGTCATCAAGGACACCTTGAAATTTCAAAAACTAAGAAAAGAATCAGGTTACACTTCTGGTGACCTGGAATTGACACTCAGTTGGAAAGAATGGTTAGAGACTGTATTGAGTGCAAGTCAAGTGATAAAGTCTGCAAAACAAGAATGCAGCCCATGGTGGTGAGGGACGCACCGGAGAGAGTATGGCAGGAGGTAGCTTTGGACATTTTGGGTACTGTCACTAATAGGTCAGGCCAATTCTATGTGTTTGTGTTGATTGATGGACTTGTTCTCACATTGACCGGAGATTCTCATTACGCAAAGCATAAAGACTGGCAGTGTAATTGGGTTCCGCAAAGACATTTTCGTCAGAGAGGGATTTCCTGATTGTATCCTAAGAGAAAATGGGGTACAATTAGTCTCCAGGAAGATAGAGGAATTTTTGTCCCAGAGATGGATCAAATACAAAAAATGTTCTCTTTACCATCCCTAAACCAACGGCATGGTAGAGAGGTTCCACAGAGTTTTGAAAGAATCTATATAGATCGCTATAACTCAAAATACAGATTGGAAGAAAGAAATCCTTGAGAGGGTAGAGATTTATATTACAGGTAAACTGCCTTTTGACTTGTTCAGAGCTAGAAAACCCAATACTTTGATGTGTTCATCCAGGATTAACTGTAGGAATACAGTTTCTTCTTGGAAAGTTATGTGTGGAAGAAGGAGCAATTTGAAAGAGTTTTGAGAAGGAGACTGAATTTTGACAAAAAGCACACAACTTATCAAGCTAAAGTAAAAGTGGGGGACGTGGTGAGGGTAACATGCCCTCAAAGATTTGGTAACATATGTAAATTCTCTTCACTATTCAGAGTTGTTAAGTTGTGATTTAGTGATGCATATTCTAATTCCAAGAAGTTACTTGATAAAGTTGTATCAAGAAAAAGTGGGAGAGTGGTGGTTCCACCTAAATGCCTGAAAGATTATGTATAAATTTGGTGGACAGCATTTTTGTAAGACTGCTCTTGTATTATTAGTTTTGGTCAGTGTGGTACAGGTTTTTTTAAAACTTGTTTTCTTTTGTTCTGGTATCATATTTCTTTCTTGCAAATTTATGCTTACTGTAATTTCCCCCAACCCAAAAAAGAGGGGGAGATGTGTGATATCCTTGTATGTAGCTATTTAGTATTTATAGTATAAATAATCTTTATCTAGGAATTCTGTGATGTAGAATAGAATGTTGGGATGTAGAGATCAGGGCTGGACTGGCACTTCCGGGCATCAGGCGTTTCCCAGGGAGGCTGGAAGGGTGGGGGCCAGTTTTGTAGTGGTGGGGTACGGTTTTGTTACTGGGGGCCGGTTGTGCAGCAATGCTGCAATATCAGCCCCTAGTAACAAAAGCAGCAAGCAAGAGTTTACAGCCTCCCGGGTCCAGGCAGTGCTTCCCCAGGGGCTGATCTTAAAAAATTGCAAGGGCTGATTTGGGTTCCCGGTCCGGCCCTGATACAGACAAAGTCAGTTGGGAGCTGGCTGGAGTGGTGGGTGGGAAGCTTCTTATATCCTGTTATACTAGAATAAATATATATGACTTCATCGTCACTGCGTGTGGATTCATCTTTATCAGTAGTGACAGGCTTCAATAAAAAATGGTGGGGCGCGAAGGTGCACGACTCGCCATAAATTCCGGAGCACGACTGGTGCAACACTTCTGTTTGCTGTCCACGAGCAGGAAAAGGAAGGACTTCCTTCCTCCTTGTCGAACGCAAATCTAACCAATCCTGGAGCTGCTCTCATGCTGTGAAAACAGCTCCATGATTGGTGGGAGCAGGCTCACCCAGCGCTCATTTTGAGGCTGACGGCCTGTGCCAGCAATCCCCAGGCTGTTTTTACAGCCTTTGGATTGCTGGGTCTACAGTGCGCATGTCAGACTGGCTGTCGCAAGACGACAAGCCAATTCCACATGCGCCCTGTAGACCATGTCGTGTCCTCACCAATAAGCACGCTGGCTCTATGATATCCTGTGCCAGCAGACTTTGTATTTCTTCTTCTACCTGTGGCTGCAAATGTATGGGCACTCTTCGGTGATGTTGAGCCACAGGTTTTATCGCTTCATTGATATGCAGTGTTATTTGTTTTTCTTTCAGTTTGCCCAGCCTTTTTAGTATGGCCGGATGCTCTCTCAGAATGTTCTGTCTGTCTGACATGTTATAGGTCATTGTTAGGAGCCCCATCACCTGCGCGGTGACGTTGCTGAGCAGACAGGGTGCGGGAATGTTCCCTCGTAGTACATGTATTTCTTCTTTGCTTGACCTTTCTTTGTAAGTTAATGTCTCTGTGAACTGTCCCATGTTCACTACTGGTTTTCTGGAGCCCCAGGTGAATACATCGACAGTGGACGGTGATAGTGGCGGTTTCACTCTCATCTTCTCATATTCTGACATGCACATGATGTTGCATGTATCTCCACTATCTAACACGAAGCTTGTGCTATGTCTTCCTACTTCAATGTTCACTATCGCTGTTTTCTTTATCTGATGTTTCTCTACAAGATGAATGTTTTCTGGCGTGCGGTCTTCTGCTGGTTCATCTGACATCAGATACAGTCGTTCTGCAGCCTCTGGCGTGGCTGCTCCATCCGATTCAGCTGAGGGACTGCGATTCTCTGTTTCCATGTGTCTTGCGTATCTGCTCGTCACCGTCTGTGATCTTGCCGGCGTTCCTCGCTCATTCTTGAAGTTTCCACTCATGCAGGCGCTTGCGAAGTGGTTCTCTCTGTTGCATTTTTTGCATCTGTGGCCCCTTGCCGGACATGCGCCGGTATGTGGAAATTCAAGTCTGCATCGATAGCACGTTCTTTCTTGCTTCTTTCTTGTTGGTGGTGTATTGTCTCTCTTCTTGACACTTCCAGTTGCGCGGTTTGCTTGTTCCACTCTTCTTGCCTTTCCCAGTTCCATCTGTCTTGCATGTGTTGTTGCACTGGCCTCCGCTCGGGCCTTGGTCAGTATCTTCTCGAGCGAAAGACGGTTCCTTTAGAATTCTTGCGCGGAATTCCACTGACTGACAGCCTTCAATGATGCGCAGTCGTATCGCTTGTTCATTGTCAAACTTGTCGAACTCGCAATATGTTACTAATTTTTGCAGTCTGGTTGCGAAATCATCGAGTGACTCCTCTGCTAGTTGACACGTGGTGTTGAACGTGTACCTCCCGAAATCTACATTTCATTGCGGGTCGAATTTGTCTGTAAGACACTTTATGATTCCCTTATATGTTGCTGTTTGATCTTGGGGAAAAGTGATTAGCAGGTCCTCAACCTCATCACCTACAAAGTTTAGGAACAAGTCTGTGTTCTGGTCATCCGTGTATGCCTTGCAGTTGGCACACATGTATCGTTCGAATTGCCTTATCCACCGTTCCCACCGAATGCCTATTTGTGGTTCTGACAAGCTGAACGGTAGTGGTCTGCGGAAGATTGCATTTGCGCTATTCTTGTCGCTTGCGTCTTCCGTCATTTTGTTGTAGTGCCTTTCTTTTCTTTTGTTTGCAGCGTCTTCCTTTGCTGTCTTTTAGTTCTGTGTTTCACCTTAAATTTGGTATAATTTCCTTTATTTCTTCTTATGCTTCCTTTGTTTGCCTTTATTTGTTGTAGTTTCCTTTTATTTTCACTCTTTCCTTCTTTTTCTATTCGTTTTAGTCTTTGCCTGACTTCAAAATGGCCACATGGCCTTCTCTAGCCTCCTATTGGTCCTCCCGCCTGACTTCAAGATGGCCACCGGGATTTCTATGGGCGAGATTTGCTATCTGTTCTATGGCCTGACTTCAAAATGGCCTCCGGGTCTCTTCCAGCCTTTCATTGGCTCTCCCGCCTGACTTCAAGATGGCTGCCGAGCTCTCGCGAGATTTCAGCTTGAAATCTACACGCGGGAGGCTCGGGCTCTCTTTGCAGTCGGCGGTCGGGTTTTGTCACGGTCGGGTGCCCTTTTCCTTTCTCCTCACCTCACTTTGATGATGCGGCCGGGGTGGGCTCTCGATGTCGTTGCAGGCTCTTGTACGCGGACCAGGGTGGGCTCCTGGCTCCGTTTTCCTTGCGATTGGGGTGGGCTCCCGATTTCGCGTTTTTTCTTTTTGGGGCCGACGGACCAGGGTAGGCTCCTGGTTTCGTTTTCACGCGACCAAGGTGGGCTCCCGACGTCGCGTTTTCACTTCTTGGTGGTCGGCGGACCAGGGTGGGCTCCTGGCTCCGTTTGGCTGTTGTAGGGGGGGCACGCGCTTCTGGTGGTGTCTTCAGAACCCACCTGTCATCGCCAGTTGTCGTGTCCTCACCAATAAGCAGGCAGGGACAGGTAAGTGGACATTTAATACTTTATTTCCTTTCGTCCTGGCAGTGCCCACATGCACGTCTGTCCTCTACCCAGGTCACTACAGACCACTGCTGTCATCCTGCATTTGCAGGATTCAGCCCCACCCCCACCCTTGCACTGTACACAGTGTGAGCCGGTGCGGTGGCACATAAATAAAATGGCATTGACATGCCATTTTATTTATTTGTGTTTGCCTGCTGCGCTCACAGCAGGCAGGGCGGCCCTCCTCCGCTCCTCATCTTTATCACAGCCCCAACATCTCTCAGCTAAAGTGCAGGGCTTTTCCGCCCTCATTTTAGCTCTGGAAGTTGAGTATTAAAGCCCTAAGAGAAGAAAGCATGCTTGCCTGCATTTTTTAACTATTATTTACTGGTGATCTCTTGCGTCATAACAATACTTATTTTTGATTCCGCCTTGTCAGTCATCTCTCATTCCATTTACTCGTCACTGTCAGGCCTTAAATAAATCTGTTTTCAGCGGTGTGTAAGCAAATACGAATTTTCTTTAGATTGAAGGTCAGTATGTATGATGCTCCCACTACCCAGTAGGACCGTCCCAATTAGCGATGAGACAAAAGAATGACTTAAAACGGGGCGCGCATCCTAGAGAGCTGTGTCAGGCTCTTCTCTGTTTTACAAGCAGCAAAACTGCGCAGCATTGCACCCCATTGTAAACCCCTTGAGGAACGAGGGCTGCAAACTGCAAGATGCTGTGCTATTTGTAAATAATGGAACGTGGGAGTTTCTCCTCAGTGACAAATCCTTTCTAAGGTCCAAGCTCTGAAAGGGGTGGGATCCCTCCAGGTCAAGGCGCTCACGCACCTCCTGTCACCCTGTTTTGCTTTCCCATGCTCCTTCGAGCCAGCTGGGGCATTGTTACATTTCAGCTTTATTTGAGCAGCTTCATGGCGTTTCTGAAGAGAAGCAAAGATGCAGGAGGCAAGTGGCATTCCTGGGTAGCCCCCTACCGAGGGGGAACATTCCTAAAGTGTTAAGGCAGGTAGTGACGCAGGAAGTGTGTAGTACCACCCACTCGGGCACGACAGATATTCTATCCCAGTTTTCTCACACACACCACCTCACAGATTGGCGTGGGTTACAACGTAGCAAATTTACTTCACACCAAGCCTCCGATACGAATGTCAAAATGAACATCGATGAAGCGGTGCATACACCACACACAACCTTAATATTGTAATCAAAATTGCACACATTGCACATTTTCTATTGACATGCCCTTTTCAAGGTCAGGCCAGGCAGTGAGTCCCAGCCAAAAAGGCATGCAAGATATACACTGGGAAATAATCTCAAGTCTAGTTTGATATGATCCATGTACTTATCAAATCAGATATCCTTGGTCTGCTTGCATACACGACTCGTTTTGTTGAGTTCTCAATGAACCGAATGCGTTTCCTGTGAATTGCTGGCTGGTTCTTGTCAGTAGAGCTGACGTATTTTTACATCATGAGGACGCACTTTATGATGGGTGGCGGCTTCGAGCATGTCTATGCAGGGCAAACATTGCTCGAAGGTGTCGCATAAAAACCTTACAGCATCGACACTCCCCAAAATCGTTATAAAGGACAACGTTTTTACATTTTCTTGAAGCTTTCAAATGTATAATGGTCATATTAGATGTAGTTTTGAAACAGGACAAACTAAGAAAACCCTCGATTTCCGCTTGTGGATCAAGTATCAGGTCTGGGTCTCATATACTGCTTGCATCACACACATGCACAGAGACAAAACTATGGACACAAATGCATCTGGAGAAAATATAAATTGTGGCGTCCTTGGTCACTTAAGCAACAAACACAGGTATCTATTATTGGCAATGAACATACATACATTCACACCGTTATATCAATATACGCTACACAGAGAAGACAAATGCACAGAACAGACAACAGACACATACAGACTACAGTACTGACACAGATGTACACACCAAATCCAGCCATACATCACCAAATCCAGCTTAGTCATTTGGAAAACCTCACTCAAATTAGAAACCATAGCCTCATAGTAGCCTATTATTGGGGCAATGGCAAATATCTTTATACAGAAAGGTGCTCAAGTCAAACTCCTCACACACACCTTCAAGCACTCCACAACTCATGCCCCACCTACCTGAACAGTTGCATCTCTTTCCACCAATCATCCAGGCACCGCCGCTGCGCTGGACTCCTACTTGCCAACTTCCCACGCATATACAGAACCAGATCAGGATGAGCATTCTCTATCATAGCTCCTAAAGCGTGGAACGACCTCCCTGCCCACATCTGAGCCTCTTCCTCTTTTCTTGAATTCCCCAAGAAGCTGAAGACCTAGGTTTTCAATTAACCATCCTACTATAGGTAGGGCTAGGCACACACACCAACCCAGTGCCAGGATACCCTTGCGTGTGATAGTTGTCAGGTATGCAGAGCGCGAGCGGTCAGCAAACTACAAAGATGGCCGACTCCCGCATCTGCACATGCGCGGGAGTCGGCTGAGGTACGTTAAATCCAGCTGATTCCGGGCAAGGTCGCTTCACGTTCTAGCTTCCGGATTGTGTACTCGCTTCCGGGTTCACTTACCAGTGCTTCCGGGTTGTCACGTCTCCTCGTCGGCTTGCTCCTCATCGCGGCGTCCCCGGCTACGGATTTCCTTGTTCCTGGCACGGCACTTTTCTCCTGATCTTCATCTCCCCACACGCGGTAGGCTCTAAAACCCCTTAGGAAGCTTCTTTGTCTCATTCCTCCAACCGCGGTAGGCTCCTGGCTCCTGTTTGCCTATTTTTAAAATAAGGACAATACAAAAGAAAAGCTGAATACTTCCAATATCGATACTGGTGTTTGCTCGCAGCTTTTACTAACATGCTTATTTACTTTATGACACTTATCTGATTTATGCTCTGAGTTGATGGAAGTTTGATTTTTCTTTACTTCTTGTCGATTCCTGAAGAGATAAAGGAATGGATTAGTTACCTGCATTCAAGGTGATTTATTGTTTTGGACATTACAGAGAACCAATATATATATTTGGAGCAGTTCTTATATAACTTTTTGGTTTCTATACTCTAAGACTTAACCCAGCCACCAGGACACACAGAAGAAGGGAATAGATCAGAGACGATATCTCAGACTGGGGTGCAACGTGGGATCTTTGTGTGCTTCCTCCTTGTTTTCTCCCCTTCTTTCCCAGGTTACTGTTAGTACTTTGACTAAGTTGGGTACAATAGATGACCAGGTGAAGTTGAGGATCTTTTCATCATTTGCATGACGTTCCTGCGGAAACGTAAGTAAATCTGACAATAAAACTCTGTACACAAATACACAGAACATAACGCAACTTTTTTCAATTCACCTTCTCACAGACACTATGGGGCAGATTTACAAGAAACTGATGCATCTGTACAGATGCGTCAGTTTCCCTGCGCCTCCATGTGAAACCCTTGCACCACCATGGATGCGCCGTATTTACAATACGACGCACCATGGCGCAAGGATTGACAGATGCGTCAGAAATTCTGATGCATCTGTTGGCGCAAAAGTCACGCATTGCTGGAGTCGTTTCGCAAGCACGATGCAACTCCAGCAATGCATGGGGAGGCTTATTCCTAATACACTGCGTCACATCTCACGCCTGCTCCAAGCAGGCGTAGGGTTTTGATGCAGTGGCGTCCTAGAAGTGGCGCAGTGAAATCTTGTAGATTTCACTGAGTCACTTCTACAAGGCTTTCCTGCGTGGGAACGCCCACCCTGCATACCTGACGCAGGTATAATGTGGCGCAGGGCTTCACAAGGTGACGCATCTCCCTAGATGCATCATGTTGTAAATGGGCCGCAACGTGGCGCATTGTTTAGGCCTCCGCTGCGTCACAAAAAGTGACGCAACGGCGGCGCAAAAGTATTGCAAGGGGCTTGTTAATCTGCCCCCATGTTTTTATTCCCACCATTTTACATTGAACATTCAAATCCATGCTTGCTGGGCTTCATCAAGTACAGATCACAATGTGTTTCCATGGATTAAGTGAGTAAAAATACTACTAATTTTGAAGCTCACATTGAATATGTAATACGACCACTGATGTGATATCAGTTTTAATATTTGAATCATCATTTACTAATTTCAGGCTTGAAGAAGCCTCAGGCTTCCACGTCAACAGGGAATGAAACACTTATTGGATGCTCACTATGAAATAATAATTGGAACAATTCATCAGGAATAGAATGTGCTATCCCCTGCCATGTCGTACTCACCCATTCTTACCAATCTATGATATATTGCGTCATAAATAGTCTCATGTAAGCAACATTTTTGGTGCTGCTGTTTCCAATCTTCCCAATCATAGCTCTCTTCAGCCCTTGATCTGTTATTGTATCATTCACATTTTTCGTCCACTTCAGAATATAGCACAGGGCAGTGGGCCGTTCCACTTCAGCCACTGGATGACTTCATTGTTAGTGATGACATGCTATCCTCTCAAAATAGTTCCCTTCAGTGCCAGGGATTACTATGGCAATGCATGGAAAACCCAAAAATACTTTTTCTTTGATCCAGTGTTTTTTTTCAGATTGATGAGGGCATATCAGCTTCTTCAACAATAAACTTTTGCAAAACCATAACAAATTAAAACAAGCATTGAAATACACAAAAGGTTGGCAATTGGCCATAGGTGCTGGCTTTGTCAGTGCTTGTTTGAATTTAGTTGGATCTGACACTTTTCAGCAGGGCTAGCGTGTATTTACCAGGAAGCACAGGCACAAGCTGACCTGCTACATTTTTTAGTTGAGAGCACCAACACTTTTTAGAAGATATGATGGTATTTCAGCCGCACAGTAGTGAGCGTCTTGGATAATACCTGTACTTGAGTTTGCAATACCTCAATGTGAAAGCAGCAATGCTTCTTTACATTTCTGCAATGCGTCTAATGGATGAGTGATTTTGCTTTTCTGCGGATTTTTCAACTTTTTATTGGAAAGAAGCTGCACAACTGAAAAGAACACTATTTTTTAAGTTGTGGTCTGTTTTTAAAGCGTCTGTGGAAGCTTGTACAAGAGGAGAAAACAATTGGCTTCCTATTTGTATTACAGCACCTACCTGAGGCAAATAACCACGAGTCTGACTTCCAATTTTCCAAAGATGGCCATGGGCATAGTTAGTGGTGCAACGCAAAATGACGGGCCCTCTGCAGAATGTGATGAGGAGCCCCCGTGCCTCCATATTTCACAGATATCTATTGGCCTTGGGATGAATGGGGCCCCTTTGAAGGGTTGGTGGTCCCGCTGGAGGGTTGGTTGCCCTCCCGCACTACAAGAGGCTGTAGAGGTCTGCGTTACGCCCCTGGGCAAGGTGAAATGCGTGTGTGCTGGTGTATTGGGAAGGGCCCTGTTAAATGTTGTGTTTCTCGACTGGGTTTAGTCCTGTTGTTAGTGATTCCAAGGTACCTACTGGGGGAGGCAACATTGTGCATGTGCAGACACTTGCACAGTGTAATGCTATTGTTGCTATGGAGCAGGTTGGGCTAACGTTAGGCCTATTACCCTCACAGTGGCCCAGAAGTGCATTTCATGTGGTCCTCGGAGCAGCTCTTGTGCTCTGCTTTTAGTGAGCCCCTGTAGACCTCGAACTATATTTTCCTTGCAAAACAACTGCATAATTAGGTGAAAGACAACAAAGAAGGGCCTAGGCTGACTCTGTAACTGCATCCTTTGACAGGACAATCAAGAAATCATTTTGCCAAGATGTAGTCCAAACGTAGGTGTGAGAAGTACACACCTTGAGTAGTCTGGGCGGAAAGGATACAAATGCACATGGTGCCTTGCTAGATATCGATTAAATGGTAAAGATGCTATAGTTGAGAGACCATTTGTGTTCCTTACAACAGCTATGTAACTTTCTCTGTTATTGATGGAATAACAAATTACGACAGGGCTCTCACACCCACAACACAGCTGCTCTAAAATTAGTGTGCTTTTCAAGTTTCCTCACTAATTACAGCGGGTTGGTAGTGTTTGTGGTCCTTAATTACATTGACAATTGTGTTGCTCTGACCAACAGCCACTGTCTTGGCCTTTAATTTTAACAACAGTGGTGTGTGTTGTTCTTGCTTGCAGCCACTGTGTAGGCCCTCAGTTTTAACAACCGTGGTGTTGCTGCTGTCTAGGGCCCTCACAGACATCTTACGTATTTCAAGGGCCCGGTGAACAAACATATTTTGGGCTCCCCTTTTGGAACCTGTTATATATAGAGGTTTCTGATTGGCAGAGTATACACCCTGTCCAAGCAGGATCCATAATCCTAGTCAGGGTAAGATACACAGCCTAAATTAACCTGTGCTCACCCTCTGGTAGCTTGGCACAGAGCAGTCAGGTTTAACTGAAGAGTCAATGTGTAAATTATTTGGGCAACACTTTAATTACAGTAACACAGTGAAAACACCACAAAAGACTCCACACCAGTTTAGAAAAATATAGAATATTTATCTCAGTAAAACGAGACCAAAAGGAACAAAAATCCTGTCAGTAGAAGTCGAGATATGAATTTATAAAGATTAAATCCAAAAACAGTGCTTAGAAGTTAATAGAGCTAAAAGGTTACTTGAGGTTGGTCTAGACTGGGGTAAATCCAAAGTTCAGGCCGACCGTGATGGGAGGGCACGCCGGCTACAGGACCCACGCAGGGCCCGCTGAAAAAGTACCTTGTACAGAGCAAGCGTTGGTGTCGAGGACTCACTGTGTTGGTTCCGATTCACGCAGTCAGGTAGGAGTGTCCGAGTCGAGCCTCGCAGTCGATGTCGGAGGTTCGGCGCTGCTTCAAAGTCGAGCCTCGCAGTGGCGTCTTCGGATCGGTGCTGCGTCATCGTCAAAGATCGCAGTCGGGACCTGCACCGTCGTTGGATTAGCACTTCGTTGATGTCGGAGGGCACTGTGTCGGTTCCGATCAACGCAAAGGGGTCACTGCATTGATTTTTGCAGGGGGGGGCACCTCAGGCAAGTGTAGAACTCACAGATGGCAGAGTCCAGCCGCACCAGCAGAGTTGCAAGAAGTCTTTTGTGTCCCTGAGACTTCTGAACACAGGAGGCAAGCCAGCAAGCTAGAGATGTATAGAGCAGGTCCAGTCCCTCTCACTCCCAGGCAAGAAGCAGCAGGCAGCAGGCCAACACAACAGAGCAGGTAGCAAAGTGGCAGTCCTTCCTACAGCACAGCAATCAGCAGGCAGCAGGCCAACACAGCAATGCAGTTAGCAAAGTGGCAGTCCCTCCTACAGTACAGCAACTCTTCTTCCAGGCAGAATGTCTTTGGTTCCAGCAAAGTTCTGATCTGGTGGTGTCAGGGGTCCAGTAATTATACCCAAATGTGCCTTAGATGTGGGGGAGACATCAGAGACGCTTCTGAAGATCACAAGGTCCCTGCCTTTCCTGCCCTGGCTTCAGACTCACTACAGGTGGTTTGCAGCATTGTGTGTGGGGACAGGCACAGCCCTATGCAGGTACAAGTGTCAGCTCCTCCCTCCCAATCTACCTCAAGAAGGCCCATCAGCCTGGTAATGGGCCATCAGGATGCTTATGCCACACTTCAGCTCCTTTTGTGTGACTCTCTAGAGGGAATACACATAGCCCAGCCCAGCCCAACCCCCCGGTTTAATTCAGAGACAGGCAAAGGCACAGAATTGTTAAAATACAAAAATGCCAACTTCATTTTCAGACTTACAATTTTAAATCCTACCTCACCATAAGTTGTGATTATCAATTGTGAGTCCAGAGATCCCAAACTCCAAATCTCTATCTTTTCCCAATTGGAAATTACAGTTAAAGATGTTTTAAAGCCAACCCAATGTTACCCTATAGGAGAGATAGTCCTTGCAGTAGTGAAAAATGAATATAGCGGTTTTTCACTACCAGGACATGTAAAACTCAAAAGTAAATGTCCTACCATTTAAATACACTGCACCCTGCCCATAGGGCTGCCTAGGCTCCACCTTAGGGGTGACTTATATGTAACAAAAGGGCCTGGCAAGTAGTTTAACTTGCCAGGTCGAAATGGCAGTTTAAACTGCACATACAGGCTCGGCAGTGGCAGGCCTGAGCCATGTTTAAAGGGCTACTGAGTGGATGGCACAATCAGTGCTGCAGGCTCACTAGTAGCATTTAATTTACAGGCCCTAGCACATATAGTGAATCCTACTAGGCACTTATCAGTAAATTAAATATGCCAATTGTGGATACGCCAATGTTACCATATTTTGAGTACAGAACATATGCACTTTAGCACTGGTTAGCAGTTGTAAAGTGCCCAGAATCCTAAAGCCGACAAACATGATGTCAGCAAAACAGGAGGTCAGAAGACAAAAAGTCAGAGGAAACCACACCATGGATGTCAGGTCTAACAAAACATTTAAATGCAAATGGTCAGGGGGGTAGCTTCAGAGGGGGGTTTGGGGTGTTACATCCCCCTAATAAATGTTTTATTTAGTAAACAGTTGGGTACAGGAGGTTTCAGTCAGGTATGGTAAGGTGTCTACCGGATTTCACCTGGGATTTTTAAATACTCAGACAAAAACACACATACACTCTTCTGTTTTGAATGTCTTAAAACATGGGTATTTTACAAAATACTGGATTTTAGGTACCCCTCACAATCCACACTCCCTTCCATTGGCCATTAAGGCCCCTTCATACGCTGCTTCTGATATAATAGTTAACATGATAGGTGTTACAGCATGAATGTCGGAAAATCTGAAGCTCACCACCCTCCAGTCTTACTGACCAAGCTACGCCCCAGCAGATGGTGTTAGAAATGATATATCCTCTGTACCTCGCAGCCACCCTTACACTGTCCTGGCCCTGTGCTCTCTAAGAACCCATGATTATTATTCCTACAATACTACTCACCAGCTGATTTCCTGATATAGCTTCTCAACCCACCATACTTTCACCCAGTCGGCAAACCAGATCCCAGCAAACTCTTCACTGGCAAAATCACTGAGCTGTCCAGCACTTTATCCATCCTTTAATTCGATTGGACTTCAAACTCCCAAGTAATTCTGTCTTTGAAAAGAGCACTCTTTGCAACACCAAACAACTCAGCGAACTAATGCCTCCAAGTCAGCATTGATAATCTCGTGCTCACAACTGTGGTGACTTCTGAATGCCCCTCTATACTCTATACTCTGCTATACTGATAGATAAGTATATACGTCATCTCTCGGACATCAGCTACCCACCACTGTCAAGCTAAACCTACCAGACAATAGTATTGCTCTCTCATGGACTTGCACTGGAAAACTCTCAAGCAAGAGGTCGTCCCTCTGGCAATCACAACATGCTCTAAAGCTGATGTCAGATCCCCTTTGCACTTGGTAAACATCATGTCAGGAGAAAATATGAACACTAACATGCCCCTGAAGGTGTGCTATATAACACCAACGCCTGTCACATCATGAGGCACACAAGAGCTCATTTACAACAAATGAACTGTAAGCAGGAAAAGAGACAGGACAAAACCTAAATCTAAGACCGGCATCTCTCCATTCTTCATGTATTAACTATATCTCCATAGTCAAACCGACTTATAACAAGCCAGTGATTATGCTGAATCTTGTGTGCCATCAAGGCCATCATCAAAACATTCAAGCATTGATTCAATTTGATTACAAACCAACACAATACTGCACTCAATTGGCAGCTCTAGTGCCATAACTCAGTTATTCACCAGGGTAGACTGGATCTAACACAACTCTAAGATTACAAAGCAAATGGCTGCTTTCTCTCTTATCTCTCTATGCAATAAACTAAAGTGGATCTCCCATAACGGCCTTGCTAACAACCGTGCCTCCATGAAATCCACCAGATATGGGAACAATAGTCTCTCATCCATCATAATTAAATCCTACTCCAGAGAAGCAGTCATAACAGTCATCTCTTGCACATGGCATCTGTGGAAAAAGGAAACCTCAGCCTTGATGACATTGCCAGCTACCAACTCTTTAGAAACCTACAACTCATCAAAAATATAGTTAAGTAGGCAGCCGCTACGCAAACAAAAGACCAAGTTAACATCAATTCCATCCTACAAAATTTCCAACATCATTTCGGAACAAGCTGCAGCTTAGCACTGAAACATTAAGGGGCCGATTAGGACGTCGGTCGGAAAGCCTCCGACTACAGGTCGGAGGCTTTCCGACTGACATCTCCGCTTTCAATTCCGACCGCCTAATAACAATGTAGGCGGTCGGAATTGAAACCAGCCGGTCCGTCAGCCCGTCAGCCAGTCGGAGGCCCCAACGCAATCCCTGAGGATGGCGTTTCCGCCGTCTGGATTACGATGTCGGTTTCTTACAGGCTTTCCATGTCGGGCTTTCAGACATGGAAAGCCTGTCGGAAAGCAACTTTGGGGTCCCTTAGTAGGGCCCCCACTCCTCCACGGCCTCCGGTTGGGGGCCTATGGTGCCCCCCTGTTAATCCCTGCACCGCGTGGCAAGCACCTTGAGGGATTAACAGAATCTCCCATTTCTCCATGGGAGCTTATGCTTGAGGCTGGTTTACAGCCGAGGCACAAGTTCCCATTGAGAAATGGGAGTATGCGACCGCACCATGTGCGGTCGCATTGTAATGGTTATGTCGGGACTGCCGACTGGAGGTCGGTCGGTCCCGAGACCACAGCAATCGTCCGCCCGACATCGTAATCAGGCCCTAAATTTCCATTTCATGGATATCACTAATTTCATTATACCACAAGAATCCTGCTGGTTGCCTTGTATCCTATTTGATTTCTCAAACACTGATTCCTTTGATTTCACTGACGATCAACCCTAGATCAATATGCTTTTATCATACATGAAGTTGCATGACAAGGTACGGAACTGGTTATCCTTCTAGCTCTACAACCAACATCATCTCATGAATAAGGGCACCTCTAGTTCCCATAGGCTACTGATAAGTTGTTCTCCTCAAGTAATCAGTAGCCTATGGGATCTAATGCTTGGAGGGCTAGCTCCAGTCAACCACACACAGAACTGCCATCACAAATTCAGCAGCAGTGCAAAGCTTCTTCAGAAAAACAGAACAGGAAAAACACAGAAGGAAGACTTTGTAAAGCTCCCTCTTCGGCAGTTGCATGTCTGTATCTTGCTCTAGGCATTATAGAGGTCCCGGTGCAAGGTAGCCATTCCTTGTATATTTGTTATTGGGACTGTTGCAAAGTCATCCTGTGCCCTGGGCACCCCCCAACTTTTTGCTGACTGGTACTGGTGGTAACTGACTCTGACTGACCCTGGGCTCTGCCTAACCAGGCCCAGGGCCAGTGCTATGCTGAAAACACTTAGAATACAGTGAAAACACCTACATACACTAGGGTTGGGGTTAGGGTACCCCTGTGATTGGTATGACCTACCCCATAGGGCCCTAGTACATAATAGGGCAGGGGGATTGAAACTACCTAGCAGTCCCTAGTGCAGTTTAGAGGCCAGCAGCCCTTTCTGCACTTGCATGTGTGCACTGCTGAAGCCTGAGGTCTTTTTAAAAGTGGCTCTGTGCTACAGGACTGCTTTTAAAAAGTAAATTGTGCCCAAACTCGACGTTTGTATTTGGGGCACTTAAAAATGGTTAACCTACAATGTTTGGGCATATTCGGTACCCCCAGGGTCTCCCCTAGGTGTCCCAGGGGTGGGGGGTCAGGTATCTATAAGGTGGGCCGTTATAAAATGAGTTTTATATGCCCTGGGTAAAGTGAAATTGCACATTTCACTCCCCACATTGTGATAAAGTGCTGCCCAAAATCGACTTTGGTGGTAGGAGCACTGTGGAAGGAGGATCTGCAATATTTTTCCATATTCAGAACCCCTAAAGTCTCCCCTAGGTGTTCCTGGGGTGGGGGTCCTGCAGATATATGTAGAGTACTTATAAAATTTGTTTTTAAAAGCCCTGGTGCTGGAAAAATGGCCCAAGCCACTTTTCCCATTGCAAATCCCATGCCATAGGTTAACATTTGAAAAGGTTATTTGTTAATAACTGGAGAAAGAAAAGCCATAAAACTAGGATTAAAGGACCCAGTAGAATGGTAATGATAAATTAAACCATATGGTATTGCTAAATTTATTGTACAATGTACAGACAAGAAGTTATAAGACTTTTTTTTCTCTCTGTAAGCCAAAATTCAACCTTGTACTGCTCTGCCCTGATTGGTCAGAGATAAGTGGGTGAGCCTGGCTGCTTTGAATAGGTGATAAATGACCCCTGGGGTTAGGAAGCCTCTTGGGGAGGAGAGGTTGCTGGGCATAGGAATGCCAGAGCAGGGGGAGGAGTCGTAAACCATGGACTTCAAGAGTAAGGGGAGGACCCCAGTGTCATTTACAACTTTACCCAGGAGCCAGCCCATCATGGCCGCTCGGAGCCTGATGCTCCGTGTTGAACCTTCCCCTTGACTTCCCGAGCGGGCACCCCGCCGCGCTGTTTCCTCACCTAAAACAGCGTTTGTGCAACCGGAATGCGGGCTGATTTCAAGAAGATCCTTAGCGCCCTTCTCCGACCTGACATCTCGGAGAAATGAGCCTCGACGTCCCCGCCGACAAAAGGCTAAGATGGCGCCTGCCGAGCGGAGAGGTCTTTCCCAGTGCCTTGGTAGCTGCACCGTATTGCCGCCGGTTAACGTGTTCGCCCATCTAGCAGTTACCCCTCCCTGGGTCCACCTCATGAGCGGGGGGCTACTCACTCCGGGCAACTAACAGCAGGACGAGCAGGACACCTAGAGGGAACACCGAGTCCAACCGAGGTGAGATCTTCCTCTGTGCCGGTGGGAAAGGGGCGCGCTACCTCGTCACTGAAGTTCTGGGCGATTTTAATCAATAGCGCTGATGCTGCCCGCGAACTGTGAGGAGTTTTTCATGGTGAGGCCGTTTTCATCTCCTCGAAAATATTGCCTGCCCCTAAAATGGCGGCTAAACAAGGACTATGCAGGACTATGCCTTTTAAGAAATGCGCCTGGTTCCAAAATGGCGCCTGCAGTTGATTGTGGTTAATTTAACTCTTGGTGTGGAAAAGGGTCCCTGGATGCCTGACCCCAACATGGCCACCAGTGGTGACTTTTTCTCCCCCTTGCTGAACTTTTACTTACACAACCCTCCCAGGACTGTGCCCGACCTCAAGAGGACGACTGGAATTCTTTCGGACCATGGCTCCCCTCCCCGCACTATTCTGACAATCCCTGATTACACTTGATCTCTTTCCTGACAGCGGAGTCCGAGCATTATGTCCGAGGCCCGGTGGAGCAGCTCTGTTCAGCTAATGAGGAGATTGGCCTTGGTTCATCCCCTGACCGTCACCTGCCCAGCCGGACCTTGGGCGCAGTTTCTCCCTTCTCCCTGTCTCCCTGTTTTTCCCTTGTCTCCTTTCTATCCTTCTTTCTGACCGATGCCCGTTGGAGCTTCCTGAGAGCTATAGGGGAGACTGGCCTTGAATTACCTCCTCGGCCGTCACCTACCCATTCGGTCTTTGGGCTGACTTGCCCTTTGTCTCTTATTCCGTCTTCCTCCTCGTCCCCTCCCTTCTCACTTCCCCCCTCTCCCTTCCCTCGCTACCTGTCTCTCCTTCTCTCCCTCTAATGTGTCTCTTATATTTGATGTAACGTGTAATTGATATCATTGTTGTAACATTGTTGACCTTATGTAAAGCGCTCTGATACCTACGGGTCTAGCCAGCGCTATATAAAACTGTTTAAATAAATAAATACCCTGTTCACCTACAGCCAGATGCTAGGATTAAGGAAGGAATGAGCTGATGCAAGGGGGGGGGGGAGGGAGACTATGGAGATTAGCCACCCTAGGGGTGTGTTAAGCCAGCTCTTCTCTCTCTGCTGAAAATTCTGACATATTGAATTTTGGAAGAATAGTGGTTTCTGGGTTAGCATTTTGCCACACTTTGCAGGAAGTGGTCAGACCTTTGGGTGGAACCCTGCAGCCCATTGGACAGGAGTGACCGCCTGCTTAACCCAGAGAAGTTGGAATAAGTATCTGAGAAGGGCAGAGCCCCTCAGATCTGCTGCTTGAAACTTAAGAAAGCAAGACGGGCCATGCTGGAAGTTTGATGTGCATTTCCAAAGGCCTGCACTCTGAAGACTGCACCTTCTGCACCATGTACAACTACAGCATGTGGATTACTTTGCTGTAAAAGGACTTAAGAGTGGACTCCCTGCAAGCTACAGGTTATCAGAGCTCACCTGGAACAACACCACAAGAATCCCCAGCCTGGAGTACTACCAGTGGATTTGTAAGGGTTTTGTTCAAATGGATTGTGGGAATTGAAGTCTCACACTTTCAAGGACCCTCTTGGAGATTCCAGAACTTTGGATTGTGTGTTGGATACTTTGGGACCCGCAAGAAGAACTTCAAGAAGGAATTCTAACAGGAACCAGCCTGCTGGAGGAGGCTGCACAAGACTGGTGAGAGATCCTCCAGAACAATTGTTAAAGGTGAATGTGTCGCTGTCAGAGGCAGCGAAATGACCAAAAGGGGCACTGTTGGTTCCTAAGCACCAGAAAGTGACTGATCTTTACAAATTCATATCTCTGGTTCCCTACAATGGATTCTTTTCGTTTTGGTGTCATTTAAAAGATACAAATATTTCCTATTTTTATAAGTTGGTATTGGATTTTTATTTTGTGTTGTGTCTTAATTATTTACTGAATTGGTGTTTTTAAATGCTTTACATACCTGTCTTTGAAGTTAAGCCTGCCTGCTCGCAGCCACGTTACCAAAGGTTGAGCATAGGAATAATTTTCTAAGACCTATTCTGAGCCCTATTCTGTGTTAGTGGCCTTATTGCCAGTGGCAGATCTACATTTGCCCCTACCAATAATCCACTTTCCAACAGGGACCATTCATGATATATGGTGGCAGGGGTATTATGGAGCCCACATTTGAATATTTTGGGCTTCCTAGGCATAAGGTTGCGCTCCTTGATCTACTGTAAGAATCCTAGGCATCAGGGTGGCCATTGCTGGCATAAGGTGGCTAAGCTTATCATAGCGTGCACATCCCAGGCATTATGTGGACATCCCTGGCAAATGTCAGCTTCCACAGGTCATGTATGTAATCCTGGAAAAAGGTGTGCATCTTTGGCTTATTGTGGTTACAGCTAACATGCAATAGGCATTCCTGACATATGACTGTGGAACATGGACATCTGAGGCAGATTCTTTCCTTGTGGGCCAGTAGAGCCTTTGAGTATATGATAAAAATAACGAGCTGGTATTTGAAAAGCTGATGTTTCTTTCACAAAATGTTATTTAAAACATTTAAGCCACATTACAAAGCTTACATTTGGGAAGAAGTGTTTGATTTTTCAGAAATGTTCAAATTGATTTTTCAGAACAATATGATTGCATATTCTGAATATATTTAGAACTGATGTTCAACTTACACATATTACTGATACAGTTTCCTTGGAGCCAGCGAGCAATAGGTGCTGTGGCTGTTGCTTTATGATTCATGTGGAAGTGCATAATCATCTATATTTTTAAAGCTTATTATTTTATTGTCATCGGTACTGTTGTGTGAGGCCAGAGGTAGCAAGATCAGTGTAACTTTAAGGACATATCAGTTGTTTGAACCTTAATGTTTCTGTCACATGAATGGTAGCTATGTTTTCTGAGCCTGTGATAGCTGTCTAGCCCAAGGTATAACCCCGCTGTCTATTGATTTGGGATAATATTTAGTTTTGCCACCTTCAAGTAGATTCTCATTGATAATATATGATTATAAATTGAAAGGGCAAGATGTGAAAGTTAAGTGAGAAGATACGACGCTAGAAATGCAGGACAATGAAATATGGTATAATAATCTTGAAAATGGAAGGGATGATGAAGCTGTGAAGTAGATAACGAATTTGAAAATTGTGTCATAAAATGCAATCTGTGATCTCATTTGTTATTTACTAAATATTACATATAAATAAATAATCTTTATTCGGATGTGATCACAATTATAAAAGATACATTAAGATAAAAAGCAAGCAATAAAATCATAACAATTAATTTTTACTATAATTGGGCAAGACTCCCCAAGGACAGCTTTAGAAGGCAGCTCTTTCATTATATTATTTCAGGAGCATCCACACATAATGTACATTTTATTGAAGCCACACTAGTGCAGAACATATGCAGAAAATAGTAGCAAATATTACAGTTAGGGTGGCTTTAGAGAATGTGTAGAATGTAAATAATATGAGCCGGGCTGGACTGGGAACAGCAACCAGCCCTGGCAGATTACTGCTCAACTGGCCCTGGGAGCGGGCAGGCGTTTGGGGGGTGGGGGGAGCTCAGGGAGTTGGGCGGGGGTGATAGCAAGAAGCACCGCTCCCGCTTTTATTACAGGGGGCCGATATTGCAGCACTGCAGCAAAACCGGCCCCCACTGGCACAAAACCGGCACCCACCACTCCGGCCCAGCAGTGAAATGCCCGGTGTCCGCTACGGCCAGTCTGGCCCTGAATATGAGGAGTGATAGCATGATATTTTTGATCATTCCTTTCCCTATTGAGTCTCTGCTAATAAGAATACATAACTGTTATGTCAGGCTGCCCTGAACCTTTAAGACCCAGTCTGTGAGAGCATCCCAGAGTTACTAGTCAGTGTCCTTGGCGAGAAAATCTTCCTGCATGTTTGATTCAGTCTCAGAGAACTCAAGGTATCCTATTTCTACTGTTTTGCTGAAGAAATGTGAAAAGGTGTCCTACAGATGTTTAGATAAAGAATGTAATGGGAATTCTAAGAGTCCTATTTATGAATATATATATATATATTTTCTTCTGCCTGATTAAAACTTCCGTGAAATAAACCCAACCAGAATGGCCTCTCCTTGACCGCAATTGGTACGAGTTTGTCGATATATATATATATATATATATATATATATATATATATATAGTAGTATCACATCCCCATGTATTTCACTATTCAAGGATACAAACGCCACGGACTCCAATGTTTCTGGTGCTATTAGAAATGTATTGCTCATAACATGTCATGACGCGTTACGGCCACCTCACGTGGCCTTGCTCACATGAAAACGTTCTGCGGAATTGTTCACCTTTAAAGAAACCATTCTATTACCACGTGATTCACCACATAGTAGGCATTGAAAACAGACTAATACTGGGGTCCTGTAACATTTCCTACGAATTCAATCGTCTGTTGTACTGCAATAAATATGAGCCATACAGTCTCTAAAATTAGAAAAATTGTATTCACTGTTGAATTTGCATTAATATAATTTAAAAAACCACTAAAAAGCATCACTGATTGACAGAATGCAGACTGTGATAAGAAACACATCATCTTACTATTATTATTGCAGGAGGGCCCTTAGCATCAGTGCAAATGGTGTAAATAAAGTGCTAATTATACTAAAGTGCAATGTGCTACCAAAGTGCTAAGTATGAATACAGTACATACTATAGAGGGAGGATATTTAGCAGCAAAAAGAACTTTATCTGATTAATGGGTCTGAAAAAATTCAACTTTATAATACACATCAGATTCTTGTAGTGTTATATTTGACATCAATTGTCATTTCTTTGCGACCCAAGATATTGACAGTCCTTCACATAGAAAATTACATTGACAGATATATAGTAATAGCCATTATAAAAATGTCATTAAATATGATTATAAATATACCAAGGTATTCATAAATATATTCATAGAACAAATTAATTGGAAATTGTGCAAATCCTCACTTTTGTTTAAACCAAATGGTGATTTAGAATCTAATTCTAAAATGAAACGCGACTCAAGTTGGCAGAGCATTTTTTCTCTGTTGCCTCCCCTTCTTAGGGGTGGTATTGCTCCAATTACAAAATATGTGAGGCACTTGAGGTCATTGTTGTGTTTCAATTTAAAATGTCTTGCAACCGGGTATGTGGGATGTGAATTCACAATTGCCCTTAAATGTTGCAGAATTCTCACGTGCACCTGTGGCTTCGTGCTACCCACATAGCGCAGCCCACAGGTGCACTCAAGGACATATACTGTGAATTCAGTTCGACAATTGTAATTACCCTTTAGGACCACAGGTTCAGGACTAAATGGTGTTGTGTATTCGGTAGTATTAGTACCAAATTTACACGCCCTGCAGGAACTGCATTTGTAGAACCCTTTCTTTGGTGTGAGCCAAGTAGTATTGGTACTTAGCTCAGGGCTGCTCTTAACCAATGTGTTTCTCATGGACGGTGCTTGTCTAAATGTGAGGGTAGGTTTATCAGATAATGTTTGGCCCAAAACTGCATTCGTTAATACGATGGGCCATTGGTTGTTCATGATAGACCTTATCTTCCTCTCCTGTCGGCTATAGGTGATAATAAGCCTGATCTTAGAATCCTCACTATTGCTGGCTACATTGGTATTGCACTTGGGAACGGGGCTAGGTTTAACTGACAAGAGCATGTTCTCCCTAGATGTTGTATTTGCTTTGGAGATTACTTGTTCTATAATCTTATTGCTATATCCTCATTCCAAGAATCTTTCCTTGGCTTCTTTTTGACATAGTTCCAAATCCTTATCAGACCTGCAGATCTTTCGCAATCTTAGGAATTCACCGTAAGGAATGCTATTAATTAAGTGCCTGGGGTGAAAACTAGACGCATGTAGTGTGGAATTGACTGCTGTGATTTTGTGATGTAACATCGTCTCCAGTTTGTTATCAGTAACATAGATACGAATATCCCAAAAATCTATAGAGTGCTCATCAATATGTGAAGTGAACTCTAAGTTAAGTTTGTTATTGTTGATGTTCCTTATGAAAACCTCCGCACTGGCTTTAGAGCCTTTCCACACTATAAACACATCGTCAATGTATCTCATCCACCTGATCACATGTGATTCATACTCCACAAGGTGAGTTGCCCTAAGAACTAATTCCTCCCACCAGCCTACATGTAAACATTCATAGCTGGGGGAGAAACAGGCTGCCATTGCCACACCCTTCACCTGTTGGAATACCTCCTTACCAAATAAAAAGAAATTGTTATTCAGACACCATCTGATTAATTCTAACAGCATCTTATTATGGCTGTACATATTGATTGGTCTTTTTCTTAGATAATGTTGTACCGCTTCCAGGCCATCTTGATGGTCAATGCTTGTGTAAAGGGAGGTTATGTCTAGGGTTATGAGGATGTAATCATCCGACCAAGGCACATCATTTAATTTTCTTAAAAAGTCTCCTGTGTCCTTAATGTACGAAGGCAGTCTTTGAACATGTTCTTGCAAATAAAATTCCACATATTGGAAATCTTTTTGAAAAGGCCATTCTTTGCCGATATGATTGGTTTACCCGGTATTGGAGAAACTCCTTTATGGATTTTCGGAAGGAAAGGATGGTGCTGGAGAAAGTACCAGAAGGCACGAGTGAAAGATGCAGGTGACAAGTGGCTAAAGATTATAGATGGTCTGCTTGAAGGTGAGGCAATCATTGTTGGTGCAGGTGAACAGATCATTAGTCTCAGAGCAGAACAGGACATCATTGTTGAATACAGTGACAATAAAGCAATAAGTTGTGCAGCAATTTGTGCAAGGGGCAGTGGAAGTGGTGCTCCATATGCAGGCTCAATGATGATGCGGAGTTGCATTGCCACACAATACTGTTGATAGAGAACCAGCACTGGATGAGCTCCCTACAATCCACGTGGAACACTGGTTGATGTTTCAGTGGGATATTGAGCACAATTTTGTGATAGCAGGAACAGCATTGGAACAAGGGTCTTGCAGATGGTGCCAGGAGTTTGTGAAAGATTACTGTCCAAGTTCATGTCAACTGGAAAACAAAGATAACCATAAATAGAAGGCCAGATGCACAAGGGTGTAGCTTCAGGGGAGGTGTTTGAGGTGTGTCACCCCCGCCCAAAATAAATGCAGGCTTGGTAGTTGGTTCAGGGGGCCCTGAGTTGGGTCTGCTATCTCTGTGTTGGTTTTTCTCATTGGGAGTCAAGAATGAAAGACAAAACAGGGACCTTTGATGTAAATGAGAGAGAGAGAGAGAAAGAGAGAAGTGTGTGTGTGTGTGTTTTAATAAATGTATCTCTATGCAGTGATATAATCTGATGTATAAATGCAAAGAGCCTCTGCAATTTAAAGAAATACACTTTTTTGAATTTTAAAGAGACTGTATCATATCTTCATTATGTTTGCTACACCATAAACATGCCAAACGTTTTCATGGCTTGGCTCAAGTTTGGAATAGCACCAAAAACATTCTTTTTATACCCTAAGTAATCCAGTCTAATGCCTTTTTTTCTTAGAGGTAGCAGCAACCTCTCTAGGTGTCAAGACATTAACCACAGCTCTGAGAAGATTGACAGTATCTCAGCCACAGAATGCAATACAAGTGTTTTCACTTTATCAAGGTGCAACAGGGTAAAAGTAATGTTCAAATAGAAGGGAATGTCAGACGTCCTAATGGTAGGCAGATAAAATGTCCCACAACAACATTTTACAGTCATTTGAGCAGTGAAAAGATCAACATGACCTTGAAGAAATAACGACATGAGGAATTTGTTCTGAAAATATAGCTTTCATTCTCATGGAGTTCAAGAAATTGTGGAATGGGAGCAGTCTATGCTGTCAATAACTGCCAAGCCAGAACAGGCTTAGTAAATTCACAAGAACCTCGTACAGTTATTGAGTCATGCAATAACTAATGTCCTACAGGCTTTGTGTATGAAGAAGAGCTAATAAGGTCAGAGGCCTCGTTGAGCAATTAATTGAATTTGAAAGGGAATGTCCCATCGATATAGAAGATAGGTGTTAAGAATAGGCTTGTTTAGAAGGACATTGTAAACACCCATAATAGTGAAATGTAGTAATAGGCAGAAAGATTGTCCCATGTATTATCCACATTATGTTGGTATCATCAGCTGGAGAGGATGGTGTATCTTCAATATATTGCAAGGAAAGTGAAATATAAAATGCATCCTTTCTGGCCATCTATTTCTCAGTCCAACAGTGATTGTGCCTTGGCACCCAATGGGTGAATCTTCTCTTGTCAACCTAGTGTCCAAGGTTGAGCACAAAGTATTGCCCCACCTGGAACTCTGTTGCGTTGATGGCCAGTTTTGCCTCGAATCCTCAAGAACATCTGTTCAAGCTTCAGGCGGTCTTGCCATGAATTGCTGAATACTGCCATGTTATCTAGGTAAGTCATGAAAAGCCTTTTCAGCCTTGACAACACATCATTGGCTAGTCACTGAAAAGTGGTGGGAGCATTCTTTAACCTAAAGTGCATCATCCTAAACTGGTACTATCATTCTGGCATAAAGAATGCAGCAGGAGTCAAATCAATCTGCCATTACCCATTGGTCATCTCAAAGGTACTGAAAATATTAGCAGCACTATGAGAAAGTGGATTATTAGTTGAGATGGACAGTAGTCCATAACAAGTTATAATGTCACTTTTCTTGTTATGTACAGTAAAGGTTTCAGTAATTCAGACCTGAGCTCAACCCCCGGTAGCTATGGCACAGAGCAGACAGGCTTAACTTAGAAAATGTGTAAAGCATTTAGAAGTACCAAAACAGTTAAAAAAATTAATATACAACACAATAAAACTCCAATTTATAAAAATAGAGAATAATTTAGTGAAGAAAATGGCATCACATGACAAAATTCCAACAAGGGGAACCGGCGATATGAATTTTAAATTTGTAAATAAAAATAACACCAAAAAGTGCAATGCACCAATGGGGAACTGGTCGAGCTAGACTGGGACAAGGGTACGTTTTAAGGCCGACCTTGTTGGCGGGCGGGTTGGATGCACGGTCAGATTCATCCCAGTCAGTAAGTTACTTTCACAGTTAGAAAATTTCAGGGAAGTTAAAGTCTTCAGTGGGAAACTGCTGCAGGTTGGATCCCATGATGGTCTCGTCGACGACAGGTTGACGAAAGAAGAGGTTCTGGTAATAGCATCAATAAAGGTGGGAAAATCTCCGAGTGGGAAAAGTCTGGAGTTCACGTCCAGGAAGTTGTCTACGTGAATCAGATACCGGTCGGCATCAGGCCCTGTGAACTTGTCCAACTTTAGACTTTGACTTTTGTCTGGAAGTCAGATTTCCTCAGGTGGGCAAGGTTGCAGGCTGCAGCGGAGGAAGGTTCGACATAGTCGAATGCCGGTTAGCGTCGACCCCCCTTAACCAATTTGCTGTTGTGGAGCACTGTGGCGAAATTAGGCTCACCGGCAATGCACCTTCGTGGATCTGCTGTCAGGTTGGTCCCAGTCCCTCGACAGTTCTTCAGTCAAAAGTTAGCAAAACGTTTCTAAGTCCCAGGTTTTTAGGTTTAGGAGGAGTGGACTCTGACACCATCCCCAGGCTCCAGGACATGGGAACGTCACTTCACTTGGGGATAAGGACTCATTCTAACAGAAGCCACCATCTGGGATGAGGGCAGGCCCAGTTGACACCGATTATTTGGGCTCTTCTAGGAAAGTGGGCTTTTTGCAGCATTTGTACCCCTGCAGATTAACAGGAGGTCAGCCAACTAACCATTAGAGTCTACTTATTTGCAGGTCCAGCACTTAGGGTTCTCCTTACAGGTTTCAATAACCGGTTCACTCCTTCTTCTGTCTTTCACAGGTCTAGTAGTGTTCTGAAGAGGTTGCCCAGGGTTGCCACGTTTATACCTTGCGCTATCCTGTGGATGGGGGTGACTCCTGGCTCCTCCCTAACTCACAGGGGAAAAGGGAGTTAGACTCAAATTCAGTGGACAATATCCTCTATATAAATTATAAAACCCTACCATACCACGTCTCTTTGAAAATACACTCCAAAATGCATCATCGGCCAGCACCACTACTTCTCACATGATCAACATGCCATGACATCATCACAGTTGATGAGCAGAGCAATGGAACACATAGCAAGACATGACCCAACAATGCTCTTCAACATTTGTACCTGATTGTGGCCTTCACGTTTGCCCACATATAGGCATAATTGATGGTAGACTGCTGTATTCCAGGTGCTGCTTTTGGGGTTTATACTCTGTACACATTCAGTGGTGAATATCAGCAATAGCATAACTAGTTCCAGGACAGTTTCGAAATATTTGTCTAATTTTCCATCTGTCAAAAGCCCTTTCTGTGTCTCTAGTTTTCAGGCTCTACTTGCAGTTCATTAGTGGTTGTGAAAAAGTGCTCTTTTTTGCATGATCACCCCCATTTCTTTGCTGAATTTTATTGCAGATTTTTAGACTCTGCCCACTGGGGCACTCTTGTACAATACCCAGTTTATGTGGTCTGACCGATAAAACATACAGAAATTGTCTAATACCTGATTGGCGCATTTAACTCTTGTCACCTGTGGTTCCAGTACATATAGTGCAATCCACTAGTGTAAAAGGGAAAACATGGCTTCAGGCCTACCATTGTAGCCTTACAGTTGCAGTTTAAACCTGCTTTGCTACCCTTTTGAAGGTACAAATCACCCTTTTAAATATTATTAAATCATCCCTCTCTAGGCCTTTTAGCCCATAAGTAGGGTGCATGGCATTAGAAACTAAGACATGTAGAAAATTATTGCTAACGTCCTTACAGTGACAAGGCCTGAAAAGGTATTTTCACTGTGGCAGGCCTACCTGTCCTATGTAGAAAACCAGAGAGCAGATAAAAATACTAATAGTGCTAATTCAAGAAAAGGGCCGGCTTGAAAAATTATTAAACCACTATTGTTAACTGTTCTTAAAAATCTAATTCAGTGGTGATGTCGGATATGTTATGAATATAAAGGAAAAGTAACATTTAGAATGTTACCCGTTACCCACCTGTGCTTTCAGGGGACTCATTTGCATTAGCTCTCCAGCTACGCCCAGCCAGTGCTCAGCCTTGAATGAGGTGTCAATGAGGTGTGAAAGTCCTCCCAGGAGCGTACAATAGGCTCACTTGAATGTGCAGGGATGACTCCTTTGAGCTCAAAAGAATATGAAGGGTGGGGGCTGTGCCCCTCCTGGTGACAACCCAGTGTCAATCCTGCCTGCCAGGTCAGTCTGAAGCACATGCAAACATTTTGCACCTTTCAAAGGGAGCAAACAGTATGCTAAGACAATTCTTGTGTATCATATGTCTGGTTGATTAAGGACCCTGCATCTTTTCCTAACAGACTTTTGTCACTGGGTTTACTGTGGGTACAGTGCCTGCTTCAAACTGGATTTTAGTGTTAAATGTGGGAGGACCCTAGAATTATCATAGTACACACTCCAAACACACCCAAGGCATCATAGCCCACATTTAGTGAGACAGAAAACTTTCACCATCTTGAAAATGCCCTGGCACATGGTAGTTTGGGCCTGTTTGAAGTAAAGCAAACAGGGACTACTACAAAAGTAGATAGGGCAGGGCCTAGGAACCTTTTCTCCCTTGGTCAGAGAGAAACTAGGAGTATCCTAGGTTGGCCTCAACAAGTAGGCTGAGAGCCCTACAGAGCTGGACACTCACCCACTATTCCTCAGAATACTGCTGGACTTGTGAAATGATACCATGCAGACTGGACCTGCTGCACTTGGCATCTGTGACCTGTGAGAAGGACCTGAGGAGGTTGGACCCGCTTCCACTTGAAATCTACAGACATAAAGATCTCAAAGGATCATAACGCTGATCCCCTGGGTGGATCCTGGAACATAAAAAGCTGAAGAGAATGTTCCTGTGAAGAATCCCAGCTGAGCAGTGGCAACTGGACCTTGACTGGACTTAGTTGTTGCCCTTTCCTGACACCGTGAGAGACTTTAAATGCTCACTAGAGCTTTGGAAGTGTGCTCATGTGGTTGTTTGGGAACTAAAAGAAGTTTGGGAACTTTTTCAAAACCTTTGCTAAAGGGACCGACCCCAAAAAGTATCTGACTGGCAGCTCCACAGCATTGAACTGAGTTTTAGGTTTGTCAAACACGGAGAAGAGTTTTTCTTCAGAAAAATGATAAAGTCCCTTTTTGGATTGGAACTTAGAAACTATTTTGAAATACTGTCAGGCCTTAGGGGAGCTAATCTACTTAATGTATCTGACTCATGCTCCATTATGGTCGGTCTCAACCTGCGCTTAGGTCCCGGTGTAGCTCAACTATTGACTACTATTGGCACTTTGCGCGTTTCAGCATTATTTTCTGTTAAATCTATTGAAAACTGAATATCTCTGGTTCCATTTGTTGGGTTTTTGCCATTTTGGTGTAATTTTGCTCATTAAACTTTTCTATATTTTCATAAATTGGAGTGGGATTTTTATTGTGTTGTGTTTTCATGTTTTTGAACTGTTTTGGAACTTCTAAATGATTTTAAACCTTTTCTTTTAGTTAAGCCTGTGTGCTTTATGCTAGTGATTCTTAACCTTTTGACTTCTGTGGACCCCAACTTAATCAATACTGGAACCTGGGGACCCCCATTGACTCATTATTTGAATTTGGGGACCCCCCACTGAGTCAACACTAGCAGCCAGGCACCCCATCCTAAGCATTTTTGATGACTTGAACTGCTAAACAATAAGCAAACAATGCAGGAACAATCATTCATCAAACAAAAGCATAACTGATTGAATATTTCATTTAATTTACAAACAAATATATAAAAACAACATTTTTATTTGAATGGGAAAGTTGGAGCTTTTCTAAATTCCATTGAAGCCACTCATCATCCATACTATGTACTGTTTGATGCACTTGCACTGCTCCCTCAAATCAATCTGAGGATACTAACATTATTTTTAGACTCCAATTTCAAATTCCTTCACATTTACAGTACGCTTTAAATTTTTCATTTTTAGATTTTGCTTCCTAATTTATTTATATTTATTAATCGGTTAATATTTTTTGATTTCCTTAGCAGTTGCAGACTCCCTGAGTAGGCTTTGCGGATGCCCCTGGGTCCCAGGACCACAGGTCAAGAAACAGTACTATATGCCATAGCTATCAGGGGTTAAGATCAGTGTTAAATTACTCTAAACTTTGACTGGACCTAACAAGATAGTGACTTTATTAAGTGTGGTGGACACCAATTCACTCCGACTAATAAACTAGTATCTCACATTTGTAATTCCCATTCAACATCTTCTGCTGTGGTTTCACTTTGTTTTATTTGTTGCTGCATCTCATTTGCTTTGTTCTTGTGTGTAGTGATTGCTTCTTTCACTTCTGGCTTTCTGCCTCCCACTTCAGTTACCCTACCTCCACCGTTTTCAGTTCATGTATGATCAGTATGTCTTCTGTCTCGTAACCATTTTGGCCTCTAGTGATGTTTGTGAGTTTTACATACGTTTCAGTATGTTCACTACCCATATCTCCATTGGCCCCCTCATTCAGTTGGCCCTTGTCTTTTCATATTGTCCTTCTAGTTACTTAATTTAGATTATTTTGTGATTTTGTCAATTTCTGACTTATCTTTAGCCATGTCTGCTTTTCTGATTCTTAAATTCCTAATTATGGCCCAGTGGGATATTGGTTTTTTAGACTGGAGGAAATCTATGTATTCATTTAATTCAAATACCCTATTGCCATCAGGAATTTAGTCGCAGTATTCCAGAGTGGGAGGACAGAAGCAGGAAGGAACTGTGTGTGCAGGATTCACAAGGGTGATCTTCCTGACAAGTCCCTTTTGTTGTTTGCCTTTCTGAAGTGCTACTGCTCACTGCAGGTTTGCCTGACCTCACATGGTTATTATTATTTGGGTGATTTCCGTATCACATCTATTCCAGTCACAGAGGGGCTTGACTGGTGTCTTTCTGCATTCCGCTCCCCCCCTTCAGATGTGTGGCCTCATCCCTCATGATTGTGCTGTTCCCTCGACCTACTCATGGTGGCTGATGCTCCAGTTGCATTGTGCTTATTCTTATCTATTTACGAAGTGTTCCTTTATTATGGGGATGCTTAACTTGATACTGCACTTGTTGTCTCAAGGTGCTTTTATTGTTTAAGTACATTGTTTACAGTGTGGCATCTAGTTGGTGGGTGACTCCAATTTTAGCAAGACCCCTCTTGTTCTTTTCACTAATTGGGCTTAGAGGAGCTGAATGTAGGAGCAGTCAGTATCCATTATTGCCAAGCAGTGCCACAGTTCCTCTGCCACCTGTCCTGTTCCCGGGTCTTAGCATTTTCTTTACAGCCGTTGTGTCCTGTACTGTGCCCACCTTTGAGAACGGCTCGACGATGGTCAAAAATGGCTCGAGCCTGGCACTGCCTTTTCCACTTCCAGGTAAAAGTATCCTGTTGAATCTACAACATCCAAAATCAGTGGAAGCAGCCAGCTTCTAATTGGTCATGTCCTGAAGGATCACTCTTATCTTTACTCAACCTTCTCTGCTTGTCTATTTGGGTGGCACTCAGTGTGTGAAATGGGAAACAGCTCTACCACGCAGTCTTTATCATGGGAGGCCTTTCCCTCACAGTCTTTACCACGCAAGTGTCTTTACCATGCATGCCTTTACCACACGTATCTTTACCATGCATGCATTTACCAGGCATAATGGTAAGTATAGAAGTATAAGTAAATATGTCTTATTTTGAGTATATTGTTAAAAAAGGAAAACATAGTATTTTTATTCAGACTAAGGGGCCGATTACGATGTCGGTTGTAAAGCCTCCGACCTTAGGTCACAGGCTTTACGACCGACATCATCAGTTTCAATTCCGACTGGGTGATTGTTAGAAATGGGGGTCTCTAGTTGGCAATGGCTGGCCACTGTCCAAGTAGGGACCCTTCTTCCTAAGTCAGAGTGAGAGGGCTACCCTCTTTAATACCCCTGCTCAACCCTGTGGTAACGTAGCACGAGCAGGTAGGCTTATCTCAGAGGCAGGGTGTGAAGCATTTATGATCATACACAGTAACACAATGAGGAACACTACAAAGGGACACCACACAAGTAGTTATTATAAAAAAATAAGTATCTTTATATAAAGGCAGATTTATCACAAGACCAATAACTGTAAAAGCCACAATACTGTCAAAAATAGGATAGCTGTTGAAGGGCTGTCAAAAATAGTTCAAAGGTTGCAAAAATAAGGTTCAAGTTCAAAGCAGTGGTCTCTGCGACCCTTTCTTTCACAAAGTACCTGGGTTTAGTTGCAAAACCAACAAAGTGTCGCAAATAAGCTGTAGCGATGATTCTCGGCACGCGAGGCCGGCGATGCGTTGAAATCCTTGCCGCAAGGGAGGATGATGCGCCGATCTGCGGGATGCGTGCGGAGACGATGCGACAAACTTCTGCACGCTGGACCACCGATGCGATGACTTTCTTGCCGCGTGGGAGAAGTCGATGCGGTGATCCTGTTGCGCTGTGCGATCGTGTTGCGATCGCGAAGACAAGACGCTCCGCGAGGAGCGACGAAATTCGGTGTGATGCGATCAAAGTGGCGAACGCACGGCGTCCGCACTGCGATGTCTCGAGCGATGATTTCTGTCAGGGTTGCGAGTGCGCGGCGACAGCAGCGCGATGATCTTTCCAGCGCGTCTCGGCTGCAGCGGCTCGCAAAGGGGCGTCAGCGATGGTTTCGGGTTGCGGGCCCTCGGCGGCAGCAGCGCGATGATTTTCCCAGCGCTCTCGACTGCAGCGGCCCGCAAAGATGCGTTAGCGTCGATTTCTTACCCTCTTCTCTCTGATGCAAACTAGAGGCCCTGGAACTCACAGGAGCCTCCTCAGCAGATAGCAGTCCTCGCAGGGAGGAAGCAGGAGGTTGGTGGTGGAGTCTGTTGTGCCTGAGACTCCAGCAGGAGGCTAGCTCTTTTCCTAGCCCTTGGGTGATTGCTGTACAAAAATAAAAGTTCTCTCAATAGTTCCTTTTCCTCTTCTTCAAGGTCCAGTGGTCACTGCTGCAGGCCAGTGCAAGAAACAACACACAAGCACAAGGACAGTCACTTCCTGCAGATTCCTCCAGTGGCACGGACAGAGTTTCCTCTCCAGATCCAAAAGCAATACAAAAGTAGGGGTTTGAGCACAGATATTTATACCCCAAAAGCCTTTGATCCTTGAAGCTACCAGTCCCTGAACCTAGCCAGAACCAGTTCTGCTCAGGCCTGGAGCACTTTGTTTACCAGGCTGCATCCTTCCTTTCAGAAAGAGGGGTCTGCTAGCAGACACACAGTGGGAGGTGGAGCCAGCATTCACCTTGCCAGGCACAGCCCTATTCAGATCAAAGAGCCACCCTTCCCCACACTCTAAATGCAGATCTCTCTATTCCACCAAGGTCTGACTCAGCCTGTCCTGCCCCTCTAAAACCAGACAGCCAATACACATAACGGCCAGAGCACACTGGAAGGCTTAGGCAAGAAAATACCTACTTTCTAAAAGTGGTATTTTCAAACACAGAATATAAAAATAAACTTCACTAAAAGGTGTATTTTAATATTCTGAGCTCAGGCATACTAAATTCGTTTTTCTACCATGTCCCTGGGGTCAGTTAGGACTATAGCATGTAATAGTCAAACTGCCCATTCTAGCCTATGAGGAACAGGTAGCCTTACAGTAGTGAAAAACGAAATGGTGCATAATTCACTACCAGGACATGCTACACACACCAAGGCATGTCCTACCTTACACATACAATGCACCCTACCCGAGGGCGACTTACAGGATGCCAAGGGAAGGTTCAGGGGCTGGGAAGTGGTTGCACTTCACAGCCAAGATGGCAGTTCTGGACTGCACACAGACACTGCAGTGGCAGGTCTGAGACACACTTTACAAGCTGCTTCTGTGGGTGGCACACATCAGTGCTGCAGGCCCACCAGCAGCATTTGGTTTACCAGCCCTGGGCACACATAGGCCACACTACTAGGGACTAACAGGTAAACCAAATAAGCCAATCAGGGATATACCAATTCACATAGACATATTTATACAGGGAGCATTCGCGCTGTGACACTGAATGGCAGTGGCACAGCGCCCAGAGCATCTAACACCAGTAAAACAGAGGAGACAACAGCGAAAAATGGAAGGGAGACCCACGCCAATGGTGCCAGGTCTAACACACGTCCCCTCCAGCTGAAATGTGGGGAGAACTACCCATCCCCTTGGAAGTTCTCATCGCTAAGGCGGAAAAATCTGGACAGACCATCAGCATTGGCGTGTTCTGTACCAGGGCGGTGTTCCACCGTGAAGTCCATACCCTGTAGGGAAATGGACCACCTCAACAACTTAGGATTCTCACCCCTCATCTGCATCAGCCATCTGAGGGGCCTGTGGTCTGTCTGAACCCGGAAGTGAGTCCCAAACAGGTATGGTCTCAGCTTCTTCAGTGCCCAGACCACAGCAAATGCCTCACGCTCAATTGCACTCCACCTCTGTTCCCGTGGAAGTAACCTCCTACTGATGAAGGCCACAGGTTGGTCTAGTCCCTCCTCATTTATCTGTGACAGAACGGCCCCCACCCCATGCTCTGAAGCGTCTGTCTGGACAACAAATTCCTTAGCAAAATTGGGCGCCTGGAGTACGGGTGCTGTACACATAGCAGTTTTGAGGGCATCAAAGGCTTTCTGACAGGTGTCAGTCCAGTTCACAATCTTTGGCCGCTTCTTGGAAGTCAGCTCAGTCAAGGGTGCAACAATGTTGCCATACCCCTTGACAAACCTCCTGTAATAACCCGTGAGTCCTAAGAAGGCCCTCACCTGGGTCTGGGTCCTTGGGGGCTCCCAAGTCAGGATGGTTTCAATCTTGGGCTGCAGGGCGCCACCTGGCCGCTCCCCACCTGGTGTCCCAAGTACACCACAGAACCCTGCCCAATCTGGCACTTACTGGCCTTGATTGTGAGGCCTGCTCTGCGCAGCGCCATCAACACTTCCCAGAGGTGGCGCAAGTGGTCCTCCCAGGAGGAACTAAACACTGCAATGTCATCCAGGTAGGCGGCACTGAAAGCCTCCAGCCCAACCAACACCTGGTTGACCAATCTCTGGAAGGTGGCAGGGGCATTCTTCATCCCAAAGGGCATCACACGGAACTGGTAGTGCCCATCTGGTGTGGAGAATGCTGACCTCTCCTTTGCCCCATCCGTTAAGGCGATCTGCCAGTACCCAGACGTCAGATCAAGCGTGCTGAGGTACCGGGCAGCCCCTAACCGGTCTATGAGCTCATCAGCTCTGGGGATGGGGTGCGCGTCGGTCTTGGTGACCGGGTGAGACCTCGGTAGTCCACACAGAACCTAAGTTCAGGAGTGGCACCAGGCGTCGCAGCTTTTGGTACCAAGACCACGGGGCTGGACCAGGGGCTGCTAGAGGACTCAACCACCCCTAGGGCGAACATTTTGGAGACCTCCTCCTTAATGCAAGCCCTGACCCTGTCAGTTACCCTGTAAGCCTTGTGCTTGACAGGAGAACTGTCCCGGTATCCACCTCATGGACGCACCAATCAGTGACACCAGGTACCAGGAGAACAAATCAGAAAATTGCCCCAACAGGTGGTGACAATCTCTCTGCTGCTCAGGGGTCAGTGTGGTGGAGAGGATCACACCCTCCACTGACCCATCCTTCTCTTCTGCACACAGGAGGTCAGGGAGAGGCTCACTCTCCTCCTCAACCCCATCATCTGTGGCAAGAAGCATGCCCACTTCAGACCTCTCAAAGTGGGGCTTTAGGCGGTTCACATGCAGGACCCGCAAGGGAGTTCCTGGGAGACTGAAAGTCCACCAAGTAGGTAACTGGACTTTTGCGCTCCACCACCTCAAAGGGACCGGTCCACTTATCTTGGAGCGCACAAGGCTCCACTGGGGCCAGTACCCAAACCTTCTGACCAGGTTGAAATTCGACCAGAGTGGCATTCTGGTCGTGCCAGCGTTCATTTCTTCTTGGCTGGCTTCCAGATTTGCCTCAGCAATTTTTCTGAAACGCCGAGTCTGGTTCCTGAAGGCCAACATGTAGCTAAATACATCTTGGGGAGGTTTCCTGGGAGATTGCTCCCAGCCTTCCTTGACCAGACTCAGAGGTCCTCTAACCGGGTGGCCATAGAGGAGTTCAAAGGGACTGAACCCTAAGGACTTCTGTGGCACCTCCCGGTAGGCAAACAACAGGCATGGCAAGAGGACGTCCCACTTACGCCTCAGGGGCTCTTCTAGGCCCATGATCATGCCCTTCAAGGTCGGTTGAACCTTTCAACCAGACCATTACCTTAGGGGTGGTAAGGAGTGGTGAACTTATACGTTACCCACACTCCTTCCACAGAGACTTCATGTACTGGGAGATGAAGTTGGTCCCCTGTCAGACACCACCTCTCTGGGGAATCCCACACGGAGAAAATCCCCATCAGTGCACGTCCCACCACGGGGGCCGTCACTGTCCTGAGCGGGATGGCTTCAGGGTGCCGGGTGGCATGGTCCACCAAGACCAGGATGAACCTGTTGCCCATGGCTGTCTTGGGGTCCAGAGGCCCCACAATGTCAATGCCCACTCGCTCGAATGGGGTACTCACAACTGGAAAGGGCTGGAGTGGGGCCTTGATCTTCCCCCACTCTTCCCACTTGCCTGGCAAGTCTCACAGGTCCTGCAATGAGAGTCTGAACTCTTGTGCATCTGGGGCCAATAAAAGTGGGCAGCCAGCCTCTCAAAGGTCTTGGTCTGCCCCAGATGTCCTGCCAATGGAATGTCATGAGCCAACCCCAGTAGGAAGGTTCTGAAGCACTCGGGTACCACCAGCACACGGGCTGACCCTGGCTCAGCAACCTTAGGCTCACTATACAGGAGACTGTTCTCCCAATAAATCAGATGTGAACCAGACATGTCACCTTCTGCCTGGGCTGCAGCCTGTCGCCGCATACCCTCAAGAGAGGGGCAAACTCTCTGCTGCTCACAAAATTCCTCCCTGGTGGGTCCCCCTTCCTGCTGCCAATGGGTCAGCTCAGGCAGGTCCCCCAGTTCGGTGATCTGCTCCCGGTAGGCTCAGGGCATCCCCCTCAGGGTCTGCTTCTTCCTGGGCCGTGGGAACCAAGGGGCCGGCTTCCCGCGCCCCTTGCCCCTTCTCTCTAAGGCAGGGATCTGGGCCCTACTCTCAGGCTCCAGATCCTTTTCAACACCCTCCTTGGCTGCCATGGACCGCGTGGTAGCACACGCCCACTCAGGCAGACCCAACATCTCTAAGTGAGCCTTCCTCTCCACCGTAGCCCACGGGGAGTCCTCTAAATCATTGCCCAGCAGACAGTCTACAGGCATGGCGGGCCTCACAGCTACCTGAAGAGTTCCTGAGACCCCCACTCAAAGGGAACCTGAGCCACCTCACATTGGCTCTCTGAGTTGTCGGCGGACACTACTGGGTAGAATGCATGGGGGACAACCTGCTCTTTGGACACCAACCGGGAGCTGACAGCAGTTACACTGGCCCCTGTGTCTCTTAGAGCCTCCACCCTATGGCCATTGATGGTCACCCACTGCCTGTATTTTTAGTGTTAGCAGGCAGTGCAGGCTTAGGGACCATCTCAAAGTCCCCTAATGAGACAAGGGTCAATTCTACGGGATCCCACCCCTCTTGGGCACCCATCTCCTCCTCTCCCAGGGCTACACTAGCAATCTGGCGGGGTGGTGCACGGGGGTGCACTGGCCCCCTTTGGGGGCACTGGGGATCAAAATATCTGTGGCCCACTTGACCACAGTTGTAACACGTGGGGGCCCCCTGGGAACAGGCCTACCTGGTGGGGGCCCGGTCCTCCTTTCTTGGGGGGCTGGGACACCACTGCTGGGTTCCCTGGGGGATTACTTTGGGGCCCTCGGGGAACTCCCTCTGTTGACCCTTGTCCCCCACTCCTCTGCTGGGGACCCTGCCCACCTTTGGCGGCGTCTCCCACTGGACCCTTGCGGACCGGGTGCTCACCCAGCGGTCCGCCTCCTCAACAAGCTTTCTAGGGTTAGTCAGCTTGCAATCAATTAGGTGCTGGCGTAGCTCAGGAAAACAATTGCTAGATAAATGCTCCCATGCAATCAAATCATAAAACTGTGCAAAAGTTTCTACTTTGCTACCTCTTACCCAGCGTTCCATGGCTCTGCAAAAAGGACACATATTCAACCCACGTGGTACCCTCTAGCTTCTTACAGACCCTAAACCTCTGTCTATACATCTCAGGGGTCAAACCATAGCGGGTCACCAACGCTTCCTTCATGTGGGCGTAAACCATCCTACTTTCTGGGGGCAGGTCCAACAAGGTATCCCTCCCCTCACTCACAAAGCGTCCCCACAACCCTGCTCCCCAATCCTTCTCAGGGACCCGGTGGGACACCATGGCTACTTCATAAGCGGCAAACCATTGCCCAATATCTTCACTTTTGTGGAAATCTTTAATAACCTCCTTGGGTATATACACCCTACTCTCCAGGGTGCACTACAGGTACGCTGCCACCAGAGGGGAGATTTCCATGCTCTTAGCTTTAATCTCCAACTCCCTCAATACTCTCTCATGCTCAAGCTTCATCCTCATAATCTCAATTTCTAACTTCTTGTTCTCTAGGTCCCGGTGACCATCCATTTTAAGCTTAGCCATCTCCATATTATGCCGCCTATCTCTCTCCCTGTCCTCCAGCTCTTCTGGGGACAGACCCTTAACGGACACACTAGAGCCCGGGTTGGAAAGGGCTGGGTCTCCTACTAAGTCTACTACATCGCCCTGCTGCTCTCCTCCCTCCACAAGCTCTCCTAGATCCTTAGGGGCATCCTGGCTTCTAGCCAGGCCTTCAGCGCCTTGTAATACTCCTCCCTCCTAGTGAGACCTGTGATAGGGACTGTGAATTGCTTGCAAAAATATTTGAGCTGCTTGGCATTGTAGGTTTCTATTTTCTCTTCTTCCCAGGAGAGATCTTCTGAGGCATTGGATCTGGGCTTGCCCATTGTAGAAATAACTGGCAATATCAATAAAGGACAGAAGAAAACTTCTCAAAAAATGTAAGCGGGTGAAAAATCACCGGCAATATCAATCACAATATAGGATCCTAAAAAATTCTCAGAAATGTGCGTGGGTGAAAAATCACCAGCAATATCAATCACAATAGGGGATCAAAAACTTTCAATAAATGTGCGCGGGTGAAAAATCACCGGCAATATCAATCACAATACAGGATCCCAAAAACTCTCAGAAATGTGCGTGGGTGAAAAATCACCAGCAATATCAATCACAATAGGGGATCAAAAACTTTCAATAAATGGGCGCGGGTGAAAAATCACCGGCAATATCAATCACAATATAGGATCCCAAAAACTCTCAGAAAATGCGCGCGGGTGAAAAATCACCGGCAATATCAATCACAATATAGAAGCAAAAAAAACAATTCTCAAAAAAAATGTATGCGGTACGTTATGGTCTGCACTCACTAGTAGTGTACACTATAATTACTGTATGCGATCATAAATACAAGTCCAGATCCTCACCGCTGACCACCAATGTTAGAAATGGGGGTCTCTAGTTGGCAATGGCTGGCCACTGTCCAAGTAGGGACCCTTCTTCCTAAGTCAGAGTGAGAGGGCTACCCTCTTTAATACCCCTGCTCAACCCTGTGGTAGCATAGCACGAGCAGGTAGGCTTATCTCAGAGGCAGGGTGTGAAGCATTTATGATCATACACAGTAACACAATGAGGAACACTACAAAGGGACACCACACAAGTAGTTATTATAAAAAAATAAGTATCTTTATATAAAGGCAGATTTATCACAAGACCAATAACTGTAAAAGCCACAATACTGTCAAAAATAGGATAGCTGTTGAAGGGCTGTCAAAAATAGTTCAAAGGTTGCAAAAATAAGGTTCAAGTTCAAAGCAGTGGTCTCTGCGACCCTTTCTTTCACAAAGTACCTGGGTTTAGTTGCAAAACCAACAAAGTGTCGCAAAGAAGCTGTAGCGATGATTCTCGGCACGCGAGGCCGGCGATGCGTTGAAATCCTTGCCGCAAGGGAGGATGATGCGCCGATCTGCGGGATGCGTGCGGAGGCGATGCGACAAACTTCTGCACGCTGGACCACCGATGCGATGACTTTCTTGCCGCGTGGGAGAAGTCGATCGCGGTGATCCTGTTGCGCTGTGCGATCGTGTTGCGATCACGAAGACAAGGCGCTCCGCGAGAGCGGCGAAATTCGGTGTGATGCGATCAAAGTGGCGAGCGCACGGCGTCCGCACTGCGATGTCTCGAGCGATGATTTCTGTCAGGGTTGCGAGTGCGCGGCGACAGCAGCGCGATGATCTTTCCAGCGCGTCTCGGCTGCAGCGGCTCGCAAAGGGGCGTCAGCGATGGTTTCGGGTTGCGGGCCCTCGGCGGCAGCAGCGCGATGATTTTCCCAGCGCTCTCGACTGCAGCGGCCCGCAAAGATGCGTTAGCGTCGATTTCTTACCCTCTTCTCTCTGATGCAAACTAGAGGCCCTGGAACTCACAGGAGCCTCCTCAGCAGATAGCAGTCCTCGCAGGGAGGAAGCAGGAGGTTGGTGGTGGAGTCTGTTGTGCCTGAGACTCCAGCAGGAGGCTAGCTCTTTTCCTAGCCCTTGGGTGATTGCTGTACAAAAATAAAAGTTCTCTCAATAGTTCCTTTTCCTCTTCTTCAAGGTCCAGTGGTCACTGCTGCAGGCCAGTGCAAGAAACAACACACAAGCACAAGGACAGTCACTTCCTGCAGATTCCTCCAGTGGCACGGACAGAGTTTCCTCTCCAGATCCAAAAGCAATACAAAAGTAGGGGTTTGAGCACAGATATTTATACCCCAAAGCCTTTGATCCTTGAAGCTACCAGTCCCTGAACCTAGCCAGAACCAGTTCTGCTCAGGCCTGGAGCACTTTGTTTACCAGGCTGCATCCTTCCTTTCAGAAAGAGGGGGTCTGCTAGCAGACACACAGTGGGAGAGTGGAGCCAGCATTCACCTTGCCAGGCACAGCCCTATTCAGATCAAAGAGCCACCCTTCCCCACACTCTAAATGCAGATCTCTCTATTCCACCAAGGTCTGACTCAGCCTGTCCTGCCCCTCTAAAACCAGACAGCCAATACACATAACGGCAGAGCACACTGGAAGGCTTAGGCAAGAAAATACCTACTTTCTAAAAGTGGTATTTTCAAACACAGAATATAAAAATAAACTTCACTAAAAGGTGTATTTTAATATTCTGAGCTCAGGCATACTAAATTCGTTTTTCTACCATGTCCCTGGGGTCAGTTAGGACTATAGCATGTAATAGTCAAACTGCCCATTCTAGCCTATGAGGAACAGGTAGCCTTACAGTAGTGAAAAACGAAATGGTGCATAATTCACTACCAGGACATGCTACACACACCCAGGCATGTCCTACCTTACACATACAATGCACCCTACCCGAGGGCGACTTACAGGATGCCAAGGGAAGGTTCAGGGGCTGGGAAGTGGTTGCACTTCACAGCCAAGATGGCAGTTCTGGACTGCACACAGACACTGCAGTGGCAGGTCTGAGACACACTTTACAAGCTGCTTCTGTGGGTGGCACACATCAGTGCTGCAGGCCCACCAGCAGCATTTGGTTTACCAGCCCTGGGCACACATAGGCCACACTACTAGGGACTAACAGGTAAACCAAATAAGCCAATCAGGGATATACCAATTCACATAGACATATTTATACAGGGAGCATTCGCGCTGTGACACTGAATGGCAGTGGCACAGCGCCCAGAGCATCTAACACCAGTAAAACAGAGGAGACAACAGCGAAAAATGGAAGGGAGACCCACGCCAATGGTGCCAGGTCTAACAGTGATTATGATACAGCCAGTTGGAATTGAAACCGGCCGGTCATTCTGGCTGGTTTCCGACGGGCTCTTTGAGCCCGTCGGCCAGTCGAAACTGGCCCGTAATCCATATGGATGGCGGTTTACGCCATCTGGATTATGATGCACAGTTTCTGGCAGGGTTTTCATGCCGGCCTTTCCGACATGAAAACCCTGTCGGAAAGCGTGGTTGGGGGCCCCTAGCAGGGCCACCTTTCCCTTGTGGCCTCCGGTTGGGGGTCGAGGGTGCACCTATGGTGCCACCCTGTTAATCTCTGCACCTTCTGGCAGGCACCTTGAGGTGCCTGCCATGGGGTGCAGGGATTAACACAATCTCCCATTCCTCAATGGGAGCTTGTGTTATGGCTCATTTATGGCCGTAACATAAGCTCCCATAGAGAAATGGGAGAATGCGACCACACCATGTGTAGTCGCATCATAATTAGGCGGTCGGGAAGTCGGTTCCGTTTCCGCCACGGTGTCGGTCTGAGGAAACTCTGACCGACATCGTAATAGGCCCCTATATGTTTTTAAATTAATTTATATTATAATAGTATATTTAGAAATGCATTTTGGGTAATGGATGGGAAAGTGCATACATTTGCAAGTAGTATTTAAAATACTAGGGTATTATTTTTTTAAATGTAATGTATAAGAAAAAACTGACTAAAATAATATGTAAATTAAAGACATAAATATGTTTTAGGGACAGGATGCATGAGATATAAGAGTATTGGGTGGGGAAATGTGTTAGCACTCAATTATTACTCGAGTATTACTTTAAAAAATGAAAACTATTTTAACGTAAAACAAAGGATTAGATTTTATTAATTTAATTTTCTAAAATTACATCACCAAGTTTTATGGATGGGACGCAAGTGATATAGGGGTATTGGATGGGGAAGTGTATTAATACTCAGACACTAATTAAAATACTTAAGTATAAATTTTTTTAATTGAATACTATTTTACATTAAAACAAAAATAATTTTTGAATTCATTGTTTAAAATAACCTTACAATTGTTTTAGGAATCCGATGTAAGTGATGAAGGGGTATTGAATGAGGAATTGAATTAATACCTGGATATAAATTGAAAATACTTGAGCATTATTTTCAGTAAAACAAAGATATAGATTTTACTAATTCATTTTTTAAAATAACATTACAAAGTTTTATGAATGTTATCCACAGGACATAGGGGTATTGGGTGGAAAAGTGTATGATTTGTCTGATATTACTAAAAATACTTGAGTATTAATTCTTTAAAATAATAAATGTATTTTAAAGTAAAACAAAGAAATACATTTTATTAATTTATTTTGCAAAATAACATTAAAATGTTTTAGGGACGGGATGCAAGGGATATGGGGGTATTGTGTGGGGAAGTGTTTGAATACCCAAGTATTAATTAAAAATGCCTGAGTATTAATTGTTGCTTGAACAATATGATTTATATACAAATTTAGTTTAATAAAACAATTAAAAATGTTACAATATATATATTTTGGCATTTTTAAAATGTTTAAACTTTTACATTTTATTTATATATGATATTTAAAAATGGTTGATAATAAAAACACAACACAATATGAAGTCATATTACATAGTTTTATTTTAAAAGTAGTAATGCAAAAAAATTAAATTTTCTTTATTCATTAAAATATATATAAATTAAATTAATAGAACAAGAAATTTTAAACATCTGCGTATAACTGATTAAAAACATTTTTAAATTTGTTCCCATGCTTTCCCAAAGATTTCAATGGGGGAAATTGTCCTTTTTTAGTTTGTACTTTTTAGGTTGATGTTCACGGTTGTGCATCTGTTTCAACAGTCAGTGGAGTGTTGCTGTCTAGATGGGAAGCACAGAGAAACTGCAGTCAGGTAAGACTGTTTTTTTCAAATTAAGATACAGGTTATGCACTTTATTGTAAGGTGAGTGGGAGGGACGTAGTTTGATGTTAAATGATGTTTATATGTATGTAATGTTACTTTTAACCAGTCTAACATCCCCTTACAGATTGTGTTTTTATGCACACATAGGGATGGTTGTTATTTGTTTTTAATGTAGGTTTAAAAAGAAGAGTTATTTGATTTAAAACATATATTTATTATTACTAAATGACAAAAGTAAAACAAAAAGAATTGCTATTCACCAAAGTATTTCACTAGTAGTACCTTTATGACTGCAGAGTCTCTGCACATAAAAAGATAGAACAGTCCCATCTTTTCATGTGCAAAGACTCTGCAGTTGTAAGGATGCTATTAGTAAAATACCTTTGTGAATAGCAAACAACCGTAAACTTACACAAAAGTGTAAGTTTACCTTTGTGAATCAGGTCCATTGTGTTTTTTTGATTGGTGGTTTACTTTTTACTAAGAAGACAACAATCAAAAAGAGAGAAGATTAACTTTTGATGGGGTTTTAGTTTTTTTAATTATTGATGTCATTTTTCTCAAAAACTGTAAAAATAATTCTGAATTTTTTAACTTTGGAGATCTTTTTGGTACATTTTAGAAGGATTTATAAACTGTGTATTGTGGATTTGCAATTTTTTAATTTTTTTTAGGGTTTGGTTATTAGTTTAAGTGACTGCACTATTGGAGCACCTGAGACTCTTGGTGAGTGGCTCGTAAAAAAGAAGAATTCTAAGCGGTAGGACATTTAAAAAAAATCATACTTTTTAATACAAGTTTATAAAATGCCAATTTAGTTGAAATGTTTAAAATGCATGCAAATGTTTAGACAGATTAATAGCATAGCATGTATGCAATGTTTTTCAGGTAGTCTGCCCTCCCAATATAGAATATGTTGAATTTTGGCCAATAGTCTTTCATACATTTTTTTTAACTTTTTTTGTATACTCGAGTATTCAGACAAACTGTTAAAGATTGTGCCTGTCTCATATCCTGAAAATATTGTTCCTTTTTTGAAATTTTCAGTAAATGATACAGGTTGGGGTGATGTTTACAAATAGAACTGTTAATAAAAATTATGCCAACCCTATATGGCATTGTTTGCTGTTGCACCTCCCTCTAAACAGGTCAAGTAACAGTTCTGCCATTCAACTGGAAAGTGTGATTTCCTCCTGTGATCTGACCTGCTTAGATGGCCAATGCATGTATTGTCAATAAACTTTAGAAGGATGGCCAAGTTTTCTTCATTTTAATTTTGTTAAAATAATCAGATTGTATAATTGATGTGTAGAAGTCATTCACGCAATCAGGAGGTACAAAAACAAAGCCATTTGTTTTCTAAGTTTGAATTGCAATTTACTGTTTGACATGTAATCCTCAGCTAAGGATGTTTTTTTATTTCTTTCCAATATGCCTGGAATTTTTTTTTTAAATATCCTTGAATTTTGGTATTTCGATTAGGTTTAACAATAGTGTTCATCATCTGTAAATCAAAGTCAATTATTGTTTTCCTAGTACTTTTGTCATAGTTTTAGATTAGACGACTGATAACAGTATAAGTTGAGGATTGCTTGGCAGACAGTAAACCATAAATATATAGAATATTAGTGTGATTAATGTTAGCATGTGTAGTATACATTTGGCTGAATGGATGGGGCATGGACTTAAAGGTGCCATCCATCATCTAAATGTCAAAATTTTCTAGGGTAACAGTTTTTTGAAGGGTAGCAAAGATTAAAATATGCTTTTGAGGGTGTTTGTTTTCATAGAGAATGAAAGGTTCATAGTTGAAAGACTCAGTTAGTTCTAGGGGACTTTTAATATCTGAGTGTGTATGAGGAGTTGCTCATTGGGGATTAGTTGCTTGTTTCTGACGTTGAACTATTAATCTTAAATTTTGAATTGTGGGCATGCTACTAGCAACATGCATGGGGATGTTCTGAGCTACCTCCCTTAATATTGAGACACATGGTTCATTGGAGATGCCACCAATTGCTTTAATGTGCTATACACTTTCTCTCACTTCCGACTCAGAGGCAGAGTGCTTATGCCAGGTAGTTTTTTCAACAGTATCACCAGATGTAACTGCTGTGCCTTTGCAACAGGGTGAATAGTCCACACACCTCCAGTGACTCCTTGGCTCAGTATGTATCTTCTTACAATAAAGTTACCCACCATATTTAAGAAGTTTATTGCCCCTCTAGGTTTCATGTGTTAGGCTTGTCTTGTAACAGAAAATAACATTATGTTGGTAATATATTATGGACATGTTTTACATGCTATGCTTTATCTTATGAAACAGAAAGAAATGGTTAACTTGATTTACGTTATCCTAATGAAAGAGAAATTGTTAGTTGTAAAGGAAACAAAATGGTTAGTTGCTAGAATTCTGTAGGAGAAACGTTTCTAAAGGTAGTCATTTTCCTGTTTGTAGAAGAACATTTTTTATTGTGTTGTTTTCCCTGAAATGTTTAGAGATTTACCTTTTGGATTGGAGTTTTGGCATTAAATGAGAATCTTCTTAAGTAGTCGTCTTAGAAGACTCAATGTTGGTTCCTCAGTTTTTAGGAAGTTGCTGTACTGAAATAATTCAAAGTTGAATGTTAAACAGTTTCACATATGTTTCTAATAGGCTAGCTAATGCTGTGAAATTAAATTTTGTGTTATACAATTGAATTGCAATTTACAAAAAGATACATTTTATATTTGGGTTTTTGTTTCGCTTGTAGAAAGTCAATATCGGTTATTTTTTGCCTGTATCGATTTGGAAAAATAATTATGATTCTTAATGCAACTGTTTGAGAAGTAGTTTACCTGATGGTTTAGAGATTTGCAATTGACCTGGTAGTTGATTTGTTTTTAATGCTGGATTTCGCAATGTTTATGTTTTCATGTTTTTAGCACCTTACCTGAGTTGACCCAGGATTGAGTTGGGATTAGTAAATCTGCACCCCCCTTCCAGTGTCCAGCACCTTTCCCAAGTTGACCCAAGGTGGTACTGCGAATAGCAAATCTGCCCCCCTTTCCAGTGTCCAGCAATTTTACCGAGTTGACACAGGGTGGATTTGGAAATAGTAAAACTGCCCCACTTCCAGTATCCAGCACCATTCACCGTTTAGGTACAGGGTGGAATTGGGAATAGAAAATCTGCCCCCTTCCAGTGTCCAGCACCATTCTCTGAGTTGCCACAGGGTGGAGTTGGGAATAGAACTTCTGTCCCCTCTTTCAGTGTACAGCACTTTTCCCGAGTTGGCACAGGGTGGAGTTGGGAATAGTAAATCTGCCCCCTTCCAGTTTCCAGCACCTTCCCTGAGTTTGCACTGGGTGGAGTTGGGAATAGTAAATCTGTGCCCCCTTCAAGTGTACACCACCATTCCCTAAGTTGGCACAGGGTGGTGTTGGGAATAGTAAACCTGCCCCCTTCCATTGTCCAGCACCAGTCCTCAATTAGGCACCGAGAAGTTGGAAATAGTAAATCTGCTCTCCATCCAGTGACCGGGGAAAACAGAAAAGGCTTGGACCCTATCACTATCTGGCCTGGGCCACTCAATAACTCTCCAACAAAACAATGACCAGATAGGTTGTTTAACCAATTACTTTTTGAATTAACTTAGGCGAGAAATACTAAGTTCATGTGATTTATTTCACGACATTTGTGACTTATTTCATGCACGTCAGTTTAAAATATTCATTGATGTCATAAGATAGACAACACAACATTCGATATACCATGCTTATGACATTATAACAAACAGTTAACACTACAACAAAAACACAATCTTGAAAACATAAATTCGGACATGAACGCCAAATGCAAAAAAGAGTGTCCTGCAAATATTTTACAGGTAGCCAGTCCATATTTAACACGCAAAAACAGGCGAACCATTCTCAATTCCTAAGGTCCTGCCTATATATCTCTCTCTCTGTCTGTCTCTCTCTGTCTCTATCTGTCTGTCTCTCTCTGTCTCTGTCTCTGTCTGTCTCTGTCTGTCTCTCTCTCTGTCTGTCTCTGTCTGTCTCTGTCTCTCTCTGTCTCTGTCTCTATCTGTCTCTAGCTCTATCTGTCTCTATCTCTATCTATCTCTATCTCTGTATCTATCTCTGTATCTCTCTGTATCTCTCTGTATCTCTATCTGTCTCTATCTCTATCTGTCTCTGTCTCTATCTGTCTCTGTCTGTCTCTATCTCTATCTGTCTTTATCTGTCTCTATCTCTATCTGTCTTTATCTGTCTCTCTCTATCTGTCTCTATCTGTCTCTATCTCTATCTGTATCTGTCTCCATCTCTGTCTCCATCTGTCTCTATCTCTGTCTCTATCTATATCTGTCTCTGTCTCTATCTCTATCTGTCTCTATCTCTGTCTCTAGCTGCCCTTGTCTCTATCTCTATCTCTCTCTCTCTTTCTCTATCTCTATCTGTCTCTATCTCTGTCTGTCTCTATCTCTATCTGTCTCTGTCTCTGTCTCTATCTCTATCTCTGTCTGTCTATCTCTATCTCTATCTATATCTGTCTCTATCTCTATCTCTGTCTGTCTCTCTCTGACTCTATCTGTCTCTATCTATATCTGTCTCTATCTATATCTGTCTCTATCTCTATCTGTCTCTATCTATATCTGTCTCTATCTCTATCTGTATCTCTATCTGTCTCTGTCTCTATCTTTATCTATCTGTCTCTGTCTCCATCTGTCTCTCTCTCTCTGTCTGTCTCTATCTCTCTCTGTCTCTCTCTGTCTGTCTCTGTCTCTCTCTGTCTGTCTCTGTCTCTCTCTCTGTCTGTCTCTGTCTGTCTCTGTCTCTCTCCCTGTCTCTATCTGTCTCTCTCTCTATGTCTCTATCTGTCTCTGTCTGTCTCTATTTGTCTCTGTCTGTCTCTGTCTGTCTCTGTCTCTATCTATCTCTGTCTCTATCTGTCTGTCTCTATCTATCTGTCTCTGTCTGTCTCTGTCTCTATCTGTCTATGTCTGTCACTGTCTCTGTCTCTGTCTGTCTCTGTCTCTATCTGTCTCTGTCTCTATCTATCTGTCTCTGTCTGTCTCTGTCTGTCTGTCTCTGTCTGTCTGTCTCTCTCTGTATCTCTCGGTCTGTCTCTGTCTGTCTCTGTCTATATCTGTCTCTATCTCTATCTCTGTCTGTATCTCTCTGTATCTCTATCTGTCTCTCTCTGTCTGTCTCTGTCTCTATCCCTGTCTCTATCTGTCTCTATCTGTCTCTATCTCTATCTCTCTCTGTCTCTGTCTCTATCTCTCTCTGTCTATAACTCTCTCTGTCTCTATCTCTCTCTGTCTCTCTCTGTCTCTGTCTCTCTCTGTCTCTGTCTCTATCTCTAGCTGTCTCTATCTGTCTCTGTCTCTATCTGTCTCTGTCTCTATCACTGTCTGTCTGTCTCTCTCTGTCTCTCTCTGTCTCTATCTCTCTCTGTCTCTACCTCTATCTGTCTCTATCTCTATCTCTGTCTCTATCTCTATCTGTCTCTATCTCTGTCTGTCTCTATCTCTGTCTGTCTCTATCTCTGTCTGTCTCTATCTCTGTCTGTCTGTATCTGTCTGTCTGTCTCTCTCTGTCTCTATTGTCGTGTAGTTCCTATAGTACCCCTGCAGGACCTGCGCGTTTGGATAACATAAACTGTGGGATTGGTGGTAAACTGGCTCTGTGCACCCCCACCGCGTATGTTAGCCAGATTTGCATTAGCTAGCTCACAGTGCCACTAGAATCTCCTCTTATCGGGGAGAGATTAGTTTCTGCCAACCTTAGATCATGACAACCCTGATCTCTCAGAATCGTGGAGACAATGTACTACTTTTCGCTCAGTCATTCGTGCTTACTTGTTCGGTTTGTCTCAGAGAGTTACACAGAATAAACAGTCTGGGCGTTTCAATAAGTATTTATTGAACAGTTGTTATTCTAGTGTAGAATATATGTGCTGCAACAACCAGCAGACAATAGCAGAGATATATTATCAGCAGTACGATCAAAGTGAAAGGATAGTACAGTTCTACCATATTGCAATAATGATGGTTACATACATGAATATACGAAATGCATTATAAAAGTGCTCGTACTCCTACGATGCCTAACTAGATGTACCTAAGTGTACCTAGCATATGTGTAGGTCTAAAAGCCTAAGAGCCAAGAATTCCTCTAGGATTTTAGTCGAACCCCATTACCTGAATAGAGAGAGTGTGGGACCCCGTCCTGGTCTCGAGTTGGACACCCTGCAAGGGCTGTGTTAGACCGCTGTCAGCTGGAGCGACTGCATGCAGGAGCCTCAGCATCTCTGGTCAGTGTGTCCGCATGGAAGTCTCGGTTCCCTCTATCTTACCGTGGCAAGATGTGGTGTATTTATACCCTAAAGTATCTCGTCCCTCAGTATGGTTTGTATTGGTCTTTGTTAGACATGAGGAAGACGTCAGGGGTGAACTTTGTACATACATATTATGCGGGAGATGTAGCTGGTGAATGCTCATGCATAATTTATGAGTACATTGTAGGCCTGTGTTCGGGAAAAACCCTGCAGTGTTCTAACCACAGACTAGATAACATTCAACCCTCAGAGCTCGTTGTGTACTGTAGGGAACTAATGTAGGTGAAAGATAATGCCTATATTAGGGCATAGGAGATCATGACTATAATAGGGCATAGATCTTTATGACCAAAATAGGGCATATACGATTATGACCATAATAGGGCATATGCGAATATGACCATATACGGCATATATGAACGCGTCTATATTAGGGCCTCTATATGAAACATAACACCCACTCCACTTTTGAATTGGATGAAAATGACCATACTTAAAATCTGGACAATTAAATTTTTTTCTTAAAAACAGCTAAAGACATGGTTTTAAAAAGACATTTAAAAATGATTAAAAATGTTAAAAGTCAGCTATTCTTTTGTTGCCACTTGAAAAAGTCAATTCTGGCTCACTTATAAAAGTTGCATTACTACAAGCAGAAGAAGGCCATTCTTTCTCAAGTGAAAGTGTCAATTTAGGAAATGTTCCAAATTTAGTTCGTTTATTTATGAAACGAAGTAGAGAAGCCGAATTCTTTACCAGGACGCGATGAGCCAATTCCAGATTAAGTGTCCTGGCTGGGAGATACAGCATTATCGGTGTTAGCTACTGCAGACGACAAATCCAACGCCTCATAGAGAACGTCAATCGCACATAGATTAGAATTCAGCACTGCCAACAGTCGGTGCTGCGGCAGCTTGTGCGGCAGTTGTTACCTGAGTGCCTGTGGAGGAGCCACCTAACCCAGCAGGAGCAAACGGCACCTGTGGATTCTCAAGGAATGCGTTCATCAGAATTGGAAGACGCTGGGGACAACGCAGAGCATGGGCCTTTAGGGGGTCCAGCATAGCATCCATGTTTGGAGGCGTATCTGATGGAAACGTTAGACAGAGATCCAACGTGCATTCTTCTCCGCAAAACAGGCATCGAAGAACAGGTAAGATGCAGTCCACCCAGACTGGTCTAAACGATAGAAACCAAGAGGCGTTCAGTTCTCTTAGGCAAGGTATACCCAGAAGCTGCAACATGCGTTCACGGTACTTCCGCTCCATGAGTATGTTCCCCATTTCCTCGGAAATTGGGCCATCCATAGCGTAGCAGTAAAATTACAATCAGGACTCCTGTAATTAGGAACAGGATAAGCGGGAGACCTCCAAACACGCTTCCCAATACGGAGTGTATAAAATTTGGGATTACTCCGAGGACTGTCTGAAAGGTGCTTAATAGTCCTGACCCTATGGTCTTAAATAGGTGTACAATAACGCTCGTATCAGACATGTTAAAGATACGACCCACCATTTCTGTGAAATGAAAGGGGCAGTTTGTACGTATAAGCGCCTGTATCTCAGTCGAGGTCCTTGCAACTTGAAGTTCAAAGGTTTCTCGAGCGGAGGTTAAGGGCACGGGTTGCTGTAAAAGCATGACTTTCAGTCTGCTCATAGTATCAAATTGTATGAAGGAAACATTCAACGAAGGCCATAACGGCGCCTCCCTGACTGTGTTCGGTGGCGGAAACAATACTTGCATACAGCAAGTAACCCTGGAGTTAACAGTGACCAGATAGGCGACGCCCGGAAGCATCCCACAGCAACCTTGATCGTTTAGCATCAAGTAACTCCCATTCGAGAGCAGCTGGAAAACCGGCGTGATCATGGCCGCTGGGGTCCCTGACATGTGACAAGCTAGATTCGCTACCGAACCACTACATGCTCCGTGCAGAGAAATATCCTGACACATGAGAGAACCGCTTAAAGCGTTCTTGCAGTTTGTACCACTCAGAAACACTTCTCGATCCCTGCTCCGGCATCGATATCTATATGGTAACTCCCAAGTTTCCTTAATGTATCCCTTAACCATTTTTTCATATTTGCCTGCCTGCCTTTGCTTAAGGCAATATTGAAACTGAAACGTAGTGACCGGCAGAGTGATTTGGCCATGAATTAGCCATTCAGTTGATGGTGATTCGGCTACAGTGAATGGTAACCTTTCCAGTTTCTCAATACGCAGCACTGTATATTTGCCTCCCCTTTGTGCCATTTCTTTTTGTTTATCAGTTAGATTGTATTCTGAAAACAGAGACGTGGTGTTTATAAAATGCCAGGGCACATAGCCTGCACGCAAAGATTGCAGCGTCCAGCTTAACATCACAATAGAACGTAACTGTGATTGCCCGTGTTGTAACAAGGCCAGATCCTGTTCTAATATGTCGATTGCCGAAGATACAATGTTGCCTAAGGAGTAAATCCTGGAGGTCAAAGTTGTTAACCCATTATCCACTACAGCTAATGCCTTCTCTAGGTTAATACGGTCTATTTCCCGTATTCTTTCTGCGGCCTCCTGTTGGGATATTTTCCAGTTTTCATTATAATAGGCATAAATGCCAGCATATATGAAACGTTTCTGACGTGTTTTCCTTGGGCCTTGCAAAAAATCCCTAAGTTCTACATCAGGTGTGAGTACGGTCAAGTGATGTTTTACTTCTGCGAGTGTTGAGGTTTCTAGCCAATCAAGGCACAACTTCCCAACACTATATGATGTCACTACCCCTGGGTGTTGTCTCTGTACATAGCGCGTATCTGGCCTACTGATACTAAACCCCTCGGTTGTACCTAGGAATCTCTGTTAACATGTGTTTGTGTCAATGGGCCAAATCAGCCATTCTGTCCAATTGGGATCTGACCTGTTGTACTGGAGAATGTCATCTAATCCTACCCCGCGTGTAGTTGAATTCTGCCCTCCACCCATCTCTGATGGTGCTGGAAACCCCGGTGTGTTCATTTCCTTGTTCTTGGCTAGTCCAAGACATGATGTCTGTTGCACAGTTTCGTTTAGAAATATCATCTGCTGTGGAATGAGGCATGCTCTAAAAAGTGCTTCTGTTCCCTGGACCTGCCAGTCCCTAGAACCCCAGATCGATTTTAAATCTATAGTGTCATTCCGTAGGTCGAAACCCTGTGTAGACAACTGGGCCATAAAGGAAGCCGAGTAAAACTGTTTGGTGTTAGTCAACATAATTTTCTGTGCTGATGTTGTTGCCACTTTGTAATAAAATGACTTCGGGTCAGATGTATTAAACCCTGAAAAGTGTGTGAATTTCTGTGCAAAAGTTTGTGAACTACCTTTTGGAGGTGTTGGGCAGTGTTCCCACTGGTGGTATTCAAATACATTTCTAGGTGTTATAGATTTGTGCAAGAAATGATGACCATAATGTTGGTAAAAGTACAATGTATCATAGTCTGAAGTACCTTCTAACATTTCATTGTTCGGAAATGCTGCAGTTTTTTCTAAATCAGACATCATATTATTTACAGTTTCAGTGTCCCAATCATCAGACAATGTACTGGAGGTAATGATATCACTTAAAGAAATTTTAAATACATGTTTAAGCTTTAAAAGTTCAGTCGGACCGAATATATCGAAATCAATCTTGTCCCATACTATACCGTCCGGTATAGGAACTGCTGTGATGTTCACTGAAGACAAGTCTCTTGGTTCACGATGTGAAGACTGGTGTGGCTTTAAAATCAAATTGACTCTTTGGGCTGTAGAGCTCTGCTGGAGATATCGTCCATTAATAAGCATACTAAAAGTTATAATTAAACCTAGCCAGAAAAGAAAAAAAAGAATCCCAGTGATATACCATAGTTCTATGCAAGGTGACACCAGGTAAGTCTTTCTAAAAAAGTGCAAAAAGTCAATGAGTTTCTGTTTGTGTGATTTTTTTGGCTGGCGTCGTTTCCGGCTCGCTTGGATCCAGTGAAAACGTATCAAAGTTCATGAAGTAGCCAGAAGCAATTCGATCAATTGTTGGAATTACATCGGGATTTGTTGAAATTGGCTTTTGCTCTTGACGAGGGATGTTGACGTAGACGTCTGTAGTCGGTCTTATTGCAACTTGGTTGTTAAGTTGATTTTCTTCTTGAAGTGGAACTTCTTGTTGAAGTGGAACGAGTTCCATAGCATTGTTGCTTAGTCCTTCATTCCATACAGGTGGCTCTTCAAACGTGATGAGTCTTTCTGTTTGAACTTCTTGGATTGTAGCGAGAGGAGGGCGTCTGCTACTGTGGAGTCTATGAGGCCTACTGTTTAGTATCGGCCACATAGTGTGGTTTGATTAAGTCGATTGAGACAAATATTTTCTCCTTTTTTCCAGCAAGAGGCGGCAGAAGTACAGTTTTTGTGCCTTGGATTGCTAGGACCGGTACAGCTGTTCTGTAGGATGGTCCGAATTCTTTCTTGTCTGCAATATTTTCTCTGACCAGATCCCCAACTTTTGGGATCCAGACAGGTCTTGCCGTTACTGCCTTGACTTCCTCAGTGGCGGTCTGTTTTAAGTGGACGTTGCTTTGTTGTGTCCTGGATCCATTTAGCCAAATGATCATGGATATCAAATGGTTTTTCATCCGCCACTGTGCCTCCACAATCAAGATCAGGTACCCACATTCTTGTCCCAAATAGGACCTCGTAAGGAGTGACACCCCCTAGAGAGCTTCTTGGCTGGTTGTTAATTGCTCTTTGGACCCCATAAAGGTGACTGACCCAACTACCGCCCTTGCCTAATACCCTAGCTATTAAAGATTGCTTCAAGTCACGGTTTTTCCTCTCCACAACCGAATTTCCCTCAGGATGGTACGGAGAGGAGTACCGCAATGCTATGCCCATTCCTTCCACGGCCTCTTTGTAAGCCCGAGAGCTAAATGCCGGGCCATGGTCAGAATGTAACGTGCCAACTGCGTATGTGCCGATAAAGACTTGCAAATCTTTTATAACAGTTCGAGCGTCAGCCGAGCGCTGAGGCCAGACCCATAGGAATCTAGAGCAGGAATCCACTGCAACCATGATATATTTCTTGGCCCCATCCGATTGCAGGGGTCCGCAGTGATCCAAATACACACATGCAAGAGGTTTGTCTGATTTTAGTAATGGTGTCTGCGCTGGGCGTGCTACGGTGGAGCCTTTCATCTGCTGGCAGATGTCGCACTTTAAGACATAGGGGCCGAATCCGATTCGGGCCGGAAAAAATACCGACCGACTCGGTACGGGATAATAGTCCGACCGACACGAACCGGCGTTGCCCGACCTGGGAAGTACGATGAAATGCATGGGAATCACGACCGACTCGCACGGAACTCAAGGCGAACGACCGACCCGGCCGGAAACAAGCTATCCGGCCGGGAAACCACGCGAATCGAACCGACCGACACGCATCAGGAAATAATCCGAACGAAACGTACCCGCGAACTCCGACCCGCGCAGTACAATGCAATGGGTGCAAATTCAGACCGATTCGTACGGAGCCCAAGCCGTACGACCGACACGCATACCAAACCCAGCCGAACAAACACAATATTCCGCGACCGACGCGTACGCCGCATATGAAACTGAGCTGAAACACAGCGGGAACGACTCAGAGAGGCGCGCACGAGACAACTGCAACGTCCTACTCGGTCAGAAGAACGACTCCTACATGCACAATAATCACAAATGAAAAAATACAAAAAAAAAGGGCCAAACAAGCAATGACAAAGCCAATAAATACAGGGGGGATAAAAATGGAACAAGGACACACCCCCAACTCCACCTACATAAAGCCCACAAATCCCTACCATGATCCTTTGCAAATCCCACTGACCTGCCAGCACAGAACACCATCACACAGCAAACACAGACACACACACAGCTCATCCAACACAAAAGCCACACACCATTAGCACCTCAACAAATAGCACCCTCACACACACACAGCAAAACCTACACACACACACCCTCACTTGCACACACACACACATCAATCACCACCACCACCACCCATCACCATGCCCCTAAAGAAGAATCCAAAGTTCCTAGATAGTGAATTGGAAGTCATGGTAGACGAGATCCTGAGGGTAGAGCCAAGGTTGTTTGGCACATTGGTCCAACAGACCCCCATGTCGCAGAAAACCAAGATGTGGGCGAGGATCGTCGACAGGGTGAACGCACAATCACCATGTTTGCGCACAAAGGAAGACATCCAGAACAGGTGGTATGATGTGCGCAGGAGGGTCAGAGACCTACTCAAGAAGGATTACCTCTTGAGCCAGCACACCGGCAGTGGCCCTCCTGCAAAACCAGTATACCTCAGGCCCTGGGAGGAGAAGGTGCGGGCCATCCTACCACCAGTGAGCGTATATGGACTAACAGACATCGCAGAGCCTGGTGAGTACACAACTAATATACACAATATTGTGTGCCAATACACACACATCACTCTCAAGGGGACAGTCAAACCATCCACCCCTAGCAAATCAACAGCAAACAAAAGATAATCATCCCAAGATGTGTATGTCAGTTAGATAAACACAATACATGCCATCTCATAGTGATATGTCACTGTGTCATGACATGTACAAACCTAACAACAAATGGAGCAAGGCAGTGGCACAAATATAACCAACAAACACTGCCTGATATTTTGCCACCACTAGAACACCACCTCACAGGGAAGCTCACTTAAAGGAAGGAATTCTGTGTATGCTGGTGAAGTTAGTGTAGCCAATAGCATGATGGGAGTTGGAGTCACAGATACTGCTCACCCTCACAATTGGCCCATCAACACCACTCTGAACCATGCTCACATCACAGGGAGTGGATAAGGACTGACAAGATGGCTAACACTGGCTACTGCTGTGGGGAGCACAAGGCCCTGCTGGGAACTGTGCACCAACAAACAGCACAACACCACTGCCTGACATCCTGAAAGCCAACTTGCACTCTCTGCAATGCAAGCACGTTGCATGGTGGGATATCTGGCTTGCTGGGAAGGAGGACTCACAGCACTGACCATAGTTACAAGCAGCTCACCTCACACACACCCTCAACACAAACTCCACATAACCCACCTGGGAGAATGCAATGCCTCACATACCAAATGAAGATCCCACAAAGAACCACCACCCTGGGTAATGCTGTGTGAAGCACAGGGACACACCTGGGACTTGTAGCCAAACAAACGCAAGGACAACACTGTCAGCCTCCCTGTCAGCACAGGCACACTACCCCACAGGGAAGCAGAGTCCAAAGGAAGGAAGTACGGGCATGCTGGGAAGGGGGGTGTAGGCAATAGCATGATGGGAGTTGGAGTCACAGATACTGCTCACCCTCACAATTGGCCCATCAACACCACCCTGAACCATGCTCACATCACAGGGAGTGGATAAGGACTGACAAGATGGCTGACACTGGCTACTGCTGTGGGGAGCACAAGGCCCTGCTGGGAACTGTGCACCAACAAACAGCACAACACCACTGCCTGACATCCTGAAAGCCAACTTGCACTCTCTGCAATGCAAGCATGTTGCATGGTGGGATATCTGGCTTGCTGGGAAGGAGGACTCACAGCACTGACCATAGTTACAAGCAGCTCACCTCACACACCCCCTCAACACAAACTCCACATAACCCACCTGGGAGAATGCAATGCCTCACATACCAAATGAAGATCCCACAAAGAACCACCACCCTGGGTAATGCTGTGTGAAGCACAGGGACACACCTGGGACTTGTAGCCAAACAAACGCAAGGACAACACTGTCAGCCTCCCTGTCAGCACAGGCACACTACCCCACAGGGAAGCAGAGTCCAAAGGAAGGAAGTACGGGCATGCTGGGAAGGGGGTGTAGGCAATAGCATGATGGGAGTTGGAGTCACAGATACTGCTCACCCTCACAATTGGCCCATCAACACCACCCTGAACCATGCTCACATCACAGGGAGTGGATAAGGACTGACAAGATGGCTGACACTGGCTACTGCTGTGGGGAGCACAAGGCCCTGCTGGGAACTGTGCACCAACAAACAGCACAACACCACTGAATGACATCCTGAGAGTCAACCTGAACCCACTGCAAGGGTGGAATGCTTCATGGTGGGATAACTGGGCCAGGTGGAGAAGGATGGCCGGATGTCCACCAAATACAACCAATGCTGGCCATGCACACACCTCAACATTCATATTGAAATGCCCCAGGTATGCATGACAATGTGCTACACCAATATCAACCTCTTACTGTGACAACTTAGGACAATGCAATGTACATGCCCGCATCCAGAGGTACAGTCACAACTGTCAGGTGTGTGAACCATTGATGTCTGTAGAAACATTACATACAATGTGTGTCTCTTCCAAATACAGGTGACGATGATGGGGACACAGCAGCAGGCGAGGAGGAGTCCCTGTCCCAGGCTCCGGGGGACACAGAGCTCACTGGTGTGGAACAGCCTCTGCCCTCCTCGGATGGCGAAGACCTACCTGGCCCCTCCGGTGTGAGTCATCATGCAGCACCAGCTGGACCAACATCTGCACCCCCTGCACCCACCCCTCCAACAACTGCCAACATACAGACCACCCCCGCCGACACGGACAGACCAAGGACCACCGCTGACAACAGCACAGGGCCCCAGGCCCACCGTGGAGCAATGGATGACAACACCACTAACAACCCTCAAGTGGGCCTTGGGTCACCTGTGCGTGCCACCGCAGGTCCTGCACGTGTCGCCAGGGGTGGTGGGAGGGGTGGTAGACATAGGTCGCTGATGCGTACCAGGATAGCACTGGAGAGGTCAGACAGGTAGTGGGGATCCTCAAGGACATACAACAGCAGCAGGCTGCCCATCATGCCCGCTTGGACTCCCACATGGCCCGTGTGGAGACACACATGGCCCGTGTGGAGACACACATGTCGGGCATGGAGTCCAAGTGGGACACATTGCAAGAACTCACAGCGGTGCATAGGGACATATTGACATGCCTCCGCCAGATTAGCACCAACATGGCCACACCTCCCTGTGTGCCCACAACATCTGGTGCTGCAACAACTGACACTGCCACAGGGAGGGAGGAGGACTCTGGCGGAGAGTCCCCTGCACCGCCGCAGCCTGCACGTGAGGGTCCCCCCCAAAGAAGAGGGGTCGTCCGAGGAAGGAAAACTGAGAGGTTGATGGCCACGTACATCCCCCAGGAAGCCAACACCTGTTCCAGAAATTCTCCTTTGTGTGCAAACGTTTCACCCTGTCGAATGCAACACTACTTTCCCACATGACATGGGGAGTTCAAGTTGGACTAATGTATCATATGACTGTGGACTTCACTCAGGACATTTCTGCTACCAAGACTTCCAACTCATCTGGGAACTTTGGATCACAATCCCAATGTACAGCACCCACCATCCTGTGCACTATACACACACACATTTCTGTAAATAAAATCACTAGTACACCATACTTGCCACTGTTGTTATTCAAATGTGGATACTGTTATGGTGATGATGTTCTGCTAAATTACACTGTGTATGCTAACTGCTACAGCAAGTACAACACCGTCGTGTGAGTCATGGTGACGTGACACATATGAGGGAGACACACCACTAGGGCTACACAACACAGACACCAGGGCCATCGGACTCATCGCCCACAGTGATGTTGCCAGGAAATACAGTGGAATGCACAGACACCACACCTATTCAGAGTCTGTGTCAACTAGCCCACAGGTGCAGTAAGCAAATGTCAGTCAGATGTGTGACCACAGACAACGCACATCCCAAAGTGAAGCACAGGTTTATTACACATTTGCAACATGTTGTTTCCACTACAAATGCAAGGTTTACCCACGTGGCAGTGGCCACACAGTCAACAAGTGCAGAAGATATGAAGTCCAGGGGTGTGTGGCACATCACTTGTAGGCCAACTACTGCTGCCACCCTGAAAGCTGAATCATGGTGTCGGGGGATCCAAGTTGACCAAAGTACTCAGTAAGCATGTGAAGGACAGACATGACACACAGTTAAAATCACTGTAAAACAGGACAGTACTGCAATACTCATGCCCAATACATGTCACAAGACAACTACACAAAACCAAGTTCGCATATCAAAACTGTTGGGGAGTTCAGACTACCTGGAAGGACACATTGCTGCACGCATCCAGTCAAGTAGCACATGGCCACACTCAAACAGCACCAGAGCACCACCCACACATATCATGCAAACTCACGTCATTCACATTACATCTCCCTGGATACTCACATTCAGCTGAAGAAGTTGGTGATGAGCTGTGTGCGGACATCACCATCATCATCATCATCATCACTGGCATCGTGGTCCAGGCCAGGATCCTCCACAGGTGGCGGACGTTGGTCATCGTCATCCAGGATGAGAGGCAACTCCTTCCGCACTGCCAGGTTGTGTAGCATGCAGCAGACGATGACAATCTTGCACACCTTTGCTGGGGCATATGGGAGGGACCCTCCTGTCTTGTCCAGGCAGCGGAAGCGGCTCTTCAGGAGACCAAAGGTCCGCTCTATCACTCTCCTGGTCCGACCATGTGCCTCATTGTAGCGCATCTGGGATGGTGTCACAGGGTTCCTGAGGGGTGTCAGCAACCATGGCATGTTGGGGTATCCGGAGTCACCTACGGACAGACAAGTGCACATTAGCTGATTTGGAAAAGTGGGTGGAATACTACAGATCAGAACACACACAATGGTACAAAGTCAGTACACACCGACAAGCCAGGCACGCTGGTTCTGCATCTGTGCCATCATCCTCGGGATGCGACTACTCATCACGTAGGCATCGTGTGCTGAACCAGGGAAACGGGCGCACACATGTGTGATGCTCATATCTGCTAAACATACCACCAGAGCATTGATCGAATGGTAATGTTTACGGTTCCGGTATGCCTGCTCATGTGCCTGTGGTGGTATCAAAGCCACATGTGTCCCATCAATGGAGCCAATGACATGTGGCATCCTCCCCAGGGCATAGAAGTCACTCTTGACGTCAGTGAGTTGTTGACGTGTTGGGAAATAGATGTACTGGTTCAGGCATCTCAACATTGCCTCCAAAACATCGCGTAGCACACGGCTGAACATAGTCTGTGACATCCCACCGGCAGTCGCAACAGTGTGTTGAAAGGTACCGGTGGCAAAGAAGTGTAGAGCTGCCATTACCTTCACCTTGGGGGTCAGCGCCGTAGGGTACATCCGGCCAGGTTGCAAATGTGGTGCCAAGCGCACTGCCAAATCCTCAATCAGCTGCCTGGTGAAGCGGTACCGTCGGATGCTGTCACGTTCCACCATCGTTGCCAGGTCAGGGAATGGTCTATGGACAGCTGGAGCCCTGCAGTGCATAGGTTGAAGGAAGAAAGATTGTCAGTCACCCCACATATGTGCCATTCACCATACTCAATTTCACATGATACATCATTACGTGACACAAGTACTTGATGTGTGTGCCGTTCTGTCGGACATAACTCGCACCTACATGGCCATCATCTAACTTCTCAGTACAACATGTGTGCACAACAGGTACTAGGTTGTGCTATGGGAAACCATTAGGCTGTGTCACAGTACCCATTTACTGCTGTCACGTTCACACACACACCACAGTGACATGTCTGGACAGATGCGCCACAGGCATCACAGATCATTGACAGGTTGATTCCCAGTGACCCTCTCTTGCCACATGGCCACTGGAATGACATGGCGTATCATGTACACGTCAGATAAACAAACATGACTCCCACAGGTAGTGGCCCCTGTCGCATCCGCAGGACAGACATGGACGCCAGTGACGCACAACATCAAAGTCCATGCACAAACAACGTTGATGTGGAGACTGTCTCTCATCGTGCACATGGAATCAGTAACATCGGAAACACAACATGCACACAGACTGTGGAGGGACATCACTATTGTGGCAATGGGTCATCCTGTGACGTACATGCCTTCCCACATGGGACTCTGGGGGTATGTGACATGTCATACACATACACAACCTGGAAATGTGACCATGCCACATGCTCCAAAATGAACTGTTGCACATCACAGTGGTCATGTGCACAACACACCAAGGACCCTGTCCCCATGAACACATGCACAGCCTGGGTGTGGCTGCCCACAAGTGCCACCACAAAAACCACATGTTAACCCCCATACACAGAGAAGGAAATGCAGCCTTACATGCCTCAGGAAACAGTGTGGACTGGGTGTGGTGTTGTAGGTGTGCCCCTGGGTCTCTGGCAGGTATATGTGGCTGGCATACGTTCACCACTGACAAGCATGGTGACATATGTGACTGACCTGTACAGGTACGCGTTGTACAGCAATGGACCGATCGGTGTGCCCAGCCGGCCCATTGCATATGATGTGTGTGGGTACGCGTTGTATCCCGAAATACGCGTTGTACAGCAATGGACCGATCGGTGTTCCCGGCCGGCCCATTGCATATGATGTGTGCGGGTACGCGTTGTATCCCGAAATATGCGTTGTACAGCAATGGACCGATCGGTGTTCCCGGCCGGCCCATTGCATATGATGTGTGCGGGTACGCGTTGTATCCCGAAATACGCGTCGTACAGCAATGGACCGATTGGTGTGCCCGGCCGGCCCATTGCATCTGTTGTGAGCGGGTACGCGTTGAACAGCAATGGACCGATCGGTGTGCCCGGCCGGCCCATTGCATATGATGTGTGCGGGTACGCGTTGTATCCCGAAATACGCGTTGTACAGCAATAGACCGATCGATGTGCCCGGCCGGCCCATTGCATCTGTTGTGAGCGGGTACGCGTTGAACAGCAATGGACCGATCGGTGTGCCCGGCCGGCCCATTGCATATGATGTGTGCGGGTACGCATTGTATCCCAAAATACGCGTTGTACAGCAATGGACCGAACGGTGCGCACACATTGGCTGGGGCCTGGCATGGCAACGGACGCGTTTTCGAAGCTCCAACGAGTGTGATGCAGTGAATTCAGTTGGCCAGCCACAACAATGTTGCAAAATCATGGGTGTCATGAAGTTGAAGATTTGAAGGATGCTGTGGGCGTGTATTAGTGCTGCTATTCCATGGATTGGTCAGATTCAGAAGATGCAAACGACTTGGACCTATCACTTTGGACACATGGGACAGTATCTGCCTCTGCAGCACACATATAATGCTGGCTGTTCCCCTGAGAGCTCACTTGCCTGCACTACATGCTCCAGGACGACATCTGCCACCAACACTGCTGCTGTTTATGCATCCTCTGGCTCCTGCAATGGCACGTACTGTGGAGAGAGCCCCAGCCTTCAGCCTTGAGGAGAACCAGGCCCTGCTGGACAGCCTCCTTCCACAGTACAGCAAGCTGTATGGGAAACCAGGGGAGCAGGTGAGTGTGCTGTCCACTGCCTCACTAATTGTGCATGTTGTCTGACTAGCAGGACTTTCAGTGTGCACACCACTGGCTAGCATGCCCACTGAGTAGTTGTCACACCCCAAAGTGTGTAGTTACATGCACTGAACTGGTACAGTGCAGTAACAGTGCATTCCAACTAGGTTTACTTCCCATGCAATGATACCATGTAGTGACTGCTGGCAAACTGTTCATAGCCATTGTTGCACTGCATGTGTACATCATATGCCCCTGTGATTGAGACATGTATATCCAACTGTGTGATGCACGTATATGTTGCATGTGTAGTAATGGCCTTTTCACTTTGTCATCCTCACAGGTTGATGCCCACCAGAAGCAGGAAATCTGGCTGACCATCGCCCGGAAAGTAAGATCCGTGGGGGTCTACAGGCGCAGGATCCACAACTGCCAGAAGAGGTGGCAGGACCTTCGTGGCTGGACCCGGAGGATCGCAAGGGTCCAGCTGAAGCTGTTGCCTCCTCGCAGGAGGGGTGGACACCGGACCCTGACCCCCCACATGCTCCGGATCCTGGTGGTGATCTTCCCTGACCTGGATGGGCAGCTGAAGGACAGACAGCAGCAAGGAGGGGGTGAGTCCATGACTGCACTGTGCACTTTGTCTGACATGCTATGTGCCCTCCTCTGGCCTGGTTAAACTTCCACAGTACATCAGTCATGTGGTCCAGGACCCATGTCCCTCATTTGTGACATGCCCACTTCTCCTCTGATACGCATATGTGTGGCCCTTATAGTCAGGAAATTGTGTCATTTGGGGACTGTGTCATTGCATTTTGCTTTGCTCAAGGTGGGGGACAGCATTTGTTCCCGTGACTATGTTGTGCGATTCATGGGTGGGTCAATTGCTTACACAATGCCTAAGTTCTGACATGTAATCTGGGTGTAACTTTGATATGTGGTCCGCTTGCTGCTCTGACTCACCACATGTCCCTGGGGAATTTGGCACACACCCATGCTGCTGGTGGGAACAATGTCTGGGCCTCAGGAGTATGTGTATCCAGTGTGTCACACATGCTTAGCCACCTGCCTACTGTCCAGGACTCATCCCTCTTACAGGTGGAGCTGGACAGTCATGCCTACTCCAGGGCATACAATACACTCTGTACTCCCACTCCCGTGTATCATCTGGCATGTTGTGATCAGTGAAATGTACCCTCAGGTGTCTGCCTCTGTCTCATTGTGCTGTGTCTTCGTTGTCAGGACTACTGGTATGTTTATCGGTTAGGGCTCAGCATGCCATCTGAGATGTGACCATGATAGACGATACTTCTGTGACTTATAGGTGTCTGATCACTTGACTGTGCACACAGGTGTTTGCGACTGTGACTTTCAGGCAGCTGTATTTTCATTCACAGCACACTGTGAGGTGCTCATGTTCAGAGAGTTGTGTTTCATGTCCCCCATATGTCCAGTTGGTATGACGTGGACAAATAGTAGTACAGATGATGTGGTATTTGGGGGATGGACATGTGCACTTGTCAGTCACATAACTTGCATTCCCCATGCCCTCGGATTGTGACACAGTGCAGACTGTTGTTGGCTGGCTGCCATGGCCATGTGACTTGAGACAGTAATGTATGACTTTGCACGCATTCCTGTGTCATGGCATTAAACTTCCTGAGACTGATCCTGCAGGGGAGTGACATGTGCAACATGCACCCCATTGTGGCATTGACTATCCGGACATGGGTGCATCATGGTGTCTGGTGCTGGTATGCATCACATGCATTTCTATTTAGACTCTGGCCATCCCTTTATCCGGACACCTGCACTGACTCAGTGGCAAGAGATGTGATGTGTGCATGTTCACATACTTCACCGTGTTCCCTGCAATGTCCAACAACTGTGTAGGTGGTGCATGTGTCCACACTGGGGTCTTACCATCAGACAGGCACCAGACAGATGGGTGCAAGGGCAGGAGGGGTGTGAGTCCCATGGTTGACCATCAGACTGACAATTGGCTTCCTCGAATCTGTGTGAGGACTTTAGGCAATGTTCAACTAAGGATGCCAGTGCTTGCTCTGTTATGTGCTGTACTTACTGTGGTGTGTGCGGTCAGTGCAGGTGACTGATGTTTGTCTGTTTCCCTAATTGTTTGCAGATACATCCACGGCCACAGGAGGGGACAGCTCCATGGACCAGGAGGAGCAGCGGAGCCAGACTGGGTCAGCATCGGACGAGTGGTCAGAGGGACCCAGTGGCACGGAGGGCGAGGGGAGCCACACGAGGAGTCCTCAGCACCATCCACCTCAGCTGAGGACCACAGCAGCTCGGAGGATGACTCCCTTGTGGAGGCGGATCTCAGCAGCCACCAAAGGCCAGCTAGTCTGTCTGGCCCCGCCACCACCACCACCACCACCGCCCTCCCATTGGCTCCCATTCCTGAGGTCCGTGGAGGCTCCCGTACTCGGGAGCGTGTCTCCTTCGTGTCAGGCACCGCACCCCCTGCCCCTGTGTCCCCTGCTGCCCTGAGTGAGGAGTCTGTGTACCTCCTTCGGCAGCTCCATGTAGGGCAGACAGCAATGCTGAGTGTCCTCCATGCACACACCACTCTGTTGACACAGCTGGTGTCGTTCATGGAGGGCATCTCGACGGGTATGTCTGCCCTACAGAGGAGCAATAAGTCCATGGACTCCTCCCTGACGGCAGCAGTGTCCCTCCTCCAACAGTCCCTCACCCCTCCCACCTCTGCCCCATCCACACTTCCTGCCCCCTACCTGTCCAAAGCACATGCACACCTGCACAGTCACCCAAACACACAGACACGAGCAGCACAGACACACCCAAGAGAAAGGCAAGACGTGCACACAAGCATCCTCAGGGGACTGATACCACAGACACAGGGGATGGGGAACACACACACACACAGGCATCCACATTCACTCCGCAGTCCTCCAAATCCTCTCCCTCCAAGACCCCTTCCCTTGCCTCGCCTGCTACCCCACCTACACAGCAGATCTTCCTGTGTGACCTCGACCTCTTCCCCTCAGATCCTGCTGATCCAGCATACCGGGGAAGAGGAAGTCCACCCACACAGAGGGGAGTGCCCCTCACCCCCGGACACCCTCCCCCAGGTGCAGGCAGACACAGGACCCCATTAGGAAGTCCCCCCGGACCAGGAAGAGCAAGACCCCACCACCACCACCACACAGCTCCACCGCCCAGTCTCTCTCCTCCATCCCCCAGGCCACCACTGCACAGGTTCCCCCGCCACACCCTGCCCCAGGTTCCCCCACACACTGATACCGCATCCCCAGACTGCTTAGGCCCTCCCCCTGCCACTTGCTCTTCCACCCCCAACCCAGACGCTCTGCCTGTTAGTGGCACTGTTGTGGAGACCGGGTCCCCCCTCTGTCCTGCCCACCTCATCTGCCCACCCTTCCACTCCCTTGGAGTCATGCACTGCAGTGGAGTCCACAACCACCACGTCTGACTCGGGCACTGCTGTGGGTACCCAGTCCACTACATCAGTCCAGCCCACTGCAGTGGTTGCAGCACCCACACCAACTGACTTGTGTACCACAGTGGTGCCGGCCCCCCTGAGTCAGACACCTCCACTGCAGTTGCCGGTGACACTCCTGCACCCACCACCCCTTCACTGCCTCACTCTGCCATCCCCTGATCCTGTCCCTGCGGTGCCTGGCCTGCCCCTTGTATGCCCCTCCAAGGGGGATGTCCCCTAACCGTACCAGTACATGCAAGCAATGTGTGACCAGTTGTCACTTCTCACCCCGTTGGGACTGTGATTTTGGACTGGCCATTGGCCTTAGTTTCTTTTGGACTTCCGTGTTTACCCTGACATTTGCTGAATAACGCCTCTTTTTGTTTACTTGTGGGTTTTCTTTTGATGTACATGATGTGGATGAGTAGCATCCTGCATTTGCAGTTGTAATAGTGTTCACATCAGGAAAATGAAGTGTTGCAGTGATGGACTCCATGTGGTCCATGGGATATGTGTCCTGTTGTAGTCTGGATCTATGGCATCCTTTGCTACAGTCTGAGGGTGTAATGTTCTGCATTTGACACAGGGATGTCCATTTTGCATTTGTAAATGAACATCTTTGTCTTACACTGATGCACATCTGGTGGGCTTACCACTGTTCAATGTTCCGATTTCCCTGACTGTGTGCCCAGCTCCACTGGACATGCAGTTTTGCACATCAATGTCGAAGGACTCATCTGTGTATACAGTGCAACTTGCTTGACACGTGTTTTGTGTGTGTGCAGATGACTGACGTGACACTCCCGTAACCAGGCTGATGTGAGCAGAGCCTTCTGTGTGTTGTGGTTGTTGACTCACTGACGGAGTGTTCTGCTGACATGTTTGGGTCGTGCACAGACAAGGTTTGGCACAGCGGATCTTCCACAGGAGTGGAGCCCTCATGGCAGTGTGTAATCCGGTGACATTGCGTGGGCCTGTGTTGTGTGTTGTGTAAGCATGTCTGTGCGTGTTCCCTTCCCTTTTCCTACACAGGCTGTGTCCCTAGGGATGTTCCTGTTTGTGATGCTTGCTGAGTTGTTCTGTGTTCATCCAGCATCTTGGACCTGGTTTCTCTGTGATGTGGGTGCATGGCAAACTAATGTTCATGAGGTTGTCATACCAGGTTGTCTTTGTTGTCAGGGCTGGGGATGTGGGCAAACGCAGATGGGACACATTCAGGATTCCCCTTGGCACTTGTTGTTTACATGAGTCATGTGATTTACAGTTTGTGTTAGCTTTCAGTGATTGTGACACGTTGTGTGTGTGACTGCTGCCACTCCTCAGGGTCAGAGCTGCAATGTTGGAAGTTGTGTACGTGTGTTCTTCGTGTGTCACCTTGGCTTCTTCGTTGGTGTGTGACTATGGCCAGGATCCCATTGATTGTGGTGGATTTCACATCATGCCCATGTACGGCATACTAAGCTGTGTGTCAGACATTGACGAGTCTTGTTGACTGGCCATGTGTGATGGGTTTCTGCACCTTAGTTCCCACCACCACCCCTGGTATTGTCATGGGTGCATGTCCAATGTCACCAGTCCATGTGAGCTTCACTGCTGCACATTGGTGGAGATCAGGGTGTGTGGTGTTGAGTGTGTGCAAAAGTGAGTTGTTGCACACCTCCATATTGGCCTTGGCTGGCAGGCCGTGCTGTTTGATTGGAGCTTGTGTAGGTGTGATGGTAGTTAGTTGCTCAGGACACATGGCTGTGGTTCACAGTGTGAACGACATCTAACTTTGTCATCACAGTGGGATTATCATGCAGGCTAGTGTCAGCACAATGTGGGGTCCCTGGGGGTAATGCTGTGGTGGGTCTGTCTCTTGCTGTGTTAGTTGCTGTTCCTACAAGCTTGTGTGACATGTGTAATTTGTGCTCCCTCTCATCTTACAATGCCTGATTGCCCACATAGGGGTATCCGATCCATGAGTAACTTTTGTATGGCACTGTATACACATCTGTGTGGTTGGAATTCAGGCCTCCTCATGTGTTGTGTGGTTGCCTGGGGACACTGGCACACCCCCATCACCTGTTGTGTTTGATATGCAGTGTGAGTTTGCCTGTTTGTGTTTGTGCCTTTGCACCACTGCATTGGCATATCTTGAGTGTGCCATTGGCTGTATGTTGTTTGGTGGCTTTCCCCTGCTGTCCCTGGGACTCCTAGGTCATCAGTCAGCACAATAATCATGGTTTGTATGTCCCATTGCTGCCATGGTATGGTATTTGTTCACCTGACATCTACAGTCTCCACAGGATATCTACATTTGTGTGTCCATTGGTGCAGATATGTGGGTCAGCATTATGATGGTCACTTCTGTCATTGTGTTATTTGTGAATGTTGACAATGTGGGCCCCCATGGGTGATGTTTGTATGCACATGGCCAAAACGATTTTTCAGTGACACTGCACTGTTTCCCTCGACCAATCTATGTTGCTATGGGACACAAGCACTACTATGCCACTGATGTGTTTGTTGTTGTGTGACCAGGATTCATCCATGCAGTTTGGCTTTGGCAGCTTTTACCATGACTACACACTGTTCAAAATGTGCATCAGCTATGGACACCACACTTCCCTTTTGGTCACTGTGGTGATGGGGCTTTAGGCCCCATTGCCACACTGTTCAAAATGTGCATCAGCTATGGACACCACACTTCCCTTTTGGTCACTGTGGTGATGGGGCTTTAGGCCCCATTGCCACACTGTTCAAAATGTGCATCAGCTATGGACACCACACTTCCCTTTTGGTCACTGTGGTGATGGGGCTTTAGGCCCCATTGCCACACTGTTCAAAATGTGCATCAGCTATGGATAGCACACTTCCCTTTTGGTCACTGTGGTGATGGGGTGTTCGAGCCCATTGCCACGGTGGCCATGGTCGGCTTGCATTGTGGAGGCCACACACATTTCTGTGTGACACATGTGCTAGGGGGTCACATTGTATGTTCAATGTCATGTTCAGTGTTGTAGGCATTTGACACAGACTACACACACTTGTCATGGTGTTGGTGGGGATGTAATCTTCTGTCATTCCTTATGTGGGAGTATGCTAGTTGTGTCATGCATTACCCGTCCTATGAGTAGGAGTGGTGTTAGTGGTAGGCATCCATCCCCCCAGGAGTGGGGATGGTAGTAGTGACAGGCATCCAGCCCCCTATGAGTGGGGATGGTAGTAGTGACAGGCATCCAGGCCCCCTGAGTAGGGGTGGTGGTAGTGGTAGGCATCCATCCCCCCATGAGTGGGGATGGTAGTAGTGGTAGGCATCCATCCCCCTATGAGTGGGGATGGTAGTAGTGACAGGCATCCAGGCCCCCCTGAGTAGGGGTGGTGGTAGTGGTAGGCATCCATCCCCCCATGAGTGGGGATGGTAGTAGTGGTAGGCATCCAGCCCCCTATGAGTGTGGATGGTAGTAGTGACAGGCATCCAGGCCCCCTGAGTAGGGGGTGGTAGTGGTGGGCATCCATCCCCCATGAGTGTGGTTGGTAGTAGTGGTAGGCATCCAGCCCCCTGAGTAGTGATGGTGGTAGTGGTAGGCATCCATACCCCTAAGGGTGGGGATGGTAGTAGTGGCAGGCATCCAGGCCCCCTGAGTAGGGGTGGTGATAGTGGTAGGCATCCAGGCCCCCATGAGTGGGGATGGTAGTAGTGGTAGGCATCCATCCCCCTATGAGTGGGGATGGTAGTAGTGACAGGTATCCAGACCCCCCTGAGAAGTGATGGTGGTAATGGTAGGCATCCATCCCCCTAAGGGTGGGGATGGTAGTAGTGGCAGGCATCCAGGCCCCCCTGAGTAGGGGTGGTGGTAGTGGTAGGCATCCATACCCCTAAGGGTGGGGATGGTAGTAGTGGCAGGCATCCAGGCCCCCCTGAGTAGGGGTGGTGGTAGGGTGGTGTTGGTGGTAGGCATCCATCCCCCTATGGGTGTGTATGGCATTGGTGTTGGCCATCCCACCCCTATGGTTCTGCTGTTGCTAGTGTACTTTATTTGTGCATCCCTATGTGTGTGTGACATATTTCGGGTACGTGTAGTTTGTTTGTATTGTTGTTGTTTGACTTACCGTCTGCGCCGTACGCGTCCGTGCCGGTCCCGGTAATAGATGTAGAGTATAGGTAGGACATGCGCAATGGGATTCATGCTTGGATCGTCTCGTTCGGGTTTCTCGTGTCTTCGAGTCGTACTCGTAGCAGGCTTGTTCATCTCGTAGCCGTGGATCGTCTTGTGGCGCGAAACGGAGCTTATGTACGGCTTGCCCGGATGCTCAAACGTGCCGGACGTAGCGACGGGTTCGGCGCGTACGGATTGCGCATCGTACTAGTACGGCCGGAAGGTGCTGTGTATTTGCTTCCGTGCGGCTCGATTCGGCGTTCACGGATCCGGCTCGGGCGGGGAACAGGAGCTGGATTGGGTGAGTACGGCTCGCTCGGAAAATGAGTTGTTATACGCATCGTACTTGTTCGTCCGGACGAGTGTACGAATCGGTCGGGAAACACGCATTCGGCTGGTATTTTTTCCGGACGAATACTGTTAGGTGCCCTACCGGCCGAGATCGGAATCGACCCCATAGTCTTTGGTCTGCTTTGTTAACCCTGGCCACCAGTAGCGCTGTTTCAGTAAAGAAATAGTCGCTGTGACGCCTGTATGCGCAGAACCCAAACCCTCGTGTGCTGCTAGAATTAAGCCTTGCCTACGATCCATATTTGGTATTACTCTATCCCCCACTCCAGGAATCTGAGGATATGGAATGTTTTGTGCATCTAACTAGTAGGAGTACTTGAGTGGAAATTTCTTAGGTACTGCTGGGCTGCCTTTGCTTGAAGCATTGACAGCTACCAAAATCTCGCCATCTATTCTCGTTTTTGAACACGTGATTGCAGCTACGGACGCTGTGCGTACAGCCCCCTTTGCGGCTTCATCAGCCAATTAATTCCCTTCAACGTGAACGCCATCACGCTGATGACTCAGTGTATGTATCACGTGAGCCCTTGGTAGTTCGTTTCTCAACTCCACTACCTGTTCCCATTGCATTTTATGCTTAATTGTGCCACCTTTCGCATCTTTAAACCCGTTTTGTTCCCAATTATGTAAGTATTCATTGTACGACTATACACAGTAAAAGGAATCACACACAATTAGTGTGGGGAATTCGTGTTCCATATTTACCAGTGCCAGTATTAGTGCCTTTAATTCTGCCAACTGAGCCGTGCAGTCTCCTAGAGATTGCGTTTTAGTGCAACTTGGATGGAACTTTTCATTGCGCATGCAACTTTTAACGATTGCACATGTTGTGCTGTAAGCTTGCTTACTCCCTATGGCCGGTTGAGCAGATCCGTCAGTGTAAATAATATATTCATACTGATCTAGAGGCAAAATCTCATTTGGTAGAGGATATTCTTGTTCGTATTGCAGAAATGCTTGTGTTTTTAAACTTGGATCAAATCTGTATTCAACATCCGTTGCAGTAAGAGAATTAGCCCATTGTATCCATCTGGGATGTAAGGCTTTCGCATTTGGAATGCCAGCCTTTGTAACAGCCTCTAAGGCTGGTACTGGGGTCACGACTATTATGCGCTTTCCCTGAGCCAGAGCTCTTTCTCTTGCTACAGCGGTCTGCACTGCTGTCAGGATTTTTTCTGTTGAAGTGAAACGCATCTCTGCGTTTGTGTACAGGTGTGATTTGTATGCGATTGGTACCGTTTCGCCTTCATTGAAAGTTACATAAGTGTACCCGCATTGACCCGCTATTACTCGGATCACTAAGTTGCGTACGTTTAAGCGTGTCTGTAAGTGTTTTGAAGCTATCATGTCTTCCTGTAGTGAACGTAGGATATTTGTATGTTCCTGTGTCCATTGTCTGACTGAAAAATCAGGTTTTATTAAGTCGTAGAAAGGTTTTACTCTTTCTGCGTAATCCAAAATGTATGTTCGACCAAAATGTAGGAATCCCAGAATTGATTGTAAATTCTTTAATGATTTTGGAGGTTGGAGCAGCGCACACTTTTCTAAAAAGTTAGCTGCTAAGCTTTTTCCTTCACTTGACTGCTCATACCCTAAGAACAGGACATTGAGATGGGCAATTTTTGATTTTTTTAAATTAAATTTATAGCCCTCAGAGGCGAATCCCATAATAATGGTGCTCACCCTGGTCAAGTGCCTCGGTAAGTAATCGTCAGTCAGATAAATATCATCCACATAGGACAATGCTTCTTCATCCAAATTTTGGAGTAACTCCGTTACCCTTGCTGAAAACAACCCCGGGCTATTCTTATACCCTTGGGGGAGTCGACAAAATTGCCCTGGGACCCTAGCGCTGAGAATGCGGTCAAATACCTGCTTTCAGGCGCTATATTTTGGCAGAAAAATCCATTTGAGATATCAAGTATTGTTTTGTATTTTTTCCGCACAAGTTTATTCATTAATGCGGCACTGTGTGCATTTTGAACTGCAAATGTCTTTGTGCAAGTGTTTAAATGTCTGTAATCTAAAACTAAACGATATGTGTTGTCAGGTTTCATTACGGGAAACAAAGGATTGTTCATAGGTGAAGTGCAATTTTCAATCACCCCCTGGTATTCTAGTTGATCTAGGATCTCCCTGACTTGTTTCTTAGCTTCCTGCTTTATAGGGTATTGCCTTTGAGCATTTGGGGAAACTTTTAACGGGATCACCTGGTGGGTTGAATCCTCATCCCAACCAGCATGATTTTTGTACAATGCTGGAGCTAGGGCAACCGCCCACTCCTGCGCATGTGTATGTTTTAAATGTATGGGAACGAGGTCGGAAAAGGCTGGAAAAATTATCGTTTCTCCCTTAGGGCACTCCATGACGAATGCTGGCGGCCAGTCTTGCTCTGCTAATAGGATGTCATATCCAGATGACAGATTTTTCCAAAATAGACCTTTAATTTTCCTGGGCTTGTCACCCTCCATCCGGTGTGTTATCTCATGTAACTTATGTGGGACACTTACCCGAGTATCAGGTGTTTCCACCGTAATATAGTCACTCAACTCCGCTGTCACCAGAAATTCCTTCAGGTTCTGGCGAGCTATTGTTACTTCTGCTGCGCTGCCTAGCATCGTCAGAGCCCATTCCCCGTTCAGAAGCTGTGTCCTCAGAATTCTGGGCATGTCTGATCTTAAGACCTGCTACCTTTTTCTTTTTGAACTGAGGTTTTGATTTTTGTTTATCTTCTTTTTTAGGTGCGTAGTCCGCAGCGCGTTGCTTGTCTCTGGACTTTGTACGCTCCTCTTGTCTGTGTTCTGACCGTCCTTCCCTCTCGGAGTTTTTTGATGAACCCTGAAAGGAACGAGAGGAACGTGTATCAGTATCCTGATACCTGTCAGGTTTTTTTAATATTATCCCTATTTCGGAGGTTGTACCTCCTTTCAGAGGGCTCCTGTTGAGGAGACCTGCCTCTGGATTGAGATCTGTTGTCTTTAGACTTTTGTTGTTTTTTATTCTCCCACTTCTTTTTTCAAGAAGTAGGTGTCTGCTTTGTAGTGTCCTTTTCAGAACTGCCCACCAGTTGTGGTTTTAATGCTTTCCCACCTAAACTGTCTCTGCCTAGTTCTGCATACGCAGTTTCAATTATTTTGGGTAGTTCGTGTTGTTGATCTACTGGACTGAGCTCCCTTAGGCGTTGGCGGATCGCCACTGAAGCTGCTTCCCCCTTAATGTTAGCTAGTATTATGGCTGATACCTGTTCGTAGTTACCTAGTAACTTCATCCCTAAGTTAAGGGCAGGCTCTGCTCCGTACTCATTTTGTATCTGTCTCAATATGTCAGGTACTACTGCTAATGACGGGATACCATGCGTTCTGGTATATATGGCAGCAAAGACTGTACCCCAAGAGGTGCAGTCCTCTATTTGCGGTGTGATCCCCATGGGCAAGCAGATTGTTAGTATTCTGTGTTTATCCCAGGTGGTAGTATTCGGGAATACTGCCTCAAGCTGAGTTATTTTCTGAGCTATCCAGAATGGTATTTGTTCGCGTTTTGCGGGCATTTTGCCCATTACCGCGTGTAATGTTTGAGGAGTAATTTTATTTCCTGTACCCTGAGCTGGAGTACTATTTGCTGCACCTGGTGCAGGTTGGATTGTTAAAGTCCTCCTGACAAATTGTGTCAGGTTTCTGTAGATTTCAATTAAATTTGTGTGTTGTACGAGTACGTCTCCTGGTGGCATTGTGCCAATGTCAGGATGTGGTGTGTATGCCGCTAATATTGGCCATGTGGCTCCTTCTCCTCCGAGTGGGCCTAACCTTACTCTTCTTCGTACGTGGCGTAGGGCGCCATTGAACCAGTAATGATGTTCATGGTAAGTGAGTGGAATCTCTATGTCCTCAAACGGACAATATTCCCATGGTGCATCTCCTTCTATATAGTAGTGAAATGTATTTGTTACTGCATTTGCTGCTGGGAGTGCAACCTATGAATAGAACACCTCTGTTTTGTTTGATTCGTGTGCCTCAATCACGAAAACTACCATGCCACCCCTAGCTTGTAAACCATTTTCTAATAGTCTTAGGGTGACTGTCCTTCTGAATTTTGGTGCAATCTGTATTGCATCCGCAGGATCTTCTCCTTCTTCTAAAAAATTCAGTTCAACTCTCTCTGCCCTTACCTCGGTATCAGACATGTTTAGAGGAAGAAGTGTTCCAAGGGAACTAAGATAAGGTGTTATGCACAATTTTTAGGAACCCTATGTCCTTTCAAGCTTGAATAACCAACAGCCAATAAATAGTATTTTCGTACTACTCAGCTGCGGTGGATTTTGTGCCCACCCACTCCAGACATCTCTGTTGTTTTGTCAGTAGGTTCTCTGAGAATAGCATGACTGAACTACTCAGATTCTACTGTTAAATAAGTACCCAACCAACGTTGGTGGCGCCATGTCGTGTAGTTCCTATAATACCCCTGCAGGACCTGCGTGTTTGGATAACATAAACTGTGGGATTGGTGGTAAACTGGCTCTGTGCACCCCCACCGCGTATGTTAGCCGGATTTGCATTAGCTAGCTCACAGTGCCACTAGAATCTCCTCTTATCAGGGAGAGATTAGTTTCTGGCAACCTTAGATCATGACAACCCTGATCCCTCAGAATCGTGGAAACAATGTACTACTTTTCGCTCAGTCATTCGTGCTTACTTGTTCGGTTTGTCTCAGAGAGTTACACAGAATAAACAGTCTGGGCGTTTCAATAAGTATTTATTGAACAGTTGTTATTCTAGTGTAGAATATATGTGCTGCAACAACCAGCAGACAATAGCAGAGATATATTATCAGCAGTACGATCAAAGTGAAAGGATAGTACAGTTCTACCATATTGCAATAATGATGGTTACATACATGAATATATAAAATGCATTATAAAAGTGCTCGTACTCCTACGATGCCTAACTAGATGTACCTAAGTGTACCTAGCATATGTGTAGGTCTAAAAGCCTAAGAGCCAAGAATCCCTCTAGGATTTTAGTCGAACCCCATTACCTGAATAGAGAGAGTGTGGGACCCCGTCCTGGTCTCAAATTGGACACCCCGTAAGGGCTGTGTTAGACCGCTGTCAGCTGGAGCGACTGCATGCAGGAGCCTCAGCGTCTCTGGTCAGTGTGTCCGCATGGAAGTCTCAGTTCCCTCTATCTTACCATGGCAAGATGTGGTGTATTTATACCCTAAAGTATCTCGTCCCTCAGTATGGTTTGTATTGGTCTTTGTTAGACATGAGGAAGACGTCAGGGGTGAACTTTGTACATACATATTATGCTGGAGATGTAGCTGGTGAATGCTCATGCATAATTTATGAGTACATTGTAGGCCTGTGTTCGGGAAAAACCCTGCAGTGTTCTAACCACAGACTAGATAACGTTCAACCCTCAGAGCTCGTTGTGTACTGTAGGGAACTAATGTAGGTGAAAGATCATGCCTATATTAGGGCATAGGAGATCATGACTATAATAGGGCATAGACGATTATGACCAAAATAGGGCATATACGATTATGACCATAATAGGGCATATGCGAATATGACCATATACGGCATATATGAACGCGTCTATATTAGGGCCTCTATATGAAACATAACACTATCTCTATCTGTCTCTATCTCAATCTGTATCTGTCTCTATCTCCATCTGTCTCTGTTTCTATCTCTATTTGTCTCTATCTCTATCTGTCTCTATCTGTCTCTGTCTCTATCTGTCTCTATCTCTATCCGTCTCTGTCTCTATATCTATCTGTCTCTGTCTCTATCTCTGTCTGTCTCTATCTGTATCTGTCTCTATCTCTATCTGTCTCTATCTCTCTCTGTCTCTATCTCTATCTGTCTCTATCTCTCTGTCTCTGTCTGTCTCTATCTCTCTGTCTGTCTCTCTCTGCCCGTTTCTCTGTCTCCATCTGTCTCCATCTCTATCTCTGTCTCTATCTATCTGTCTCTATCTCTCTGTCTCTATCTATCTGTCTCTATCTCTCTGTCTCTGTCTCTATCTCTCTGTCTGTCTCTATCTCTCTCTCTGTCTCTCTCTGTCTCTATCTCTGTCTCTATCTCTATCTCTATCTGTCTGTCACTATCTGTCTGTCTCTATCTGTCTGTCTCTGTCTCTATCTATCTCTGTCTTTCTGTTTCTCTCTCTGTCTCTGTCTCTCTCTGTCTCTGTTTCTATCTCTCTGTCTCTATCTCTATCTGTCTCTATCTCTGTCTCTATCTGTCTCTATCTCTGTCTCTATCTATCTGTCTCTATCACTCTGTCTGTCTGTCTGTCTCTCTCTGCCCGTCTCTCTCTGTCTATCTCTCTCTGCCCGTCTCTCTCTCTGTCTCTATCTCTCTCTGCCTGTCTCTGTCTGTCTCCGTCTGTCTCTCTCTCTCTCTGTCTGTCTGTCTCTCTGTGTCTCTGTCTGTCTCTCTCTTTCTCTCTGTGTGTCTCTCTCTGTCTGTCTCTCTCTCCAGGTGCAATTGTCCAAAATCTGAATGTACTTACATTTACTGTTCAGGGATAGTGACTCGAACAGGAAGCTTCCCATAAGGCCCTTTAAAAGTCAGCTGTGAAAGCGCTTACAGCTGACTTTTAAAGGGCCTTTTGGGAAGCTTTCCGAGGGTGCTGTGTATGACGTCACAGAGGCCGGCAGTAAACACAGAAGATGGCCGCAGGAGCATACGTAGTGAATACGTATTTAATAGGTATTCACTACGTATGCTCCTGTGGTCATCTTCTGTGTTTACTGCCGGCCTCACTTGAAAAGTAGAAATTGCAAGGCAAGGTCTGCGGGCCGCCAATGAAGGCCTGCCGGGCCGCTGGCGGCCCGCGGGCCGTACTATGAGTACCACGGATTTACGCAGATGAGGGGCTCTGCTCCATGTAGGTATAGATCTATCGGAGTTGAAAAACGGGGGTGTTTCTATTGAGCGTGTGTTTACATGATCATGTGTTTGCGATAAAGGGAAAAGTTTAAGGTATAATTTTAAAGTGTTGGTAGTCCCTGGCTAAATTACCTTGCTATGACCTGTACTATCTGGTAATGGTGTTAAGCTGTAAGAATAATATAGGATGCCCAGTGATGGACTAAATAATGCAAAATATTTGTACAGTAAATAATCCATATCATAAAGATAGAAGACAGGCTTGGAAATCAAAAATTGAAAAATTAAAAATTGCAGGCAGATTGTTAAAAGGTCCCTTTCGTGCCCAAATTATGCCATTTGGTTGATCTTTTTATGAGGGTTAGTTCTCTTGTGTTGTTTTCCATACTACAGGTGTTGTTGTATTTCACCTTATGAATTGGCCCCAAGGAATATTATCGTTCAAGCCGTGGGTATGCGTCTTTAGTTTGAACACCCATCTTTGTTCCTTTTCAAAAAGGAAAGATTCTGCATTTGCTGTGTCTTTTACATGTTCGAGGATGACCCATTGGTAGTCTTGTGCTGTATGTTTCTTAACTATGTAGTGGATTGACATTTTTGTGGTTGCGCGGCCACACCTCAGATGACCTCGATGCTCGCTGATTCTGATTTTAACTTTTTATGTTGTCATACCTCCATAGTGTAGGTTACATGAGCATGTTATTCAGTACACTACTCGTTGGGCGTTGCAGTTGGTTAGTTTCCTTAATTGCCAGGTCGTCTGATTGTTGAAAGTCATGATCTTCGTTGGTTTTGTCAGATTGCAGACACTGCAGGTGCCACAAGGGTAGTGGCCAATGGTAGGTATTATAGTGCCCTGTGTGCTTGTTATCTTATCTTGTCTGCAAGGGCATGTGTGCACCAGCATGTCTTTTAGACTCTTCCCTCGTGTATGAGAGAACATAGGACATGGTATACATAATGACCCACTATTCAGTGTGAGCCAATTCTTTTGGATGATTTTTGTTACCAAATTGGATGCTATGTTGAAAGTGGTAATGCATATTGGTCTCTTGTCTCTGTCTCTCTGTGGTAGAGATTCTAGGAGGGCATCTCTGTTGATTTTTTGTGCCCTTTGCTTTGCTCATGACACCATCTTTCTTGGATATTTTCTAGCCTCCTGTTTACAAGCTAATTGTCGGCTTGCATCCGATAATCCTTCAAATCGGAGCAGTTCCTCCTTATTCTCAAAAATTGTCCGAAGGGCAGATTCTCCCTTAGGTGCCTGGGGTGGAAACTGTCATATTGTAAAAGGCAGTTCTTTGCTGTCAGTTTTTCATGTGTTGTAGTCTTCCATGATCCCTGGTTTGATGTTATGTTGAGATCCAAGAATACTAGTTCAGTTCTGCTCATGTTGCAAGTGAATCTCAAAAATTCGTTCTGAGTATTTAACCAGGTCAGGAAATTGGTTGCCATGGTTTCATTGCCCTCCCATATTAATAGCACATCATCAATGTACCTCTTCCATAGTTTGATATGGTGTAGGAAGGGGTTCTGTGGGCAGAGGATCTTGTGCGATTCCAAATGGTGCACGTAGAGTCCGGCTATACTTGGAGTAAAAGTGCTTCCCATGCTTGTCCCGTGTTGTTGTAGATAGAGAGTCTCCTCCAACTGGAAGAAATTCAGAGTTAAGTCCCACTTACAACATTCCATTACCATGTTTCTCGGTGTCTGGAAAAAACATTCCTCATCAAAAAATACTTCTTCAATGATGCTGAGAGTTTCTGCTTGTGGGAGGCTGGTATAAAGACACTCAATATCTAAACCCATCAAGATGTGGTTATCTGGGTTATATTGTGTGTCCTTCAAGATGCATAATACTGCTTTAGTATCTTTGAGGTACATGTTCGCCTTCTGGACCAGGGGTCTGGGAAAGTGTCTGCAAATTTGGATAGGGGTTCCAAAACAGATCCTATCCCTGACACTATTGGCCATCCAGATGGGTTATCCAGGGTCTTATGGATATTCGGTATAGCATAGAAGTGCATCATCAACCACCAGATTACTGGGGACCCCCACAGAGCCACTCCCCGACCTACACACGCAATTAACAAAGGCCTTTTTTAGGGCAGGGCCTGAGACAACAGAGGGGAAGATCGAAGAAGGGACTCCAGTGGGCCTAGACCCCAGAACAAGTCAGGATGACCACCAGGAGTATGAGCTCAGATGGGAACAACCAAGCGGGTCCAAGCCACAGACCAGTCTAGTGGTGAATTTGACAGGCAAAACCTTTTCAGACCCACAAATGAGGGTTCTAGAGAAAGGTTTGGGGTTTGCCCCTACAGCGAATTTAGATAAATTCAAACTTAGTTGCGAGGTGAATGATTTCATAAGAAAAAATAAACAAACAAGGTTTTTTCGAGGGCAAACCCCAACAAGATGACCTAGCAGGGGACACTGGTTTACGAGTAAAATCCACATTTACCCCCATCCTCCGCGATCCCTGTGGAGATTCTCGCCTTTGAAAAGGCGGTCCTAAAGGAAATCGGTGAGATTAACCCAGGAACCATACGGGTATTTCACAACACATCCAAAAAAGAACAAACTGCAAATCACAAACTCTCTAACGACAAGAGCCTAGTCATCAAATCGGCGGACAAGGGAGGAGTGACAGACATTTAATTCACTGATGCTTACAGAAGAGATTGCCTCAGACTACATGCAGACAGGAGGAATTATAAACCACTAGCAAGAGATCTGACTGAATATCTAAGAATACAGATTCCCAACATGAAATCCCGACAGCAAAGAACTGCCTTCTACAATATGACAGTTTCCACCCCAGGAACCTAAGGGAGAATCTGCCCATCGGACAATTTTTGAGAATAAGGAGGAAATGCTCAGATTTGAAGGATAATCGGATACAAGCCGACAATTTAACTTGTAAACTGGGGGCTAGAAAATATCCAAGAAAGATGGTGTCATAAGCAAAGGAAAGGGCACAAAACAACATCAGAGATGCCCTCCTAGAACCTCCACCACAGAGAGACAGAGACAAGAGACCAATATGCACTACCGCTTTCAACATAGCATCCAATTTGGTAACAAAAATCATCCAAAAGAATTGGCGCACACTGAATTGTGGGTCATTATGTATACCACGTCCTATGTTCTCTCATAGACGAGGGAAGAGTCTAAAAGACATGCTGGTACACACACGACCTTGCAGAGAACAAGATGAGATAATAAGCACACAGGGCACTATAATACCTACCAGTGGCCACTACCCTTGTGGCACCTGCAGTGTCTGCAATCTGACGAAACCAAAGAAGATGGTGACTTTCAACAATCAGATGACCTGGCAAGTAAGGAAACTAACCAACTGCAACACCCAGCGAGTAGTGTACTTAATAACATGCCAATGTAACCTACACAATGTAAGTATGACAACACGAAAAGTTAAAATCAGAATCAGCGAGCATCCCAGTAATCTGAGGTGTGGCCCCACAACCCCAAAAATGTCAACCCACTACATAGAAAAGAAACATACAGTGTAAGACTACCAATGGGTCATCCTCGAACATGTAAAAGACACAGCAAATGTAGAAGCTTTCCTTTTTGAAAGGGAACAAAGATGGGTGTTCAAACTAAAAACGCATACCCACAGTTTGAACGATAATATTCCTTGGGGCCAATTCATAAGGTGAAATACAACAACACCTGTAGTATGGAAAACAACACAAGAGAACTAACCCCCATAAAAAGACAAATCAAATGGCGTAATTTGGCCACAAAAGGAACCTTTTAACAACCTGCGTGCAATTTTTCAATTTTTGATTTACAAGCCTTTCCTCTATCTTTATTATATGGATTGTTTACTGTACATATACTTTGCATAATTTAGTCCATCACGGGGCATCCTACAATAATCTTACAGTTTAACACCATTACCAAATAGTACATGTTATAGCGAGGGAATTTAGCTAGGGACTACCAACACTTAAAAATTATACCTTAAACGTTTCCCTTTATCCCAAACACATGATCATGTGAACACACGCTCAATAGAAACAACAGGTATTTTTAAACCACACCACCATCATCCCCACTCCCCTTCTCTTTTTAGAACAACTTCTTTATCAATGTATAGAACACCAATAAGTTTTCCCACGTAGGTCGCAGCATGCCCTGATTTGCAGCGGAACGGGATGGACCCAATGATGAAGCATGCCACCAAGGGGTAACCCTGGTGGGTGAGGGTTTTACAAGAAAAACTTTCATTGTTCTTCAGTGGAGAGTTATTTTTACACATAACTGTACTGGGTTTCTTTTTTGTTGGAACTACTTGTATGTAAAGGAGGGTAAACCCAGTCTATCCTCTTACGCCCCCTCTTTTGTTTAGTACATGATTTAAGTTGTGACCAAGTTAAAAAGTATTAAAAAAATTAATTTTATTAGGAAAATTAATTACGTTGTAAAGACCCCTATAGTAAAGGCATGCGTGTTAAAGGTAGTTTTATTTTGAATGACAAAGCATGGTAGATGTAAGCGTGGTAAAGACATTAGCATAATAAAGGTATGCATGGTAAAGACTGCATGGTAAAAGCATGTGTTTTAAAGGCATGCATTGTAATGTCATACAACCGTGTGAAATTCATCTTTTACTTAGTTATACACCCGCTATACTCCTTTCTGCTCAACCATCTCAGATAGGAGCCATAGAGAGGGTCACTGTTCCAGAAGACCTTTTATATGCAGATCACAAGCTACCTTGTACATGTCTGGGCATCAGTTTATGCAGAATTGTTTCACCTTTCATGTGATACTGCTCATTTGGGGTCTCAGATGTGGAAAGCAGGCAGCACACACTAATATTGTATCCTCTATTTAGAACAATAAGTCATAGTCCCAAGAGAGTTCTTAAAAGATTAGTGCCTCCTTATAGTTACTTGCATTTGTACACTTCAAATTAATTAGTATATGCAGTGTTTTAATTACAAAACATGTAGTAATGCTGGACACTGGAGTCCAACGGGGGCTAGGAAGGCCGGTCAATGCCAAATTTTCAGGATAACCTCAGACTATGTAAATTATTTCCTTTGAGTTTCTCTGTATGCAAATCTATTCTATGTGGATAAACCAAATATCGGGTATAGATCCAAATCTCCTGAACCTACGATGGACACCCTGGATGTAGGTATGTTAAACAGCCCAAGGAGAACACAATTCAAGTAAGGAGGGTATAGTTATCCAGCACAATGTCCACAATGTACAATATTTGGGATAATTAAAAGACAAATGGCTAATACAAGATTTGAAGGAAGCATCTACAAATGACATGTAAAATCGATACCAATAAACATGGAACTCTGTTGTATGAACAACAGCTAACCAGTGCTGTCGATCCCTTACTTGGTGTTGTTTTTATAAAGCAAGTAAAAAGTTACATCTGATGTTTTTCTGAAAAATAAATGCATTGCACTAATGAATATCGAACAATAACTTGGAAACTTTAGGCCTCTTACTCCATCTTGTTTGTGATATTTACTGCCGAGTGTCCTGTACGATGTGGATAAACTCGTATTTTCATTTCTTAGTAGAATAATGCTTGCTTGTATTTTCCACAGGCAGGACAACCTTCTGTAGAATAATACAATGTTGTTTCAGTACTGCTGTTCTAGTTCAAGGTTGAACCTAACTGTCTTGGCAGAATCATACAAAATATAACAATATTTGATCTAGTACAGGTAATGTTCGTAAGAAGCTCCATATTGTACAATTATGAGAGATTTTTTTAATGTATTTCTTTGCAACTGTTCGACTCTGCCTAATTCTGATTGGTTACATTTCTGGAATCATGTACTGCTGTATTAAATGTATGAAATTCATTGTTTAGATCCCTATAAAGTGAGCACTTTTGAGGATGCATAAACATTTTTTTTCTTACTGATCTTAGGAGTCGAATCCATGCCGGACTGCTCTCCCATTATATACTTTGAAATTTACTGACCTTTACTGAGTTCCTCGGCTGAGTCTGTACTTTAACAGAGCTTTGCACTCTCATTTATTTATTGATTGATTGGTTTTTTCTATATTAATATATATATATATATATATATATATATATGTATGAATTACAATCTGAAAATAAACCTTTATGGCTTTAGGCTTCTCTGTCTGTTCTTTTTGTAGGACTAAATCACAATCAATCAATCACAGAATTTGTAAAGCGCACTACTTACCCGCGAGGGTCTCAAGGTGCTGGGGGAGAAAAAAAGGGGGGGGGGTGTTGCTACTGGTCGAACAACCAGGTCTTGAGTAGCCTCCTGAAGGTCAGCAGGTCTTGGGTCTGTCGTAGGCTTAGTGGAAGGGTGTTCCAGGTCTTGGCAGCGAGGTGGGAGAAGGATCTGCCGCTGGTGGTGGTTCTTCGAATGCGAGGGACGGTGGCGAGGGAGAGGTCGGCGGAGCGGAGTTGGCGGTGGGGGACGTAGAAGAGGAGTCGTCTGTTGAGGTAGGCTGGGCCAGTCTTGTGGAGTGCCTTGTGTGCGTGGATGAGGAGTTTGAAGGAGATTCTCCTGTCGACGGGGAGCCAGTGCAGGTTCCTCAGGTGGGGGGTGATGTGGCTGTGGCGTGGTACATCGAGGATCAGGCGTGCGGAGGCGTTTTGTATGCGTTGCAGTCGCTTGATGAGCTTGGCCGGGGCTCCCGCGTAGAGGGCGTTCCCATAGTCGAGTCTGCTGCTGACGAGGGCCTGGGTGACTGTTCTTCTCGTGTCTGTTGGGATCCACCTGTAGATCTTGCGAAGCATGCGGAGGGTGTTGAAGCAGGAGGATGAGACTGCGTTGACTTGCTTGGCCATGGAGAGCGTTGAGTCGAGGATGACTCCCAGGTTGCGTGCGTGGTCGGTGGGTGTCGGGGCTGCTCCCAGCGTCGTTGGCCACCAGGAGTCGTCCCAGGCTGAGGGGTTGGAGCCGAGGATGAGGACCTCTGTCTTCTCCGTGTTCAGTTTTAGTCGGCTGATCTTCATCCAATCGGCGACGGCCTTCATCCCTTCATGGAGGTTGGATTTGGCGACGAGGGGGTCCTTGGTGAGGGAGAGGATCAGTTGAGTGTCGTCGGCGTAGGAGATTATGTTGAGGTCGTGCTGTCTGGCGATGCGTGCGATGTGCCTAAATTAAAATGGACATTTATTTGTAATGCTTTAACGAGACACGGGCCCAGGAAAGGAGCACCAACATCCATAGAAGGATTGAAACCCGGTTCACAACTCCTTTCAGAGGGCCACGGGGCAAGCAGAAATTACTTGGCCCAACTATGGTGGTTGAGGCCTTTTATTTCTGATATTATGGGCTCTGAGCAACTCAGCCAAACACCCCTTCAGTGCTTGTCCAAGGTTTCTCTGGGAGGAGGTATGTGTAGGGCGAGCACAGACTCACAACTCAAAATGCATCCAGCAATCCCAGTAAATAATTGTCCAATCAAATACTAGCTATAATGTAAAATGGAGTATTTATCTACTAACACAAAGTACAATACAACACAGTGCAAACAATAGTGACCTTCTTGAGGCAAGCCTGCTATTGTTACCTGGGTAAGTCCCACTTTCTTAAGGCTGAAGGTTATTCCCCATTCACATGTAGCAACATCCGAGCTAGGCCCTGTTAAAGTGTTCTAGTGTCAGACGTTTTATGGGGGCTCTTTAGCAAGATTCCCAAGTCCCCGCTTTGGAGCGCTTCAGTTCAGAGCAAGTTCCCCAGGACCCTGAGACCCATTGGTCATCATACCTGCTCTCAAGGAGTGGCAGTTCAGAGTCCCCGGTTCTTCCTCAATAGTACGGCTGTGCCCAGAAAGCAGGAAGTTGCAGTCATGGCAGCCGCCATCCTTGGTGCTCTTCCAGTGCGGTAAGTCTCTCCTGGGATCTGTGAGCAAGTCTCTGGGTGTGATTTGGTAAGAAGGGGACCCCTACTGTAAACAATGAATCTTGCTAGCTGTAGGGAAAAGTACCATATGGGGTAAAAAGAGAGGCTAAGAACAAGACCTAAATTATCAAAATATGTCAGGCTTAAATCTTAACTAAACCCAATACATAGGACAAAGAGAGTGCATTTGAGATAAACATGTACATATGACTAGAAAAAATTATTTTTATTCCAAAATATATTTTTTATTATTATTTATTGTTTCATCATATTTTTCTTTTGTTCCTTTTTTCTTTTTATAATTTGATATTTTCAATAGTTATTATTTCACATATATAGTATAATTCATAAAAAATCACCAATATTTACAATACATATACATCAACATGGACACAAACACATATGTACAAAAACACAAATATTATACCAAAAACAGCAATATACAATACTGAACATGAAAATTTATTTAAAAATATGAGAAGGAGTTGGTGTGTTGGCAAATAATTCAAAGGCTGGCGGTCGATGGAAACACAACGCGCGTTTCGGCATAAAAGCCTTCGTCAGGGGAACCGTCTCAACTTTCTCTATAACAAAGTGCAATATACACACAATATAAAACATAAAAACACTCTAAGCCTGAAACAATGATCTCGATATAAGTGTGAGCACTATATGCTTCATATATTTGATGTCAGTGCTAATGTTAGCAGAAGAACACACAGTATTCTAAACTGATGCACAATAAGATATGGTGTTGGAACTCACAGCATCTAACTACAGTGCATATGCATCATGTGACTATCGACCAGAGAATAGGAATGAGGGCATAAACCTTATGTCCCCATGAGAAAAATAAGGTTACCCGTGTATAAAGAAAGTACTTGAAAGAAACAAGGATAAACAGACGTGCTTTAAAGTTCTTTTGTGAGTTAGTAAAAGAGTTTTTCGTGCAATGACTGTCTTTGATCTTAGAGTAGCTATTTACATGCGGTGTCCCAATGTTGTTAGTAGTTAAGAGGTGCCGTCGTGAATGTGGTATATATACCTAAATTCCGCGGCCGGAACACTGATCTCCAATTTAAAATAACAGATTTATTAATCTTTAGATTTGGGAACGTCACACGGGTTCTGTATTTCTCTAGGAATATATAACAGAAAAAGGGGGAAACTAGTTATACTGTTCCAATGTTTAAAACGGTTAGCATTGTTTCAGAAATTATATGACATTGTTTAAATGATGTATACCTTATTAGAGGAGACAACTAGATGTCCGATGTAGATATTGGAATGGTTTATGTATTTATGTATCATGAGAGATTTCCAATCTGTAAAAACAAATGGAAATTATCTGTGTTTAATCACTAATTTATTATTTAGACAAAAAAGAGAGACTAAGGGGCCGATTCCGATTCGGGCCGGAAATCTCTCCGACCGAGCCGGACCCGGAGAGATTCCCGACCGAATCGGACCCTAGCAGCCCGACCGAACGAGTACGATGCGCACGTATGCCATCGGACTCGATTCGGTCGGACTCCCATTGAAGTCAATGGGAGCCAGTCGTACGACGCGTACACGGGCTCCCATTGACTCAATGGGCACGACGCGAACAAGGGCGCCCCCTACAGCGTGTTCGCGTCGATGCGGGTCGCGCCGTACATGCACGTGTAGGGGGACCCATGGCTCCACCCTGTGTGCGACTCGCGTGCCTACGCTTCCAGGGGGGTCCGACACGGACCCCCAAAGTGCGGCTCCGACAGCTCCTTGGAGCCGGACTGCGTGAGTCGGTCGGAGCGGACGAGGTGCGCATCGTACTTACCCGGCCGGGGAACGTCTCCATTGCGCGGTGCGAGTCGTCCCCGTGCGAGTCGGTCGGAGCGGTCGGGTCCTGCGAACGAGTCGGTCGGAGATTTCGCGAGCGCACGCATCGTACTCGCTCGCCCGGACGCACGTACGATTCGGTCGGGAAATAGAGCTCCGAATCGGATCCGGTAAAGCCGAATCCGATTCGGAGCCCTACCGGCCGAGATCGGAATCGGCCCCTAAGTGTCTTTCCTATTTGTATTTTTTAGTTAATTCAGAAAGTGGTTCTGTTCTAACATACCGTGGACAAAAAGAAGAGATGAAACAAAAATATATAGTACTTACTATAGATTTAAATAATGATGTTCATCCATTAGTAAGGATTTATTACAGTGCGGATGCTGTTCTCCACGGAACGGGCAACTAACGTAAATGACTGCAAAGAATGAAAATGTGTAAAAAGATTTTTATTCGTGTTTCAGTGCGTAATGGCCCACCTCTTCATTATGCTATGGTTAGTCTGGTTTTTACTTACTTAACGATTGAATGTGATTCAAACACCGTCAATAGAAATTTTTGCGTGGGTGCAGTTGAATATTATGCCCCTTCAATGGATCATATCTGGAAATATAAGGGCATATATGTATGAATAATCTACACAGAATTTTACAGTGTTAACACCAAATTCTGCATGTAGGAGATCGATGCCAACTATTCTTTTTTGTGTGGTCATTTAGTCATAATGTGGGGTAATCTAATAGTTATATTTAAATGACAATAATTATATGGCATTCTATTACACATAAACTCAATAGTCGAAAAACTTATATTTATCCATTGCAGTGCAAATAACTAATTTTATCCTACTGGTCCTGAGCCAGTTACTCTGCATATCTATCTAGAATACCCTCTTGCCGCAATAGAGGGTTGCTGGCTAATCTCTCTCAGTTGACAAAAAGAGAGAGAGCCCCACCAGCGTTTTATCGGTATGGGATATATGCCCATAGTTTGAGCCTAAGGATCACAACATGACTTACTGTAGTCTATAGCGAAGTGCCGGCACGAAAGTAATCCTCTGGGTGAAGGACAACAAGGATTACCGTAGGGGCTTGGTTCTTTTATTATGGATTTTACTGCGCCTAAATGGCGTCTGACGTCATCAAAAGGTGGACCGGCACAAAACATGAGATCTTCCCTACTGATACATACGCGGAGAGATAGAAAGAGGACTAAACAGCAGCATCCATCTTGTAGTGGATAAGCCATATTCGTTAGTCTGAAGCAATAAGTATCAATACTATGATAGTTTATGGATAAATCAATTCTATTGTCAGATGGGATATGTTAAAATTATGAAATTGTAAACGCTATCATGCTAATGTGATTACAAAATAATAGGGTTAAGATTGATCATCGGCATCCATCTATGAGTGGATAATCCACATTTTTATAGCTTAGGGTGATAAATATCAAAGCTGTTGCTATTGATATATCAATCCCAGCTATTGGCAAATAAAATGTATTGGAATAATCAATGTTTATATTCAAAAACATTATTATCAAAATCGGGCAAAAAAACCTCTTATATTAAACATTGCCAAAACAAGACAATCCATAATAAAAAGGGTATTTTAAGAGAGGGCTAAAAACTGAAGTGTTATTCTGATTACTTACTGAATCGATGGTATTTTACTGATTAAACTTGATTACTTGTTCCCATGGTATATCTTGGTTGAGTCCTTTCTTAAAGGTATCCAAAGTAAATATCCAATATACCTCACGTTTTTTCCTTATGGATTCACTACTTTAATTGTCTTTTGGGGAAATGGTTTCAAGGATGAACCATTTAATGTCATCTTCAGTATGTTTAAATGTTGCGTAGTGTTCCACTACAGGTGCTGACATTTTCTTTGTACGAATCGCTGAGCGATGCTCTGTGAGTCGTATATTGAGGCTGCGAGCTGTTTCACCTACGTACCCCAATCCACATGGGCAGAGTAGAAGGTAAATTACATTTTTGGTCTTACAGTTTGTCATATTTTTCAACTTCACAGTCTGGCCATTCAGTTGTATGGTATCACTTTCTATTGCAAGAGGGCAGACTTTGCAAGTGTCGCATTTATAATTTCCTACAACTGGTGATATCCCAACAATACTTCTCTGTATTGGTTGTTTTATTTGGGCCATACGTGATCTCACTATCAGATCCTTGACGTTTTTGTTTTTGCGGTAGGCAAATAGGGGCTTTGGTATCTTTTCTTGAGTGTCTTTGTTGACATTCAGGATGTGCCAATTCGAAGAGATTATTTGCCTTCTTTGTGCATTCATCATGGAATGTCTAGTGACAAATACCAATGCTGTCGTACTCTGTTTGTTGTTATTGGTGAGTAAGTGCTGTCTGTCATAAAATCTCGCTCTCTTGTATGAGTCTTTCACTAGTTTTCGCGGGTACCCTCGTGCTGCAAATTTTTCTCTCATGACTGAGGCTTTCAGATCAAAATCAGTGATGGTGGTACAGTTTCTGCGTAAACGCAGAAACTGTCCAAACGGGATACTGTTTTTCTGTGACATAAGGTGGAAGCTGTCGTAGTGCAATAGCGTATTGCATGCCGTAGGTTTTGTAAACAGATCGACAGCCAGTAGTCCTGCAACGTGTTTGATAATAATATCCAGAAATTCTATCTGGTCATTAGTCACAGTAGAAGTGAAATTTAGATTGTTATCGCACAGGTTTAACCATGTCAAAAACTCATTTAGATTGTCCTCAATATCTGACCAGATGAAAAAGATGTCGTCTATGAAGCGCGACCATTTCCAGATGAATTCAAAAAATGGTGCCACTTCATTGTAGATATGTATATATTCAAATCTAGCCATATATATGTTTGCCACTGTTGGTGCACAAGATGCGCCCATGCTTACTCCCTTCATTTGTTGGAACAGCTGGCCATTGAACTCAAAAATATTGTCCTCAAGGACTACTTTGAGGCATTTAATAATAAAGCTTTCATTGCAGTCGATATTCATGGTTTGAATAAACCATTCTACCGCTAGCAACGCCCTTTGGATGGGAATGTTGCTATAGAGGCTTTCTATGTCTAGAGTTACTAGCCATTGTTGCTGTGGATTGAATGGAACCCCCTCAATGAGATTTATAATATGTCTCGTATCTTGGACATAAGCTGGGGTTTTGTTGACATGAGGGCGCAGGATGGCATCAATATATTTGGACAATGGCTCTGTAACAGAGCCTATCGTGTCAACGATGGGTCTGTATGGTGGATCCATCTCATTTTTGTGTATTTTGGGTACACCATACAGGCAAGCCATCCTTGGGTTTTGTACATTAAGATAGGCATACTCCTTGCCGCAGATATCACCATCCCTTAATGCTTTGCTGGTAATGCGCTGGATTTGGGATTTTATTTTGTCAGTCGGATTTCTAGTTATTTTAGCATAGTAGTTAGTATCTTCTAGCATATTCTCTATTTTTGACACGTAGTTTATGGTGTTCATAATTGCAATGCCCCCACCTTTATCACAACTTTTGATGGTAATGTCGGAATTGTTTTTTAGATCTAATAAGGCCTGATGTTCCTCTGGTTGGATGTTGTAAGGGGTTCTTTGAACGTATTTAGTGGCAGCAATCATTTTTTGATGTACCACTTGTTCAAATGTAATGGCTTCTGGCGGTACTTGATCAGCAGTAGGTGTGAAATTTGATTTAGGCCTTAAGCCCGATTTGTTGATTTGATTCGTGGATGGACTTTGTTCTGCGAAGAACAGTTTAAGACGAATCTTTCTGAAGAATGCTACTAAGTCGCTAAACAATTCAAATTTATTAAAACCAGAATGTGGAACAAATGTAAGGCCTTTTGATAATAGCGAGTGGGTGGCAGGTGTCAAATCAGAAGTGCTTAAATTAAAAACTGGAATTTCCTCCACTCTCTCCAGTATTGGGCATTCCGTGTTACCAGGAATTGGTTCTGGTTTGTCTGATGATTTCCCGGTAACGGGGTTGATATTGAGGCCGCCAATTGCCTCTTCTTTGGTTGCGCCTCCCTAAAAAAGGCTGGGGAGCTTGGTAGGGTCTAGATGTATATCGACTATTTCTATTTTCAAACTGGTTAGGTGCACTGTCATTATCCGAATCAGATGTTTCTGAAAATGTTGTTACTTTCCTATTATATCGTCTGTAATCTAGTTGTTCTTGTGGGCCACCTTCCTGTTGTGTATAATAGTGTTCTGATAAATAGGGATACGTATTTTCTCTATTCGAAAACCCGATATCTTATTTTAGTTTGTCAGTTTTTCTTTTGTGAAGGTATTCGGTATATGAATTTATTTCTGAATCTAACTCCTCTAGTTTTTTCTTGGATTCATCTACAGCTGTGTTGTTTTAAATTTTGTTTTCTAATTCTAGGATTTCTGAGATTAACTCTTGTAGCATTTCCTTTGCTGTTTCAATGATCAGCATCATTAAATCACGCGAACATCGGTTCGCGATCATTGACTCATTTTTCAAGGAATGTTTTGAGTTGGACAAATAGTCCCGGGATATTTTTTACTCTTAATCCTTGGGGGATGACACCTGCTCTGAGGTATTCCAGCATGTATTGACCATGCAGTTCTATCCTTTTGGTCTTTTTCTTTAAAGCCAGGAGTTTAAGATCCTCATTTTTATCAGGGTTAGTATTTGGCTGTTGGCCAAATGATCCTGTGTTACCTACCATTGACGCAAAATCATCGTCAGTGAAACCGAATGTCAAAAGATTAGCCATGATGTTTTGAGCCCCTATATATGATGCTGAATATTGGATGGTAGAGGGCAATTTAAGTGTAATATAGTTTACATTTAAGTTTTCATCTCACGGAAAAATGTGGTATAGAATTAGAAGAAAGAGAGAGAAAAACTTTAAAAAATGTAAAGATAAGTGAAAAGTCGTGACTGTGTAGCTCCAACAAGTGTTAATAATAGTGTGGTCCTCTGAGAACAAGGGCACTGAAAAGATTCAACAACTGGACAAGCCTAGATGGCTTTCCCCTCACAGACAGGCTGCGAGAATTACGATTTGGTAAGAAGGGGACCCCTACTGTAAACAATGAATCTTGCTAGCTGTAGGGAAAAGTACCATAAGGGGTAAAAAGAGAGGCTAAGCACAAGACCTAAATTATCAAAATATGTCAGGCTTAAATCTTAACTAAAACCAATACATAGGACAAAGAGAGTGCATTTGAGATAAACATGTACATATGACTAGAAAAAATTCTTTTTATTCCATAATATATATTTTTATTATTATTTATTCTTTCATCATATTTTTCTTTTGTTCCTTTTTTTCTTTTTATAATTTGATATTTTCAATAGTTATTATTTCACATATATAGTATAATTCATAAAAAATCACCAATATTTACAATACATATACATCAACATGGACACAAACACATATGTACAAAAACACAAATATTATACCAAAAACAGCAATATACAATACTGAACATGAAAATTTATTTAAAAATATGAGAAGGAGTTGGTGTGTTGGCAAATAATTCAAAGGCCTGCGGTCGATGGAAACACGACGCGCGTTTCGGCATAAAAGCCTTCGTCAGGGGAACCGTCTCAACTTTCTCTATAACAAAGTGCAATATACACACAATGTAAAACATATAAAAACACTCTAAGCCTGAAACAATGATCTCGATATAAGTGTGAGCACTATATGCTTCATATATTTGATGTCAGTGCTAATGTTAGCAGAAGAACACACAGTATTCTAAACCGATGCACAATAAGATATGGTGTTGGAACTCACAGCATCTAACATACAGTGCATATGTATCATGTGACTATCGACCAGAGAATAGGAATGGGGGCATAAACCTTATGTCCCCATGAGAAAAATAAGGTTACCCGTGTATAAAGAAAGTACTTGAAAGAAACAAGGATAAACAGACGTGCTTTAAAGTTCTTTTGTGAGTTAGTAAAAAGAGTTTTTCGTGCAATGACTGTCTTTGATCTTAGAGTAGCTATTTACATGCGGTGTCCCAATGTTGTTAGTAGTTAAGAGGTGCCGTCGTCAATGTGGTATATATACCTAAATTCCGCGGCTGGAACACTGATCTCCAATTTAAAATAACAGATTGATTAATCTTTAGGTTTGGGAACATCACACGGGTTCTGTATTTCTCTAGGAATATATAACAGAAAAGGGGAAACTAGTTATACCGTTCCAATGTTTAAAACGGTTAGCGTTGTTTCAGAAATTATATGACATTGTTTAAATGATGTATACCTTATTAGAGGAGACAACTAGATGTCCGATGTAGATATTGGAATGGTTTATGTATCATATAGATTTCCAATCTGTAAAAACAAATGGAAATTATCTATGTTTAATCACTAATTTATTATTTAGACAAGAAAGAGAGACTAAGGGGCCGATTCCGATTCAGGCCGGAAATCTCTCCGACCGAGCCGGACCCGGAGAGATTTCCGACCGAATCGGACTCTGGCAGTCCGACCGAATGAGTACGATGCGCATGCATGCAATCGGACTCGAGTCGGTCGGACTCCCATTGAGTCAATGGGAGCCGGACGTACAACGCGTACGTGGGCTCCCATTGACCCAATGGGTGCGAGGCGAACAAGGGTGCCCCCTACTGCGGGTACGCCTTGAAGCAACTCGCGGCGTACATGCACAGGTACGGGGGACCCATGGGTCCCCCCTGTGTGTGACTCGCGCGGCTACGCGTACAGGGGGGTCCGACACGGACCCCCAAAGTGCGGCTCCGACTGCTCTTTCGAGCCAGACGGCGCGAGTCGGTCAGACTGCTCGCGGCGCGCATCGTACTTGCCCGGCCGGGGAACGTCTCCATCGCGCGGTGCGAGTCGTGTCCGTGCGAGTCGATCGGAGCGCTTCTGACCCGCGAACAAGTCGGTCGGCGATTTCGCGTGCGCTCGCATCGTACTCGCTCGGCCGGACGCACGTACGAATCGGTCGGGAAAGAGGGCTCCGAATCGGATCCGGTTAAGCCGAATCCGATTCGGTGCCCTACCGGCCGAGATCGGAATCGGCCCCTAAGTGTCTTTCCTATTTGTATTTTTTAGTTAATTCAGAAAGTGGTTCTGTTCTAACATACCGTGGACAAAAAGAAGAGATGAAACAAAAATATATAGTACTTACTATATATTTAAATAATGATGTTCATCCATTAGTAATGATTTATTACAGTGCGGATGCTGTTCTCCACGGAACGGGCAACTAACGTAAATGACTGCAAAGAATGAAAATGTGTAAAAAGATTTTTATTCGTGTTTCAGTGCGTAATGGCCCACCTCTTCATTATGCTATAGTTAGTCTGGTTTTTACTTACTTAACGATTGAATGTGATTCAAACACCATCAATAATCTACACAGAATTTTACAGTGTTAACGCCAAATTCTGCATGTAGGGGATCGATGCCAACTATTCTTTTTTGTGTGGTCATTTAGTCATAATGTGGGGTAATCTAATAATTATATTTAAATGACAATAATTATATGGCATTCTATTACACATAAACTCAATAGTCGAAAAACTTATATTTATCCGTTGCTGTGCAAATAACTAATTTTATCCTACTGGTCCTGAGCCAGTTACTCTGCATATCTATCTAGAATACCCTCTTGCCGCAATAGAGGGTTGCTGGCTAATCTCTCTCAGTTGACAAAAAGAGAGAGAGCCCCACCCGCGTTTTATCGGAATGGGATATATGCCCATAGTTTGAGCCTAAGGATCACAACATGACTTACCATAGTCTATTGCAAAGTGCCGGCACAAAGGTAATCCTCTGGGTGAAGGACAACGAGGATTGCCGTAGGGGCTTGGTTCTTTTATTATGGATTTTACCGCGCCTAAATGGCTTCTGACGTCATCAAAAGGTGGACCGGCACAAAACATGAGATCTTCCCTACTGATACATATGCAGGGAGATAGAAAGAGGACTAAACAGCAGCATCCATCTTGTAGTGGCTAAGCCATATTCGTTAGTCTGAAGCAATAAGTATCAATACTATGATAGTTTATGGATAAATCAATTCTATTGTCAGATGGGATATCTTAAAATTATGAAATTGTAAACGCTATCATGCTAATGTGATTACAAAATAATAGGGTTAAGATTGATCATCGGCATCCATCTATGAGTGGATAATCCACATTTTTATAGCTTAGGGTGATAAATATCAAAGCTGTTGCTATTGATATATCAATCCCAGCTATTGGCAAATAAAATGTATTGGAATAATCAATGTTTATATTCAAAAACATTATTATCAAAATCGGGCAAAAAAACCTCTTATATTAAACATTGCCAAAACAAGACAATCCATAGTAAAAAGGGTATTTTAAGAGAGGGCTAAAAACTGAAGTGTTATTCTGATTACTTACTGAATCGATGGTATTTTACTGATTAAACTTGATTACTTGTTCCCTTGGTATATCTTGGTTGAGTCCTTTCTTAAAAGTATCCAAAGTAAATATCCAATATACCTCACGTTTTTTCCTTATGGATTCACTACTTTGATTGTCTTTCGGGGAAATGGTTTCAATGATGAACCATTTAATGTCATCTTCGGTATGTTTAAATGTTGTGTAGTGTTCCACTACAGGTGCTGACATTTGTGAGTCGTATATTGAGGCTGCGTGCTGTTTCACCTACGTACCCCAATCCACATGGGCAGAGTAGAAGGTAAATTACATTTTTGGTCTTACAGTTTGTCATATTTTTCAACTTCACAGTCTGGCCATTCAGTTGTATGGTATCACTTTCTATTGCAAGAGGGCAGACTTTGCAAGTGCCGCATTTATAATTTCCTACAACTGGTGATATCCCAACAATACTTCTCTGTATTGGTTGTTTTATTTGGGGCATACGTGATCTCACTGTCAGATCCTTGACGTTTTTGTTTTTGCGGTAGGCAAATAGGGGCTTTGGTATCTTTTCTTGAGTGTCTTTGTTAACATTCAGGATGTGCCAATTCGAAGAGATTATTTGCCTTCTTTGTGCATTCATCATGGAATGTCTAGTGACAAATACCAATGCTGTCGTACTCTGTTTGTTGTTATTGGTGAGTAAGTGCTGTCTGTCATAAAATCTCGCTCTCTTGTATGAGTCTTTCACTAGTTTTCGCGGGTACCCTCGTGCTGCAAATTTTTCTCTCATGACTGAGGCTTTCAGATCAAAATCAGTGATGGTGGTACAGTTTCTGCGTAAACGCAGAAACTGTCCAAACGGTAAACTGTTTTTCTGTGACATGGGGTGGAAGCTGTCGTAGTGCAATAGCGTATTGCATGCCGTAGGTTTTGTAAACAGATCGACAGCCAGCAGTCCTGCAACGTGTTTGATAATAATATCCAGAAATTCTATCTGGTCATTAGTCACAGTAGAAGTGAAATTTAGATTGTTATCGCACAGATTTAGCTATGTCAAAAACTCATTTAGATTGTCCTCAATATCTGACCAGATGAAAAAGATGTCGTCTATGAAGCGCGACCATTTCCAGATGGATTCAAAAAATGGTGCCACTTCATTGTAGATATGTATATATTCAAATCTAGCCATATATATGTTTGCCACTGTTGGTGCACAAGATGCGCCCATGCTTACTCCCTTCATTTGTTGGAACAGCTGGCCATTGAACTCAAAAATATTGTCCTCAAGGACTACTTTGAGGCATTTAATAATAAAGCTTTCATTGCAGTCGATATTCATGGTTTGAATAAACCATTCTACCGCTAGCAACGCCCCTTGGATGGGAATGTTGCTATAGAGGCTTTCTATGTCTAGAGTTACTAGCCATTGTTGCTGTGGATTGAATGGAACCCCCTCAATGAGATTTATAATATGTCTCATATCTTGGACATAAGCTGGGGTTTTGTTGACATGAGGGCGCAGGATGGCATCAAGATATTTGGACAATGGCTCTGTAACAGAGCCTATCGTGTCAACGATGGGTCTGCATTGTGGATCCATCTCATTTTTGTGTATTTTGGGTACACCATACAGACAAGCCATCCTTGGGTTTTGTACATTAAGATAGGCATACTCCTTGCCGCAGATATCACCATCCCTTAATGCTTTGCTGGTAATGCGCTGGATTTGGGATTTTATTTTGTCAGTCGGATTTCTAGTTATTTTAGCATAGTAGTTAGTGTCTTTTAGCATATTCTCTATTTTTGACACGTAGTTTATGGTGTTCATAATTGCAATGCCCCCACCTTTATCACAACTTTTGATGGTAATGTCGGAATTGTTTTTTAGATCTAATAAGGCCTGATGTTCCTCCGGTTGGATGTTGTAAGGGGTTCTTTGAACGTATTTAGTGGCAGCAATCATTTTTGATGTACCACTTGTTCAAATATAATGGCTTCTGGCGGTACTTGATCAGCAGTAGGTGCGAAATTTGATTTAGGCATTAAGCCCGATTTGTTGATTTGATTCGTGGATGGACTTTGTTCTGCGAAGAACAGTTTAAGACGAATCTTTCTGAAGAATGCTACTAAGTCGCTAAACAATTCAAATTTATTAAAACCAGAATGTGGAACAAATGTAAGGCCTTTTGATAATAGCGAGTGGGTGGCAGGTGTCAAATCAGAAGTGCTTAAATTAAAAACTGGAATTTCCTCTACTCTCTCCAGTATTGGGCATTCCATGTTACCAGGAATTGGTTCTGGTTTGTCTGATGATTTCCCCGGTAACGGGGTTGATATTGAGGCCGCCAATTGCCTCTTCTTTGGTTGCGCCTCCCTAAAAAAGGCTGGGGAGCTTGGTAGGGTCTAGATGTATATCGACTATTTCTATTTTCAAACTGGTTAGGTGCACTGTCATTATCCGAATCAGATGTTTCTGAAAATGTTGTTACTTTCCTATTATATCGTCTGTAATCTAGTTGTTCTTGTGGGCCACCTTCCTGTTGTGTATAATAGTGTTCTGATAAATAGGGATACGTATTTTCTCTATTCGAAAACCGGATATCTTTTTTTAGTTTGTCAGTTTTTCTTTTGTGAAGGTATTCGGTATATGAATTTATTTCTGAATCTAACTCCTCTAGTTTTTTCTTGGCTTCATCTACAGCTGTGTTGTTTTAAATTTTGTTTTCTAATTCTAGGATTTCTGAGATTAACTCTTGTAGCATTTCCTTTGCTGTTTCAATGATCAGCATCATTAAATCACGCGAACATCGGTTCGCGATCATTGACCATTTTTCAAGGAATGTTTTGAGTTGGACAAATAGTCCCGGGATATTTTTTACTCTTAATCCTTGGGTGATGACACCTGCTCTGAGGTATTCCAGCATGTATTGACAATGCAGTTCTATCCTTTTGGTTTTTTGCTTTAAAGCCAGGAGTTTAAGATCCTCATTTTTATCAGGGTTAGTATTTGGCTGTTGGCCAAATGATCCTGTGTTACCTACCATTGACGCAAAATCATCGTCAATGAAACCGAATGTCAAAAGATTAGCCATGATGTTTTGAGCCCCTATATATGATGCTGAATATTGGATGGTAGAGGGCAATTTAACTGTAATATAGTTTACATTTAAGTTTTCATCTCACAGAAAAATGTGGTATAGAATTAGAAGAAGGAGAGAGAAAAACTTTAAAAAATGTAAAGATAAGTGAAAACTCGTGACTGTGTAGCTCCAACAAGTGTTATTAATAGTGTGGTCCTCTGAGAACAAGGGCACTGAAAAGATTCAACAACTGGACAAACCTAGACGGCTTTCCCCTCACAGACAGGCTGCGAGAATTACGATTTGGTAAGAAGGGGACCCCTACTGTAAACAATGAATCTTGCTAGCTGTAGGGAAAAGTACCATAAGGGGTAAAAAGAGAGGCTAAGCACAAGACCTAAATTATCAAAATATGTCAGGCTTAAATCTTAACTAAAACCAATACATAGGACAAAGAGAGTGCATTTGAGATAAACATGTACATATGACTAGAAAAAATTCTTTTTATTCCAAAATATATTTTTTATTATTATTTATTCTTTCATCATATTTTTCTTTTGTTCCTTTTTTTCTTTTTATAATTTGATATTTTCAATAGTTATTATTTCACATATATAGTATAATTCATAAAAAATCACCAATATTTACAATACATATACATCAACATGGACACAAACACATATGTACAAAAACACAAATATTATACCAAAAACAGCAATATACAATACTGAACATGAAAATGTATTTAAAAATATGAGAAGGAGTTGGTGTGTTGGCAAATAATTCAAAGGCTGGCGGTCGATGGAAACACGACTCGCGTTTCGGCATAAAAGCCTTCGTCAGGGGAACCGTCTCAACTTTCTCTATAACAAAGTGCAATATACACACAATATAAAACATATAAAAACATTCTAAGCCTGAAACAATGATCTCGATATAAGTGTGAGCACTATATGCTTCATGTATTTGATGTCAGTGCTAATGTTAGCAGAAGAACACACAGTATTCTAAACCGATGCACAATAAGATATGGTGTTGGAACTCACAGCATCTAACATACAGTGCATATGTATCATGTGACTATCGACCAGAGAATAGGAATGGGGGCATAAACCTTATGTCCCCATGAGAAAAATAAGATTACCAGTGTATAAAGAAAGTACTTTAAAGAAACAAGGATAAACAGACGTGCTTTAAAGTTCTTTTGTGAGTTAGTAAAAAGAGTTTTTCGTGCAATGACTGTCTTTGATCTTAGAGTAGCTATTTACATGCGGTGTCCCAATGTTGTTAGTAGTTAAGAGGTGCCGTCGTCAATGTGGTATATATACCTAAATTCCGCGTCCGGAACACTGATCTCCAATTTAAAATAACAGATTGATTAATCTTTAGGTTTGGGAACGTCACACGGGTTCTGTATTTCTCTAGGAATATATAACAGAAAAAGGGGGAAACTAGTTATACTGTTCCAATGTTTAAAACGGTTAGCGTTGTTTCAGAAATTATATGACATTGTTTAAATGAAGTATACCTTATTAGAGGAGACAACTAGATGTCCGATGTAGATATTGGAATGGTTTATGTATGATATAGATTTCCAATCTGTAAAAACAAATGGAAATTATCTATGTTTAATCACTAATTTATTATTTAGACAAGAAAGAGATACTAAGTGTCTTTCCTATTTGTATTTTTTAGTTAATTCAGAAAGTGGTTCTGTTCTAACATACCGTGGACAAAAAGAAGAGATGAAACAAAAATATTTAGTACTTACTATAGATTTAAATAATGATGTTCATCCATTAGTAATGATATATTACAGTGCGGATGCTGTTCTCCACGGAACGGGCAACTAACGTAAATGACTGCAAAGAATGAAAATGTGTAAAAAGATTTTTATTCGTGTTTCAGTGCGTAAACGCCCACCTCTTCATTATGCTATAGTTAGTCTGGTTTTTACTTACTTAACGATTGAATGTGATTCAAACACCATCAATAGAAATTTTTGCGTGGGTGCAGTTGAATATTATGCCCCTTCAATGGATCATATCTGGAAATATAAGGGCATATATGTATGAATAATCTACACAGAATTTTACAGTGTTAACACCAAATTCTGCATGTAGGGGATCGATGCCAACTATTCTTTTTTGTGTGGTCATTTAGTCATAATGTGGGGTAATCTAATACTTATATTTAAATGACAATAATTATATGGCATTCTATTACACATAAACTCAATAGTCGAAAAACTTATATTTATCCGTTGCAGTGCAAATAACTAATTTTATCCTACTGGTCCTGAGCCAGTTACTCTGCATATCTATCTAGAATACCCTCTTGCCGCAATAGAGGGTTGCTGGCTAATCTCTCTCAGTTGACAAAGAGAGAGAGCCCCACCCGCGTTTTATCGGAATGGGATATATGCCCATAGTTTGAGCCTAAGGATCACAACATGACTTACCATAGTCTATAGCAAAGTGCCGGCACAAAGGTAATCCTCTGGGTGAAGGACAACGAGGATTGCCGTAGGGGCTTGGTTCTTTTATTATGGATTTTACCGCGCCTAAATGGCTTCTGACGTCATCAAAAGGTGGACCGGCACAAAACATGAGATCTTCCCTACTGATACATACGCAGGGAGATAGAAAGAGGACTAAACAGCAGCATCCATCTTGTAGTGGATAAGCCATATTCGTGAGTCTGAAGCAATAAGTATCAATACTATGATAGTTTATGGATAAATCAATTCTATTGTCAGATGGGATATGTTAAAATTATGAAATTGTAAACGCTATCATGCTAATGTGATTACAAAATAATAGGGTTAAGATTGATCATCAACATCCATCTATGAGTGGATAACCCACATTGTTATAGCTTAGGGTGATAAATATCAAAGCTGTTGCTATTGATATATCAATCCCAGCTATTGGCAAATAAAATGTATTGGAATAATCAATGTTTATATTCAAAAATATTATCAAAATCGGGCAAAAAAAACTCTTATATTAAACATTGCCAAAACAAGACAATCCATAGTAAAAGGGTATTTTAAGAGAGGGCTAAAAACTGAAGTGTTATTCTGATTACTTACTGAATCGATGGTATTTTACTGATTAAACTTGATTACTTGTTCCCATGGTATATCTTGGTTGAGTCCTTTCTTAAAGGTATCCAAAGTAAATAGCCAATACACCTCATGTTTTTTCCGTATGGATTCACTACTTTGATTGTCTTTTGGGGAAATGGTTTCAAGGATGAACCATTTAATGTCATCTTCAGTATGTTTGAATGTTGCGTAGTGTTCCACTACAGGTGCTGACATTTTCTTTGTATGAATCGCTGAGCGATGCTCTGTGAGTCGTATATTGAGGCTGCGTGCTGTTTCACCTACGTACCCCAATCCACATGGGCAGAGTAGAAGGTAAATTACATTTTTGGACTTACAGTTTGTCATATTTTTCAACTTCACAGTCTGGCCATTCAGTTGTATGGTATCACTTTCTATTGCAAGAGGGCAGACTTTGCAAGTGCCGCATTTATAATTTCCTACAACTGGTGATATCCCAACAATACTTCTCTGTATTGGTTGTTTGAATTATACTATATATGTGAAATAATAACTATTGAAAATATCAAATTATAAAAAGAAAAAAAGGAACAAAAGAAAAATATGATGAAAGAATAAATAATAATAAAAAATATATTTTGGAATAAAAGAATTTTTCTAGTCATATGTACATGTTTATCTCAAATGCACTCTCTTTGTCCTATGTATTGGTTTTAGTTAAGATTTAAGCCTGACATATTTTGATAATTTAGGTCTTGTGCTTAGCCTCTCTTTTACCCCTTACAAGTCTCTGGGTGCTGCAGGAAGGGAGAATTTAAGTTGTTGCTCTGACTCCTGCGGTGTCTTCTCAGCTGCACCTGGGGTCAAAGGAACGGCCCTCTTTCTCCTTCATGGCCCCTTCCTCCTGGCATGCAGGCAGGGTTGAAGGCGCACATATAGGGTTACGACTCTTATTTTTAACCACAGCCCCACCAGGCATTCCAGGGTCACAGCAGAGCAAATGCACAGACAGCGCAATGGGTTTGGCGGTGCCGACGGACCATAATCTCACACTCCCGGGATCCACAAAACTGGATTCCCATTGAACCTCGCTCCCTTCAAGCTATTCCCATCACCTCGCAGGGCCACTGGTCTTAGGTCAGGCAGAAGCTGGTGCTAAAGTTTTCAGACAAGTGTTCTTGAACCTCATGGGTGATGTCTAATCACCCAGCATAAGAGATTGGCAGACCCTTAGTCTCCAGTCCTGGTTACAACTGACAGAACTAGTGCTAAGCTGCTGATGTACAGCTTCAGTTTGACAACTTGGGAGTCTCAAGTTCCCCATTTTATAATCCATTTCCAGACACACTTGTGATTTAGTGTCTGTGTATTTGAAGTGCGTAGTCTGGGGGTTGCTCACTTTGAAGTGCCCACTCCTTTGTTGTGCTCTTCCTCCAGAAAGCTGTTTATCACAAAAGGAGAGTTCCAATTTTGATAGCCCCAAACACAGGCAAAGGGAGTGACTAGAGGTTCACACCTTGATGTCAGCCTTAGTGCTAAGTGCACTCATATCCCTGCGCACACACACATTTAAATGCATGCAGACTCCAATGTATTGTACCTCTTCCAGGGCACACATGCATTCTAGTGTGCTCATGCCACATCACTCGCAATCTCCTATGTGCTTCCTACAGGCACATACACATCTTAACGCACAAACGCAGCTGCTCATGCCATTTCGCCTGCACTATGCAATCTTTCAAGCACACGTACATCCTTGCGTGCACACGCAACAGCTCATGCTATTTCTCTTGCACTATACCATCTCTCATGCAAAAAGAACAATTGATGGATGGAATGCTGGACAATTTCAAACATTCACCCTTTGAACAGAGATCTAGGCCTAAATCCATCATTTTTTGGCTCACCATGTCATTACAGTTTGGACCCAGCCATATGCAAATCAGTCTTGACCCTGCTCCACATGGGAACAGTCCAGCACGAACTGCCAGGCCAGGTCCTCCCTGGACCGGAAAACAAACATTCCGGGACCGGTTTCGGGGTATCACACCTCATCAGCCAACGTGGGGTGGCATTGTGAGAAAACAAATGATGGATTTAACCCAGATCTGTGACTGGGGGTGAATGACAATGTTCAGCATTCCGTCCATCATCGTTTTGAGATGCTGTACCATCTCTCAGGCACACATATATCCTCACGCACACATGCAACTGCTCACAATGTTTCTCTTGTGCTGCAAAATCTCTCTAGCACACATACATCCTCGAGCTGCACACTCAACTTAATGCAAGCCAAGGGTCGAGTTCAGCACACAGCAGTGGAAGTTTACTGGAGTGGGTCAGGAGGCACCACTTCAACCGCACAGGTAAATCAGACCTGTTCGCTCCACTGATTACTAAAAAAGTGGTTTGCTGAAAGCACCACGCTCATTCTACTTAACTCCAGGTGAAGGCAGCAGCCTTACACCGCCTGAGAGTAACGCTTTTGGCGAACCTCCCGGTCTAAGCAGGCGCGCAGTCCATGAGTCAGGCCTGGAACATAGCACACACACATGATCTGTGTTTGCTCATGACCAAAAATCAGTACCAAGGATCCAAATATCACAGCAGTTGGGGCTCTCAGGGCAAGGGTACACGCCGATCACCATGCAAGGGAATTTTCTGTACCAGCACACAGCTCCTGGTCCATCAGTTGCGCAAAGGAGTAAGATGGAGTGCGACGCAACACGCTCATCCCCCAACTAAGAAAACAGACATGAAATGATGAATCTAGCAAGTGTAAGAAGCATGAATGTTTAACCTTTGTGTCACTTATCCCTTAAAGCACCTAAGATCAATGTCCCAAAGTACACATGCATTTCTGGTGGTAAAAACGAGAAATTGACCTGTTATTCCAGATTTCATCCTTATATTGATATAACTGCACACTACGAGGAATCAACATTCCCTTTGTGCGCCAATAATGTTCTTCCTTAATCCTATAATAATTTTTAAATACCTTTCATACCTCTGTCACTAGCAGTTAATTCAAAAGTTGGCACACAGGTGCCCTGAACACACACCATAAGGCATGTTGCGCAACAGGCACAAGAAAGAAAAACGTGCTAAGAATCAAAGAGGGTTGGCCTATTTTTAGAGTACAAACAAACCCAATATTTATTCTTGCTCTTGAAGGGGTTTGATGACTGGGTTTGAGCCTTTAAGAACATTTTGGATTACAGAACAATCACAAACAGGAATCCTTCTTGGCATTGTCAGCGGGGTAATCGGTTGACGTTCTCGCGTGAAGCTATGCAACCTCTCTCGCTCTGAGCAAAGGAAGGCATTGTAGTTCGTGCCAGGGACCACCATACAGTTGCTCTTGGCACCTGGCCACCCCCCAAACCCTTCAGTAAAAGTCTCTGGTCAAAGGAACCGCAGAGTGGCCTTCTCATTGGAAAGCTGCAGGGTGTGGGCCCATAATAATGTGTATCTGGCTCAACAATGTCTTATTCAACAGTGTGTATCTACTCTACACATGCTACCGTCCTCACCTCACCCAACTATTAATGTGTACTATGTGGGATTATATCTCAGCTGCATAAATAGTTTACAGGAAGGAAATGTGAAATAGAAAAATATTAGGGAAACAGAGGGGTGTCCAAAGGGAGTCCCTTTCGGGGAATGCCAGCATTGGGTCAAATTGAAGGCAAGTTAAGATGGCGGCGGAATCTGAAGCTCCGCATGGCGCAGTCTGTGTGTGGTTGCACCATGTCCAACCTGGCACAGTAGCAGCGTGTACTATGCAAAGGAGGTGGGCGCTTTTTGTTTGGGCAGCGCTTTGAAATAGAACTTGATGAAAGGCCTCGGAAAGAATTGCTTGCTCTGTCCTTAAGACCGATGTCACACAGCTGCGAATGAAACCAGAATGCGGAGGGGTGCCCTGGGCTCTGCATGAATCGACGGCTCTTCGGCTGTCTGTAGAGGTCTGTCTGAGAGCTGGCAGCGAGGCTGAGAAGGTTCCGGCATTATTCAGCCATGCGCTTTCTTAATGTTGTGGGTATCAAGCACCGCGCGCAGTTATACTGGGAACACGAGCACCCTAACAAGGCTAAGACATTACGTATAGAGTCCAAGGGCATTTCATATTGTTTGTCTTTGATTCTTTCCTCTATGTCCTGAGGTAACAAGTGCGTCATCTGTAAGGTATGGATGGATGTCCACATTGTGCTTGATTCACATAGGTATAATATATGCACATGCAGTGACGTGCGTCAGTGATATGTCATGGCGTTCTGGTGCACATGCACAATCGAACCGCTCTTGCACAGGTGGGAGTCCTCCAGGTATGTCAGAGTAAATGCCAGGGAAATGCAATGTAAAGCAGAGCTCCCAAGTTTCACAAGCTCATGAGGTCAGGTTTTTTTTTGCTTTGTGTTGCGGGATCTGCAGTCCAGATGCTGTAATGAAATAAAGCAGGACAACAAGTCCCACAATGCAAATCAAAAACCAGTACTGCATGAGGTACTCACGCGCCAACCTTGGAAACTCGAGCGCTCTGAGTAAAATTACCATAACGTAAAAAACTTTTGCACGTTCGCAAAAATCTAGGCTCGAACTTCTCGTTTATGTAATGCATACAGTTTGGGGGTGCATTAACTTATTCATTTATTTCGGAATGTTTACAGTCATTGATAACATTTAATTTAAATATATATATATTTTAATGAGGAAAATAGTACTATTAAAACATGAATTAAGTTTCACAATTTTTTAACCCCACACGTGTTAAAGGTAGGCACTATGCACATTACCTCCACCCTAACGGCATGGACGTTGTTGTAAGGTACTGTGGTTTGTGTTTATCGTACATTTATGCACATACATTACGGTATGAATACTTTACACGAGTGACTAGGGAAAGTATGTGAATACATTAAAAAGTCAAAGTACACGCAAATGATTCTCTGTGTAGCTTACATTACCCAACTCGACACCTTAGTGGCGTGGCCCATAAAGTTCCTTGCTCGCCCCTCTGTGATGCCCCTCCGTTTGTGAGGTTACCCCACTCCTCTTCTGGAACAAACTCGAAGGAATTCAGTCCCTGATGGTAGTGACGGGGATCACGCAGGATACATGTTATTGTGTTTGATGCAAAGATACTGTGAAGAGAGAAGAAGGTGACAGCTGACACCTGGTACTACTGTCTGATGAATCGGGCGAGAACTATGAAAGTAACCAGCAGCGTGGTAAGAAAATGTTATTGTAATTTAAAATAAGCATTAGTATTAACCAAGTCGTTCTTAACAAATTATAAGGAGGGCGACCCAAGATAACATCCGGAGGTTTTCTTAATCATCCAGCAAAGAGTCAGAGAAGGTCGTTGCTTTACGCCGTCGTTCAGGTGTCGCTGTTTAGAACTGGCGGAGACATCCCAATCGAGGCTGCCTAAACTTTTCTTTCAAAATCCTCGGACACCCTATATAAAAACATGCGCTCTTTTTATTCCCAAATAGTTCCGTTCTCAAAGTATCCTTCGGCCACTCGCTCATTTTAATGTGCCCTTTTACACCCACCGAACCTGAGTAACAAACGTTTAGCTCCTCCTCGGAGGGGTTATTAAAAGACAAAGGGTTTTACTTGCAAGCCCCTTGCGCCGCCTGTACCTCACTTTTTTCCCCCATATTAGAAGTGACGCACCGGAGGCGCAAGGGGCTTGTAAAAATAAGCCCAAAAGTTCCCAATAGCTGAGTATCCAGACTTGTGGGGAACCGTCATGTATGCACAAACCGGAAAATAATAGAACCTTTATCCAAAAACAATAATTTGAGGATGTGCTTCCGAGCGGCTGATTGGTCCACAGCCACACTCCAAACAAGAGAGACTTCCCAAAAAACAAACTAGTGCCCAACTCTACTCTGAAAGAGGAATGCTCTAACAAGTTAGTTGCCTGACAAAAATATTCTCTGCTACAAAAATTTATGGACACTTCCTAAATTAAGAGACTTTTTTAATTGTACCTGGTAAAACATGTCAGTTTCAAAGACATTTCAATTAGTGCAGTTCCGGTTTAAGCATATGGTCCTCCATGGTTCCGAGGTCAATAGGGTAGCCAAGACAAGTCGGTGTGTCTGCAAAGGACGATGTATACCAGAATATCAAACGATATGTAGGGAACGGTATTTTAGTACCGTATGCGAAAGGCGCAAGATACAGCAATGCAGACGTGGAACCAATAAAACAAGCATTGGCAAAGCCATTCCTACTGCCTTCAGTGTTGAAACTAGAGGTCGAAGTGCAGTAAAAAAAAAAGTATGGGAACTGTGATCCCGAGTCCAGTTGGAGGAGGGGTCAGTAAGCGTCAGGGCAGGATCAAAGGTGTGGCTAAAAAGAACAAGATCATCTGTAACTATGTTGTTGGACTTTCATCCCCAAGTAACTGCATAAAAAATAAAACACATCTTAAATGAAAAATATATGCAGGTTAAACTAATAAGGAGAGATGCACTATTTTACGTTCTGAAACCTCTATTGGTTAATGCAATCTCTACAGATATTTGTGTGTGTATCCGGAGAGCCACAGAATTGAATTCTGGTTGGTGCAGTAGGGAATGGTGACTAGTGTGTTATTACTGTTTCGAGGTCCCAGCCTGTGACAGAAAGCACTTTGAATATATTTTGTCATTTTTTTAAAACTTGCATTATGTACAGTATAAGATAGGCTGTCACAGAGTGCACAAAAAGAATTAGGTGTGAGATAAAAAAGTGCTTCCAGAATTTAGATCTTAGTAATATGCAAACTGTACCTAGTGCAACCATTTTTATATAACTGTGCATTAAAAGCACCACCCACAGCTCATCAGATCACCTTACAATACCACTCAAAAATACTCTTCCAGTGACTCCATCAATTAAAAGCCAAGACTGGCTTCCAAGCAACCTTTACTTTTTCAGATTAAGTAAATGCACACATTTACATTCCTTTCAGGCAGCAGGCATCCAGGCAAAAAGGCGTGTTTCTTGTTCAGCTGTCTGTCCCTCTCTTGACTTCACCGCACAGGCGACTCTCTCCCACTACACTTCAGCTGAGGTATCTCAAATGTCGGAATTAACCGTCCTGGTATAGTTGGCCTTTAAAATAAAGTTGGGGAACTGTTTGTGTCAAATTAAAAAAGCATGGGAGTGTCGTGCCCCTCAGATCCAGCACACTTCCACCTCTGGTTGTAGCAGCAGTTAAACACGGGGATGAACGTGTGCAGATTGATTCACACCTGTGCTTGCACACATTGGTGTCGAGGACTTACGTGTTCTCTCCCTCAATACAATATTGGACATGAACTAACATGTTGAAGAGGTCATAGAGTGGACCCATTAACTTGTTGTCCAGGCTCTGATCACATCTGGACAACTGTAACATCGTGTACCTAAGACTCCTCGACAAATCAGTGGCAAGACTTCAAAGGGTACAAGACTGGGTGGCACAGCTGATAGCTGGAAGAGGGAACAAATGACTCTGTCTCTTCTGCTATATGGCTGCCTGCGTCGCACATAGGGTGACACTAGGCAGCAGCTTAGTTCAGCATCCCCCTGCCGGGCTGCACACCCTTGCGCCCCCTGCTTTCTTCCCCCATAGGATTGGGGGAAGGCTCATACCTGTGGAGACCCTTTAAATACATCGCAACACCCTGGGTCATCCTCTTTGGGCTATGCTGTGCAGCGAAGGGCCTATTTAATGTCACACTGCCAGTGATGGAGAGTGATGGAGAGTGGTATAAGGACATAGGGCAGTAACTTGGAGTGTACCACTCAACACAGCAGTGATGCACAAGTATGGCAGGACAATTGTATAGTAATTTACAAAGGTGGGAAAGGTGGAACATCATATTGCACTCCTGTCACAGGCATAGGTAGCCTCGGGGTACAGACTTCCAATCCCACTGTTTCATTTTGACAGTAAAATAGAGGGTCTGTGAAACCAATTTCAGACTTTGCTAGGAAGGTCAATATGGTTGTGTATAGGCACTCTGCTGATTTTCAGGCAGATCTTAACAGCCACATTTTCAAAAGCAGTCTGTCAACATACCAGGAATTTCTTACCAATGAAAACTGCAGTAAGAGTCTGAAGCTGGTGGCTGGCAGTCGGGGCCGGCATGACTCGCGGGTGGGGGGGGGGGCCTCGCGGGGAGGTGTGTTAATTTAATAAATAAAAAAAACAATTTAATCTTACCTTCGCCTCTGGTCCAGCGTCACGTCTCCTCTCTCCTCTCCACACAAGAAGCAGGCAGCCTCCCTCCCCTCCCCTAAGCCAATCACAATGCTGCAATTTGGCAGTTCACAAAGCTTTAACAGTTTAGAAAATACACAAAGCTGTGAGTAAGCTGACTTTATAACTTAAAACCCCTCTACTTTAAATCCTATCAAATCGATAGGATTTAAAGTTGGATTGTGGAAAGGTGATTGAGTGTGCTCTAATATGTACCTTAAATAATCCATGTATGCTTTCACATAGAATCAGACGGTGTGCACCCTGAATATCGAAACCAGAATATCGATGGTACCGAATATGGAAGCGAGAATATTGAATCCAAAATATCTGCATGTAGGAAAGTATAGGAAGGAAGTTTCACATACACTAAGCTACCAAGTTGCCCTGTGTCATGTGCGCCACCTGTAGATTTCCTGTTTTCTGCGCTAGCATTCAGGAACGTATAGGCCAATAAACCTATAATGGTGAACATGAAGTTACTAGTCCCAAAATTTAAAGTGCTGTTTTAAAATCACTGTGTCACACATGACACTGGGCCACTTGGCAGCTCCAGCCATATCACAATGTAGCCTGATTTCATGATGATCATGATGATGATGAAGTATTTCGAAAGCTCGAACTGATTACCCTGAAGGTGAGCAAAAAAACAATGGATTTAGGTCCAGATCTCTGTACTGGGGTGAATGTATGACATTGTTCTGCATTCTGTCCATCAATTGTTCTTTTTGCATTTGTCACCCCGAGTGGGACGGGTTTGCCCAGACGTGGATCCTGTGCTCTCCATGCCACTGGAGTCAAGCTATCCTGGATGATGAGGGGTGAAACCCCGAAACCGGTCCTAGGATGCTTGTTTCCAGTCCAGGGAGGACCTGGCCTGGCAGTTCGGGCTGGACTGTTCCCATGAGGCACAGGGTCAAGACTGATTTGCATATGGCTGGGTTCAAACTGGAATGGCATGGTGAGCAAAAAACGATGGATTTAGGCCCAGATCTCTGTATTGGGGTGAATGTATGACATTGTTCTGCATTCTGTCCATCAATTGTTCTTTTTGCATTTACCCTGAAAGGACGTCCTTCCACTAACCTGCCTGAAACAAGCTGCATCTACTGGAACAACCATGTCTTCATTCTTACAGTACTTACAAGGATGCTTTTTCTGACCTAAGGGGGGGCAGGGAGGCTGTTCCACAGCTTAGGGGCTAGGGTAGATAAGTAGCTACCTCCCTAATGTTTGGGTTTAAATTGCTGAATCTGTTTTCAAAGGCCTTAGGACTCTGCACACTTTACCACTGCTAACCATTGCTAAAGTGCATGTGCTACCCCCTTAAAACATGGTAAAATTGGCTTATACTCAATTTGTATATTTAATTTACTTATGAGTCCCTAGCAAAGTGGTAGTACATGTACCCAGGGCCTGTAAACTAAATGCTACCAGTGGGCCTGTAGCACTGATTGTGCCACCCGCTTAAGTAGCACTTTAAACATGTCTCAGGGCTGCCATTGCAGCCTTTGTGTGCATTTTAACTGCCATGTTGACCTGGCAAAATAAACCTTTTGCCCGGTCCGAACCTTCCTTTTTAATACATATGAGACACCCCTAGCGTAAGCCCTGGACAACCCAGAGGGCAGGGTGCAATATATTTTAAAAGTGTAACATGTACTGTTATGTTTATATGTCCTGGTAGTGAAAACTCTTAAATCTGTTTTTTCACTACTGCAAGGCCTACCTCTTCCATAGGATAGCATTGGAGTTACCTTATTACATTTTTTTAAATCTATAGTTTTCAAATGGGAACAGGTAAGCAGATCATTTTGGTGTCTCTGGAATTGGAATTTAAAATCCTAACTTATGGTGAAGTTGGATTTTAAATTATGATTTTGGAAATGCGATTTTTAGAAAGTTGACGAACTAGGGGGTTGGGCCATTAACCACAGCCACTATGGGCTTTTAACAAGTTGCACAAAACAGGAAAAGTGGCCGTAATTGTTTACATTTCTTCATTAGAAAACCAGGCCAAGTGAATAAATTTGCTTGGCCCCGTGTATTTATTTCACAGTTCATTCGAGCATAATCAATGCATTTGTAATATATCATGAAAAGCAAAACTTCTCAACTTTTTCATTGATCCAATATACCACAAAACAGAATATAACATCACATTATAAAAACAAATGACTGTAAATTTGTGACACACACTAACCTAAATGGTGATTCCTATACAAAAGACATAATCAACAAGGACTTAACATAATGAGCTAGTAATAGTGTGGACAATTAATAGGAACCAGTCCGATGATTCTAAACCAGAGGAGCCTAGCACTATTATTTTGAATGTCATGATCCTCTTGGTAAACACATGGGGGTTTCAAAGGCATCTAGTAAGGGTGGGTTCCTGATTACGAAATGTTTTCCCACTGTCCATACTGATGTGAGTGAAGAGAGTAAAGAAATCCCCAAGGATTATCGTCAACGCGCTTCAAACCACTCTCAATTTGGGGTTCTCATCATGATTAGGGCTGGTTATTTTCTTATTTGTCTGTGAAAGAATGTATTAGCTATTTCCCATCATCACTCTGAGAAACTCGACTCTATTGTTATTCTGAGCACTCAGCGGTGTACCTTGTGCCCTCAGAGGCAGACAAATCCCATGCTTTGTTCATTAAACGTGATTCCTTCTTCTTAGCATCCTCACGATGCTCGATTGCTGCTCTCAAATCTAAAAAGGAAATCATGATTCATGTTAAATTTGTGTTTATAAATGGTGGCTGGGAACATATCTTAGATTGTGATAGATTATTAGATGCATGAAGGCACCAGGATTCTTTTTAGTTGGAATGGGGATCATAATGTGGCTTTTCCTAAGTCTGCGCAGTAGTTGCGAGAAGTGGCTAATCGTGATCGCCGAGGGCACTGTAGAAGCCAGCCACTGGGGTTTGATCCAGAGTAGAGGAAAACAACTAGCAATCTCGTTTAATGCTGCCCGTTGGCTTGCCTTCACCTTACGTGTTTGGGTTTCTGTTTTTGTAAAGGCGAGGTTTGGTGCACTATGCCAACAAAAATTGCGAGTGGCTATGTGTATGCGGTAACCGCGTCTTGTCCTAGACACACCAAGCTTAATTTATGTTTTGGAAACATTGTTTTTTCCTGTATTGAGAAATGTAACAGCGCCGGCATTGACTGGGGCGGAAAGCCTTGCGGCTGGGAGCTCCCTCTAAAAAATGCCCCTCTTTCAAGGCATAAAGGACCCACGTGTTGTTTGGTCCTCCAGATATACTTACTTGAGGTTCTTTGCCATTTCCAGAATTTCCGTCTCTGCTGCCATTGCTCCATAGTGAATATAGGTGGGGAAGGCCTCGTTCTATTCGACTAATATAGCCAGACATGAGTAATCAATTGTAGTCTTCTTTTCCCATTGCATTCTGGTGTTAGTAGTGGTTTGTGATTGTGAACTGGGACCAAGAATCTTGCGGAGGGGCCGGAGTCATATGGTGTTATAGTTTATTGACTTCTGACATTTCATTGAGTCCCTGGTTGACTGTGTTGAATTTGAAAATAAGGTATGCTTCTTTTTGCATTAACTTCGCTTCTAGGTCACCTCCTCTAGAATTCGGCTGGATGACACTCAGCACCGTCCACTTGAAATCTTTTTCTGTGTGTTTCATGCAAGTGAAGTGATTAACCAGTGGTGCTGAGGCTGGTTTTGTCTTTATACGAGATGTATGTTGCACTATTCGTTGTTTGATCTCTTGATTGGTTTTACCAATGTACATTTTTTCGCAGGGGAAGATCACTGCATATACCACATTTTTCGTCCTACAATTTGAGAACTCTGTGTTTCCATTAGATTTTCCCTTTTGTGAACGTTGTGCCTTTTATCGTTTGTCCGCAGACGATGCAGTTACCACATTTGTGGTGTCATTGTATTGGTTTTAAATTCCATCTTGAGATGAGATCTCCCTTTTGGGTTTGTTGGTTACAGCAAGCACGTACTATTTGTGTCCCGATACTGGCATTTTTCTTCATTGCAAATAATGGGAGGTCAAACCACTCTCAGAGTTTTTTATTAAGTGCCAGTTGGTGCAGATAATCTTTTTGAAGTTGTTGGTATAGGGGCAGAATGTTGAAACGCACACCAATTTTTGCAATTTCTCCTTCTGTTTTTTAACTAGGAAGCCCTCTCGTGGCATAGACCAGGTTCTTTTCATGGAGTGCTTGAGTAGCTTATACAGATCACCTCTCTCTTTCAATTCATCCCCCAAAGTGGCAGCAAGGAGGAAGTAATCCTCTTTTCTGGTGCAACTCCGTGTGATTCTTAGAAATTGCCCATAGGGCAAGTTGTCCCATAGATGTCTAGGGTTTAAGCTTCTGTAGTGGAGGGCACTGTTCTTATCAGTAGGTTTCATGTGTAAAGTTGTTGGTAGTGTGTCTTCTGAAGTTCTCACTTCTACATCCAAGAATGTCACGCAGATTTTGTTTTTGGTCATGCTGAATTTTATGTCTGGGCTTCTGTTGTTGAGCCAGTCATAGAATGCAGTAAGCTCTTCATCATTGCCATCCCATAGACACCATATATCATCTATGTAACATAGCCATTGTGAAATGTGACTGGAAAACTGGTTGTTGTTGTAGATGAACTTTTTTTCAAACATGGCCATGAAGAGTACTGCCATCTCTGGCGCGAAGGGGCAGCCCATGGCGGTCCCTTTTATCTGGAGAAAAAATTCTTCTTCAAATTTAAAATAGTTCCATTTGAGTGCTAGAGTTGCCAACTTGAGTAGGAATTGTGTAGGAACTCTGTGTGGATGGGGTCTTGTTTCCAGGAAGTATTCAATTGCCTCTAAACCATTGTCTTGTGGAATTTATGTGTACAAAGAAACAACATCAAAGTCAATCTTAGAAAGTTGGCACTTTCTTGCCTTAACCATTTAGTGCCTGTAGCCTGTCTCTGGTCACATGATTGACTATAGCTGACAGTTGAGCTTTGTGTATTCCTTCTAGACAGTCACACAAAATGGGGAGTTTAGATGTGCCTGGATGGCCACCACTGGCAGGACGGGAGGGAGGAGCTGGGCACAGCCCCACTTACACTTGAATAGGATGTGTCCTGCCTCCACACAAAGGGCTACCTACCCCCTGTAGTTATGTCTAGATTCAGGAAGGGGTGGGCAGGATTCCTGGGGACATCATAGGGAACCCTCTAGAAGCTTCTCCCCCATTTCAATGGCACAACTGTGTATAAATACTGTACCTCAGCCACCAACTCTGCAATACACTTCTGGACCAGTGGATACCCTGCCAGGAAAAAGGACTGCTGTGCTGCTGAAGGACTGCCACTCTGCTAAAATGCACTCTGTTTTAGCCTTTCTGTGCTGCTGCTTTGCTGTGCTGACCTGCTGCCTGCTGTACTCCTGCCTGGGGGAGAAGGACTGGACCTACATCTCTTGAACCCAGAACCTCAGGGTGACTCCAAGGGCTAGTTGGCTGGTCTCCTGACTTGAGCCTCAGGGACAGAAGGCTCCAACAACCTTGCACCTGGACTCTGCCATCTGTGAGTCTAGCCTGCCAAGTGGTGCCACCCCAGTCCTGGACGCAACTGCATGACTCATCCCCGGCTCTGGACTTTGCATCGCAAGCCCTCATGAACAGGATCTTAGACTGTGATGCGACAGGACCTAGCACCGCAGCCTAGTTACACCTCGGAACCGATGCATCGCTTCGGCTACGCGACCCATTTTCGATGCGGATCCCCACAACGCTAAGCAAACCAAAATTGAAGGTACTTCGTTCATTGGGCCTAAATGGATCCCTGTGGCAGGATTGCGCTCCATTGCGGTCAGTCTGAACTTGTGACTTAGTCCTGGTCTGGTGTGACCAGATATTCACAGTTGGCGCTTTACACCTTTTGGCGCTATTTTTTCTACAGTCTTTAAGATTGAATATCTCTGGTTCTACTGATTGGATTTTTGACATTTTGGTCTTGTTTTATTTATTAAAAATGACTCTATTTGTCTAACTCCGTTGTGGGCTCTTTTTGTGGTGTGGTTTCACTGTGTTACTGTTTGAAGTGTTGCACAAATACTTTACACATTGCCTCTGAGTTAAGCCTGACTGCTCTACGCCAAGCTACCGAAGGGATGAGCACAGGTTCATTTAGGGTTTGCTTGCGACTTCACCCTGAGAAGAATTGTGTTTGCTGCTTGAGAAGGGTTTCACAGCCCCCATCCAGTAACCCAATTTCTTACACCATGTAAGGCAACTGAAACTTTCTCTTGGCTGTGCATGGCAATGAGCAGCAGCTGCCAACTTTCGTGGGCCACAGTGCTTTTTGCTGTTCTCCAGTCCCAGAAGCCTACTATCATGGGGGCCATTTCAAATTGTAGAAGTTCACTACGACCATGGAACAAAGAAGTTAGTGCCATGTGGCCGTCAAGTCCCTACAGCTTATTGTCAATTCTCATTGGACAAGACACCAGGGTGCATGTTTTTGGTAGGGTTCTAACCGCTTTAAGGCGGAAGACAACCCACTGACATCTACCGCACATTTTTACAGTGCGCTGGACTTCAACCAGCTGTCCACAGTACTGTAAAAAAAAAAATTCTGGTAAAAACACCAGAAATATTTTCTTCCCCAAAATCAAAGTCAGAATGTGAGGAAAATTCTTACCTCAAATCCTGAGTTTGATTTTTGTTTTGTTTTGCTGTAATGCGTAGCACAGTGTGTGTATAGATCCACAAATGTCCTACCACACAGAGTTCCTACTCCATTTTTGGTTCTGGGCTATCACCTGTGAAAGGAAATGCCCTAATTGCAACAAGGAAACATCAAGATTTTGCAAATTGATTATTCTGGCAATGAGTAGTTGCAGGATTTAGACAAGGGCTCGGTTGGCATCCAGGGTAACCTACCAGGCCTAGTCATATCTGAAAAAAGTCACCTAAGGTAGTACGGGGTGGTGTGGCATGCGTGGATCTCAATACCTTTTCTTACCCAGAATGCCCTGCAAACGCCAAATGTCGACTAATTCACTGATTTCTTCATATGTCTGTGAAAGAAAATCCTGGAATCTGTGAGGATCTATAAAATTCTTACCACTTTGCTAAACTCTAAGAGCATACTATGGGTACTACTTACTGTCGCTGCAATGTGCTGCATTGTTCTTACTTATGTTGCTTTGTTCACAAAATCAATAAAATTGTGTATCAAAAAAAAATTCTTACCACTTAGCATTCCCATACTTTTTCCAATATAAATGGTTCACCAAGTATTATGAACTTAGTACATTAATTACATAGGACCTGATAACAGCAATTTATTTGCCATAACCATCAATTAGATAAAAATAAAGCAAAATTTCAAAGCAGTCAATAAATTTTAAAAAAGCGGATTCATACTACACAGATCTCAGATTACAATATATAAACATCAGAAGATTTTGGTGTCACGTGGAGATGTCTAGAGAGGTCAATTATAATTCAAATGCCTTTAGCCTCAGATGCCCTGATTATAGTTTCCACAATATTTGGTTCAATGAGCTGAATCTTCAGTGTGTTTACCCTGGCAGGGCTATCTAGATATTAAACCATTTTTGAAAGATAGATAGTCCATTATAGCAGCTCTTTGTGACATGGCAATCTATACATTTCAGACTCCGAATGGCTAGTAAGTTTAGGTAGTGACAACCTCTCCATGTAACATGATTAGGAAAGATCATGAAAGTTGATGGTTTAAGAACAACATGACTCAATGTCCTACACAGTGGTGCAATCTTTTCAAACAACAAATTCTTGTTTGACATACCATAAGCAAAAGATTAGAGGAGACTACAGCTAATGCCCATTGAATTCCTGGCCTCTCAGCCGTAACTGCAAACTAGTGTTGGTACCACCTTTCACATCAGCTCCTCACACACAACACTGTGGCGTCCCTCAGGCAGCCATCATATCCCCTTTATTATTCAACATCTACCTAACCCCCTTACCAAACTGATTAAATCATTCATACTTACCTGTTACAACTATTCAGATGACACCAAAATCATTTTAAAAATGGATGGGCTGGAGGATCTCTACAATGTAAAAATCGATAACTGCCATCAGGCCATGAACACATGGATGATGAATAACCATCTTAAGCTCAATACTGCAAAGACCATGATTAAAATGGTTTGCGGACAGTGGCAAAACTACCAGCCTACCTCCATATGGCCTGAGGAACATGAGGTCCATCCAACAATATTAGGAGAAGTCATAAACCTAGGGATAACCATGAATTCAGACCTATACTTGATACCACATTTTAACAACGTCACACAGTGTGTTTTCTACACAATGAAAACACTCTGGGCCCAATTAAGATGTAAGTCGGAAAGCCTTCGACCACAGGTTGGAGGCTTTCCAACTTACATCGCTGGTTTCAAATCCGACAGCCTTATTACGATGAAGGCTGTCGGATTTGAAACCGGCCACGGACCGCCTGGCTCTCCGACAGGCTTAAGGAGCCCGTTGGCCAGTCAGAGGCCACTCATAATCCCCTATGTACGGCATTTATGCCGTGAGAATTATGATGTCGGTTTCCGACCGGCTTTTTATGCCGGGCTTTCCGAGCCGGTCGGAAAGCAACTTTGGGGGCCCCTAGTAGGGCCCCCTTGCCACAGCGGCCTCCGGTTGGAGGCCTGGGGGGCAGCTATGGTGTCCCCCTGTTAATCCCTGTACCGCTTGGCAGGCACTGTCAGGTGTTTAACGGCCGCAACACAAGCTCCCATAGAGAAATGGGAGTGTGCGACCTCACCATGTGGGGTAGCTTCCTGATAATGCGGTCGGGACCGCCGACCATAGGTCGTGGGTCCTGATTCCGCAATAGTGTCGTACACCCGACATCGTAATCAGGGCCGATATTGCATCTTCCCATACCTTGTATTCCACCAGCAACTGCAAGCCATCCTCACACTCATAATCTCCAAGATTGACTATGTCAACAGGCTTTTTTTCTTTGGCGCACCGGTATTCATCATATGCAAAATACAACTTAGCCAATATACTGCCTTAAGACTTCTTCTCCACTTTCCCCCAAGAGAACATGACTCCAGTCTAGCAAACACTCCACTGGGTACATATAGCTAGCAGAGTAATGTTCAAGGCACGTGCATTGTTCACAGAGCCTCCTAAGGAAAAGGACCTCTATACCTACAAATTAAGTTCAAGTAATGCAAACAAAACAGGACACTGCGCTCCAGGCTTAAACTGCTTATCACCATAACACCTCACCATAAGAAATCGGTAGGAATCACTGCTTTCTCAGCACAAGCCGTCAAGATCTGGAACTCACTACCTGCCAGCATTCAAAGCATCTAGGAGCATATACTCTTCAGAAGACAGTTGAAAACATGGCTATTTCTAAGACAACTCCTCCACCCCACATTCCAACAACAGAACCCATAAATGCAGTCGCACCCTCAGACTTAAAATTCAGCTTACAATCTTCAGAATGAAAACAAACCAATCAGCAAACTACTTTTGAATGGCAGGACAGTTAAGTAGGGATGACCTATGGTTCCCTGGGGTATTATACAGTTATGTAATTTCATATATAGCATTTCTGGCCCACACTAATACTAATACCATAACATTCAGCGATCAGCAGCCAACTGTAAATTACACCTCTTACATTCACATAAGACATATCTGCTGCAAGGGTTGCCCATCAACAGTATTGTTCAGCCAATAAACCAATGTCCACCAAATGAACAGGCCTGTCATACACTGCTGGTCAATTTTACCTGTCACACATTGCTAGTCGATTGGAGGGCTTTAATCTACTCCACCACTGCAGGTCGAAAATATCTATACACTGTGGCCACTTCTTTACATCTCACAATGACACTCAGATATGGGATCATAGTAACAATGCCCATCCCTGCATATATCTCCACTTCTCTTTACCACTAACCATGCCAGCTCAGACTCCCAACTATACACAACATTTCTGATTAGACAACCCAGTGCAGTAACCAGCTAGGCAGACTACAATCATAACAAATACCATAAAGGGACCTGTAAAACTGTTCAAAGCTGCCAGCAACCTGTATAACCATATACTGCACGTCTCTATCTCTTGTACCTCATCATCAACCACACTGCCACTTGCTGCGTCTAATAACACAATAACCACACCTCGGTGGTCATCACACATGACATGGAAACACTTCTCACATAGGATAACAAAACAAAGACAACACCCTTCCAACCACACACCCTATATGGCTTAGCTTGCTGCCCATGTAGGGAAGTGCTTCAGTGCCCTAATTAAGGGTTGTAAAGGCCTATATAAATGCTACAATACAGTTGAATAAAATACCATATTTATCATTTGCGCATCGCCAAGATTTGTTTTGATCCTATTAAATTCTTTGCTCCATTAAAATTCAGAATTAGAAAACAAAATATGCTTCATAACTGCTGATAAATTTTTGTTGTATATTAGAAAAAAATTACATACTGCAGTCTTTCTTTCTTGTACTCCCTGTACTCTAGCGAGATTGTCAGATAGTTCATTTTACAATATTCTCTCACTTTTCAGGCAGAGAAACTAAAGTAAACAACACGTCCATGTTAAAAGTATAAGCAGCAATTTGTCAGTGAAATAAAAAAATAAATAAACAAATGAAGATATAATTTCATTAAAAATATATTATAAAAACGTTAAAAACAAAAATTAACCCAACAATTTTAAACATAACAAACTTAAAACTACTCCCACTCTTTTCCCCTATAACCCCATATCCTGCTCCTAAAATTATTTTGCCAAAATAGATATTTTTATAAAAAAGAACATGTTAAAGCAAAAAGATATACAAAATATACTTAAAAGATTACATAAATTAAAACGATATAACACACAACTACATTTTTAACAAAAATACTAAAAATAGTTTTAAAAATGCTAATCTTCCCTGTGATATTCTCACCCACAAGAGTTTGGACATTACAATATTAAAGACTCAATATTTGTCTTTCACAATTCTTTTCCACGATTTCTGTCAGAACACCAATGGTGTTAAAGCATTTTTACATCACGAAAATGTCAAGAAATAAATCTGATGAAATTCCCAAATCAATTTAGTAAAAAGAAGCTAGATAATTAGTAAAGCTCCAAAATGACCATGCCAGATTTTCTAATTTTGATGAAAATCTCCTCTTACAAGTATTTAGGGGCCCATTAGGATGGCCGGCGGTAGCCACCGCCGGCCCTGCGGGGGCGATCCACCCGCCATCCATGCCTGAATGACCCCCCGCCATATTTCGGATGGCTGGGGGTCCGCGGCGAGACGGAAGACCGTCCAGGCGGCTCCTCCGGTCGACTCGTCGGCCAGGCGGAAAGCGAGCTGAAATATGGTGGCGGTGTCTGCAGACACTGCCATCCATATTGCAATGCAGCCGGTGATCAGCCTTTCCATGGCGGCGTTGCCGCCATGGGAAGACACTCCACAGATCTTTGCTGTTGTGGGCCCCCGGAGTGTTGGGGGGGGTGGGGGGGTGCACATGGGGGAGTACCTGTGGTGCCCCCTACATTGGCGTGGACAAGGTGGCAGGCACCGCACGGTGCCTGTCACCTTGTGCATGCCAATGCACAACGTGCATCCACAGCATTGTGGCGGGCGGTGCTATGCGCACCGCCCGCCTGTGCTGTGGATGAGAGATGCCACCGTGGCGGTGGCATCCTAATGCCCACAGTGGGACCGCGCACCTCTGGCGGACGGTCCCATTCACCGTTACGGTGGTGGGTGGACTTTGTCCGCCCGCCATCGTAATAGGCCCCTTAGTGTTTAATTTACCCAGGAGAAGATGGTGGCTTATCATTTCCTGTATGTTTCCACTGGTTTACTTCCTGTTTTTGGATATAAAAAGGAACTTAGACCAGCTCCGACTCGTGTCACAATTAGGCTTATTTGCCCGTTGTTTGTTATGTTATGTTATGTTCTGCTCTGCTCTGTCATGTCATGTCATGTCATGTCATGTTATGTTATGGTATGGTATGCTATGGTATGTTGATTTGCAGAGTGCACTAATCACCCGTGAGGGTATTCAGGCCCTAGAGCAGGTGTGTAGGTGTGTGGTCCACAAAGATTTATTCAAAGAGCCAGATCTTCAGCTTCTTGCAGAGCTCAAAAAGTGTGGGAGGACATCCCTTGCATTCAGTGAGATGTAGGTGAACAAGTGACCTCCTGATCTGCTTTTGTGGATGCGGTGGGTGTGCGCGAGTGAGGCTGAGCCAAGGTGTCTAGTAGGCTAGTGAAAGTGTATGTGGTTGTTTAAGTATGCTGGTTCGGTGTTGTGCAGCTTTGTAGGTGTGAGTGAGGAGTTTGAATTGGCTGCGTTTGTGGATGAGTAACCAGTGGAGCTCCCTGAGGTGATGGGAGGTGAGATGTGGGTATTGCGAGGGAGGTTGATTACGAGTCTTGTGGCAGCATTCAGTATGGTCTAAAGTCTGTGTAGGAGTTGCTTGGTGATTCCGGCATCGAGTGTGTTGCCATTGTCTAGTCTGCTTGTGTGATGGTTCGTCTGGTGTTTGTAGCAGCCACTTGAAAATCTTAGGATGTGGAAGCAGGAAGCACTCACTGAGTTGACTTGTGCCGTCATGTTGAACTTGTCATCCAGGATGATCCCCAGATTTCTGGTATTGTTGGTGGATGTTGGTCCTAGTTCTGTCGGCCACCATGTGTCGTCCCATGGGGAAGTCTTGTTTCTGAAGACCAATACTTCGTTGCAATTGAGCTTCAGGCAGTAGGTTCCCCGCAATTCAGCTAGAAAGGCCATGCTTACTCATTGGACTTACTGGTTTTCTTTTGTATCCCACTTCTTTCTTCAAGCTTCGTTCCTCTATCTGTCCTGTTTATTGGCCGGGATTGATGAAAGAGTTTTTTTTGCTGCCTGTAGGTTTTTTTCCTTCCATTCTGCTTCATTTCTAGTCGCATCTCTTGGCTACCTGTGACAAATCTGGAGTGTGAGTTTGGTTCAGGAAGTGGTCAGCCCTTTCTTTGCCTCATGAAGAGGCTTCAGCTATCAACTACGAGCCCTGCCCTTGACATTTCCTCTGTTTGGGTCTATGTGGAAAACCCTGGTGGTCGCAAACAAGAAACAACAAAAAAGCCCCATTACAACTGAGAAAAACTCCCAGAATGTCAGAGCCATTTGTTTTATGTTTCCCAGACACATGCTCGTACTTTAGGGAGTTTGTTTCTTAAAAACATAACAGTTTGCTGAACAGGGTCAAAATTAGGCACCTGCTTGGAAAACTCTTCTGCTTTCAGAGCAACTGCTGCACTTGTGATTTCTCTAAAGGCTTTGAGATCCCCTCCAGGCAGGAGAGGATCTCAAAAATATGGTGGGCGGTCTTGCTCCAGGGTGTAGAAGCTAAAGCCTCTACTGACCCGTCAGGTTGGCAGGCTGCCTGTGTGAATGAAAGGCCCAGACTCTTTTTCTGAAGTCAAAAACCTCCAGCTGGGCAAGGTGGTGAACTGTGACTGAGATAGGCTCCACTAGGTCCCAATGCAGCCTTGAAATTTACCACCAAAAGCTCCAAGCGGGAGAAACTTGAAAATTGTAGCTTCTGAAGTTCATCACAGAGATCACTGTTGTGCCTTTTCTTGCTCTTTAATTTCTCATTCGGCCTTAGTCATGTTGGGTTTTAGCAGCACTAAATTCTTTTGTGAGTCAAAGCTGGAAGCTACGACTGGGCAGGACTCCACAAAGTTGAATTCTTGGTTTCTGAGGTCCCACTGGAGCTTCGAAACTCACTTCAAAAAGTTCAGAATGGGGTGAATCAGTTAACTTTAGCGCCTGAGGAGAGCTTTTTCAGGTAGCCTTACAGTGTGTTCCAGCCCTATAGAACCCCAAAAACGTCAAAGTCCCAATTTCACCAAAAACTGAATATTTCCGACAGTCCCAAACTTCCACGAAATCTTCTTAGTATACCAAGCCCCAGACAGCAAAGTCAGACAGATATTTTAACCACTCTCTTCAGCAATGACTCAATTGAGAATCCAGTTATACTGGCCTGCTGGTTCAACATTCAAGATGTCATTAGTTCTTATCTTTAAGTGGCATTTAAGGGGTTAGCTCTCTTAACGCCTCTGGAGATTCCGACGGAAGTAGGATTTTCCTCAGTACTTCTTCAAGTGACAGGAGTATACCTTCCACAGTCTCTTCAAGTCTTCTTCAGGTTTAGCAACATTCTGCCTTACAGGTGATGGACAGCATGATTTATAGAAGCAACCCGGTAGTGATTTGTAATGGCCTTTAAGCCAATCTCTAAGACTTACCCATGCTGTCTGCACCAATAACTCTTTATTTGCTTTTTAGGCTATAAACTACCTTAGAAATCACGATTTCAGAATGGTAGAAACAAGTCTCGAGCCTGCTCAGCTCTCTGGGCTCCATACCCCACCCTAGGCTGGTCGATTCTAATAAGATATGCTGTCCACTTCTAAGAGAACCCCCCCAGCTGGTCACCCAGTCAACTAGGGGCCCTTTCCAACAGAATGTTGGCTATGGAATATGAGTATGAATGGCAGCCTATCCTGTGTGCCTGTGTATGCCATAGCAACTTTCACTCATACCCTCTATCTGTTAGCATATTGATGGTGTTTGCTAGCAGAGGAAGCTCTTGCAATCCTAGGCCCTTGTCTTGCTGATAGTGGGACCAGAGTTGAACTAAAGTGCCCATTACCTCTGCAGCATAGTGTGTTGCCAACTGTACTACAGAACTGCAGTGCCAGTGCTCTGGGTTCAGGGGAGGGCTAATTGTAAGCACTGAAGGAGATTTTAGGGCTGCTTGAACTGGTCTAGACCAGGAAGCAGGAATGAAAAACCTTGCTAGAAATAATTGTACTGAAAAGTAACTGAAGCATTTGATTTTCAGTCATTCACATACTATCACAAAGGTTAAATCTGTACAATATGATACATGAACATATTTCCAGCTTATTAAGATATGCAAAGTAACTCATTTAATTGCTAGTACTGCAGACACAAGTAAGGTATCATGCATTATGCAACTGGGTCTTGCATCTTCAAGGCTCACTTTGCCATTGACATATGTAATGGCAGAGGTAGACTTAAGAATGTCAGTTTAGTATAACATGTTAACACTGCAGCCTTACTAGCAGTGCCTAAGTGACATTTGTCGGGCCTGCTGACATGTTTTTAGGATTCCACATTGAACGTGCTAAGCCACAGTGCATCTCACATTGCGCTTTTGACACTCAAGCCACCTGTGCACATCTTGCAAAGTTATGTAAAGCCAAATATGTCTGTTGATGTTTCTCACTTGTGCACCGTGATTTAAGGATAGAACACAAACAGTGAGAGGGTGATTAGCGGTATCCCATTATCCTAACGTCTTAATCTACCCCCTTGGTAGGTCTATAAAATAAAAAATGGGGAAGCACATGAAAAGCCGGATTCCTGCCTTCTACTGACGATAGAAAGCATCTTGATTGAGGTGAAGAATTTACCTGGTTCATGATCAATGATCTTAGGGAATTTGCAGTGCAGTGGCTAGAGAATACATCTGAAAAGTACTTGGGCCCTAGTCTTAGATGACTATGTGTATCAGCATCTGCACTATGAGCTGGCCTTGTTCCGTAAGTGGTAGACAAGTCCCAATTTGGGGATGGGTTGCATAGGGACTTGACAGCGGGAATAGGAAACAAGATGAGTGCCTGGAAACCCCCCGGAATGATTAGCGTGCTATACAAATGCTGATTGATTGATTCCTATTGGATGCCACTCTAGTGGTGAAACACCTGTTTCCTTGTGCACACTAATGACTAATGCTATATGCCATCCATTCCTTGAGATTGTAAACTCTCCCCCTCCTCCTCCCTTTGATTCTAGCATGAAACACAGGGGCCGATTACTAGTTGATTGCAGAAGTATCCACAGGAGCATACCGCTCTGGCCAATTCAAAGATGTTGTAATACTGGGCCTGATTTTACCAGGTCTGTTTCTGCACCTGATAAAATATATAAAATCGACTTGGACTTCAGAGAAGGTGGTTCAAACACAGACAGCCCGGCCCCACCTGACCACTCACAACAACACAGGGGAGCATGCAGTACTCCGCTCAACCATAACAACCTGTTCAGACCACAGACACCCTCCTGACCCCTACTCTGCAACCTATCACGGCCCTCCTGCCCATTCACCACCCGCTCAGAGCAGCTAGTTAATGGGAGTGGAAAAGTCCCCAAAGTTGGGAATAACCATGCAGAAAACTGTAGTGTCTTGTGAGTTAGCAATGACGGAACCCTCTTGGCTCCTGATGGACTCCATAGAGCTGTGACGTAAGTGTTAGAGCGAAATGCAATGAAGGCTGATTTAGAATGTTGAATCCAGTTACAAGCACATGAAGAAAGACGTGTAATACTACACCATGTGTGGCGTAGTGATTGGCAGGTATCCAGGCTGAGGAGGACGCTACAAAAAGGACCGAGTAGTCCCAGGTCCAGACGATTTTCCCATTGCAGAAACAAAAACTGATAAAGGCGGGATTTAGGTACAGAGATGCTGGCCAAAATTTGTATTTTTGGACTCTGTACCTCCGCACCTAAATTCCAGCTTACTCTTAATCCGGCCTCAAGTGGAGGAGCAGGCCTCAACCTATTCTAGGAATCTCCTCTAGCTAGCTGCTTCTCCTAGGCAATGTTGTTCTACTGTTAGGACAGGTTGCAGGGCTGCAAACAATAACAATGTAAAGATGACATCAAATCAGAAAAGACCGCGTTTTTCCGCATTGTTCTCTAAGCACAGGCCCATTTGTGAATATTATGTTGTTCTGCCCTCCCCGATGAAGGGTTCCCCGAAGTGCACTGGGGTACAAACAGAATTTTTAGATACTGGAATGGAAATATTAAACGCTTCTTTATTGATTTGCTCATAAGATTAAGTCTAAGATTGATTATTTCTACTAAAGAAATTGTTAAATATGAATTTGTGGAATTGCCTGGTAGTGGTAACTTCCATTTGAGCTGTGCACCCCATGACATGCACAAACTTAGGCAATAGGGAAAACAGTTTGACAAAGGTTGCCTGGTGAGGTAAAAACACAAACTCTTACTTGCACAGTTTATCATCTAGGGCCGGCCGTACTGGTTGCTGACCTGGAGGGGGGCTCTGACGTTAGGAGGAGGAGCTGTGTTTAGCAATAACTTACGATTTAAAAGCACCTGCTGCAGAGTTACTTGTGCATCCAGCTTTCAGGCAAGAAAAAAATAACAAGCTAACGCTTGTGATTAAGGTTCCTGCTAGAACGAGAGATCGGAGATTTTTGTTGTGGCAGTTTTGACTTGCCATAAAGTAATGCAGAGGGTTAATATGCCTACTGCAAAGAATAGATCTGTATCTTATGTGGATAGCCGAGTGGATTAGTAAAAACAGCCTTTATCAGCACTTTAAAACAAATGAAATGTATATGAGAGAGGGGCTATGGAGAGATGAGGGGCACTTTTGCTGGATGGTAGTGAGGGAATCCAAGGAAGAGGTCATGGGGAGGGGGTGCCGAAGAAAATTGTCACACCAGGTGCCACCAGCCCTAAAGCCGGCCCTGTTATCATCTGCTGTAGAAATTTATCCCACTAAATACAATTTTGCACCTGCAAATTTCTACGTTTTGAAGATGAACTTCCCAAAGTGAAAATCTTTACAGCTTTGTGAACTTAATAAAGTTTTGGAAAAAATATCACAACATTTGCAGAAGTCCTTTAACTTCGGACACACTCTAGGCAGATGCTGCCGCATTTCTGTGTCTGTTTTTCTTTGTGCATATGATTCTGCAGAGGACTGTGGATTTTGAAAAGGTAGGGATTGCGATGCGGAAGACAGTTGAGAGGGTAATGGTCTGATTAACTACTGCTAATCTTCACTGCTCCAAGTCTAGTCTTCAACATTAATCTTAGTTGTCACCTCCTAAAGCCATGTGCTTCTTCTATTGAATTGGTACTAAACAGGATGCCTCAGTCAGTCCGAAGGTAATTTACATGAGCATCATAGCCGGATCTATTGGGAAAAAAATGTGAACATTTAGCAGGACTCTTTTAATACAAGGTTGCCTGGCCTAAGGGCGAGAATTCATGCATGCAAATTACAGTTATTGGTTTTGCACATAAATAGAATATGCATATACCATTAAATATATTCAGTGTACGATGATTGGGTCATTATTTAATAACATATCCATACTGCAAGAAAACAAACTGCAATAGATTACATTTTTAACAATAAGGGTCCCTATTACGATGTCGGGCAGAGTTTCCTCCGCCCAACATCGTCTCGGTCAAGGGACCGACCGACACCCGGTTGGCGGTCCCGACCAACTAATTAGGATGCGACCCAACACTGTTCGGTCGCATGCCTATACTTTACAATGGGAGCATGTATTCCGGCCGGAATACATGCTCCCATTGTAAAATAGGAGATGCAGTTCATCCCTGCACCCCATGGCAGGCACCTCAAGGTGCCTGCCACGGGGTGCAGGCATCAACAGGGGGGCACCATAGGTGCCCCCTCGGCCTACAACCGGAGGCTGTGTACCCATGGGGGCCTTGCTGGGGGCACCCAAAGGCGAGCTTCGACAGCCTTTCTGTGTCGGAAAGGCCAGCACAGAAAGGCTGTCAGAATCCGACATAGTAAGCCCTCGGGCGGAAAGAGACGCCCGAGGGCGTATATATATGTATCATGTATATGTATATATTTATGAAGTCTCTTACCAGCCAATGGAAAGAAAGTCCAGCCACTCTGGTACAATGGTTTAGTAATCCAATTTTATTTGGGAAAACGAAGATAACACGTTTCGACCCCAAGAGGTCTTGGTCATATATAGCTTCCTGTTCATGTTTCTTAAATATAAATAATTAAAATGAACCCAGACTATAAATTACAGGAAAAAGAAAATGAAGACAGGATTATTCTGAACCAACAAGCTTGACAACCATAAGTTAAATAAGTATGTTAAATATAAGTAACTAAAATAAGGAAATCATAACCAATATATATTTAAAAATGAACTTCAAATAAACACACTCTACAAAAACATTTAGCTAATAAAGTTGTAACAATAACAAATCGAATTTTTTTAACAGAAAAGAATCAAACACCTGGACCAAAAATGGCCAACTAAAAACTCAACAAACATCTCTGAAAAATACCACAACATCTCATTTGTAAGTATAAATGAGCAAAAAAAGTAATGCAATTTAAAAAATGATATTAGATCAAAATAATATTAGTTTAATTTAATAATTGTTTCACTATTCTATGCTCCATAGGTAAAAATTTGGAAAGAGGGACATATATCAAATCTCAGAAGCGAAAGCGTTTATTAAATCATATAAATATACTTACAGCAAAGAAAGTACAAACAGAATGGAAATGTATGAAATGCTATTCTAATGCATGTTGTGGGAGGGCTACAGCAAACAAACTGTTGAAAATGTTAAGGAGCATAATCATCCCCCACACATTACTGAAATTGAAGTCAGATATCTACTGCAAAACCACAGGGAAAACTAGAATGAGCTCCCAAGAGTCAATACGAACATATTTTTAAAATATATTACCCAGTCTTCCTGATTATACTACAGGTCAACTCCCAGCTATACCTCATTTAAAAAGACTCATAGACACAACTAGAAAAGCAACCACAAAAAAACCCTGCTGTTCCAAAAAGATTTGAGGATATAATTTTCTACTAAAAGTAACGCACAACAATGAAACTTTCCTTTTGTATGACATTACCAATCATGAACGGAGAAAATTCATATTTGATATTAGCAAGAACCCAATAACATTAACTTAGAGCAGCAAGTGCATGGTGTACGGCATGTTTACACAAATCTACATAATCAATCAAGAATACTACAACACATACATACTGTTATATAGATATACTCACATACAGCTCAGGGGTGTTATTATAATTAAGGCTCCCGGTTTTCCGTTTAAACGGATACTTACATATAAATACAGATGGAAAACTATTTTGTCCTTTGTCTGTATTTATATTTAGAAACAGGAAAATACTAGCAAATCTTGCCGCGCTGCCGTGCTCCAGCCGAGTTGACTCACCACGCCCCTCACCTACAGGGCCTTACAGCTTGTGATTTGCTGGAAATTCCTTCCAATTAGGGTCTTTTTTGACCTGCTGCCGTGCCCCTGAGCCAATCATGGTCGGATCCAGGCATGTGTGGGCGTGTCAACAGTTGTCCAGCCCGCCCTCATACCTTTTGCCCTTTATTTTTGGGGATCATCCCCCTACTTCCTCCTTTTTTTACCTGCACTGTGACCATCCTGTTTGCAAAAAGAGCCTCCCTGTTGCCATTTTTGCTGCTGCCCCTGCTCTTCTCTAGCCATCTCTGGGGGCACCACTACTCGAGTGAGCTCTGTGCGAGCCCACCGCCATTTGAAGCCAAAGGTAAGTGTATTTTACCAACGTTTGTACTCTCGGGGGGACAGATGAATGGCAGCTTCACAGTCTACTTGCAGGGGCTGGAGTGTTTGCTGAGTTTTTGGCCGGGTTGTTCTTGCAGTGCAGTACGTGTCACTTAATCTCCCCGTGCCTACCAAAAATGAATGTGTTTAATTGGTACGTAATTGGTGGTCAGGTAAAGCGCTCCAATACCTCCGGACTGAGTTTGCGCTATATAAATCTGCAACAACAACAACGTGTGGCTGCAAGAGCAATCCGACCACAAAATCGGCAAACACTCCAGCCACTGCGTCTTACACAGCCCAGCGAAGCTTTATGGTGGCTTCACCGTCTACTCACAGGCGTGGAGTGTTTGCCGAGTTTGTGACCGGGTTGTTCTTGCAGCGCAGTACACTGTGTACGTGTCACTTAATCTCCCCGTGCCTACCAAAAATGAATGTGTCCTTGTGTTACATAATTGGTGCTCAGGTTAAGCGCTCCAATACCTCTGGGTCGAGTGCGCGCTATATAAATCTGCAACAACAACAACATGTGGCTGCAAGAACAATCCGGCCACAAACTCGGCAAACACTCCAGCCACTGCGTCTTCACAGCCAAGGGAAGCTTTATTAATGTGTGTATTTTTAGTCTTTTGAAATTAATATTTTTACATTTTTTTAGAAGCCACCCTCTGTACAAGTGAGGGCCAATCCTTCATCTCTGTTAGCTCCACACAACTCTGGCAGGTCTCTGCAAAAGAGTACATATTATGAGAATCAGTTTCTCCATGACGGCCCTTTCTATGTCTCATGGCAGCTGCCACATTGTAACTGCATTTAAAGGCTAGGGCAAGTACATGACCGCGGCTAATTTCCACACACTGACACTACTGTAAGTTCATATTAGATTAAAATGCGAATATAAATTGTGGTAGTACTGAGCTGTTGATAGCCTCATAAATCATTAGTGAAATACGTGTCAGAATAATAACATCTTATTAAAATGTAAATACACCTATCTAGGAAAAATAATATTTTGACTGCAAGCGCCACTTCCATGCCACTTAATGTAGCCCTTTAATATCTTTTTTGTGAAAGCATAATGCATGCTTTAACTAAATTCAGGTGATAAATATGTCTAGTTAGTTAGATTTTTCATTTAAAGGGATATTTAAAACTATTGGTATATGCGAACATATTTTTTGCATCTGCAATTGTACTTCCTGGCTTCTCTCTGCTTCTTGAAAACCAGAAACCGAATTAGTTATCTTGAAAGGCATGGACATATTTTGATAAATAAGATACAAGAAATTATTTGCAACTAAAAATGTACATATCTGTATCCAATTCATAGTACAGATAAAGGCTGAGTGTTTTGTCCTGGTCACATGCAGTGTTTTAAACATCAACCCAATGGCTGCTTAATTGTTGAATCCTTACATTTATAGAGATGGGCCGCAAACGTAAGGACATTGATGATTACGTACTGGAGTATGCAGAATTTGAATCCGTGTCCCTTAAAGGGATAAAAATGTTCACCTGCAAGTCATGTCGAACAACTTTTGACATTGAAAACAGGGCAGCGGATAATATCAACGCTCACCTGAGGAGTAAAACCCATGAGAGTTACCTCTCCAGTCATAAAGAAGGCCCATATGGAGCAAATGACCTTGGAGCAGTGCACAACTCATGCACGGCAAAATATTGAAGAGGCTGCGGATATCCCGCATAAGGTTGTGAAAGCTCTATGTGAAGGTTGTGTTCCACTTCACCAGACTGATGGTCCAATTGGAGAGCTGATTAGAGAATGAAATGCCCAAGGGTGGTTGTTGTGATCCGATGGTTCAGCTGGTATGAGGGAGCAGTAAGACTTTTGGAAATATGGCACTACTTCCTTGCTTTTGTAAACAATGAAGAAGCCACTGGATCCAAAATGGATCACCTATGAAAACTACTCGGCCTCAACAATGCAAACCACCAATATTTCTATGTGAAATTACATTTCATTGTTAAAACTCTCACTGGTATCATCCACATTCAGAAGAAGCTGGAGTCAGAAGAAACACATGTCCACCAAATATATGCAGTCATAGATGTTGACATGGCTTTGGCATTGGAGCAAGACTATACACAAGATCCAATGATCACCACTTTATAGCAAATTTTACAACAAAAATAAGCAAATGCCCTAATAAAAGAGATGATTACTTTTAAAGATGCACTGAAAAACAAGTGGGATACTGTCCTAGCTAGGAACATAACCGGGCAAATGAGTTACAGCTGTTTATGGAAACGGGTTACAATCCTGGATCCATTCAAGAAAGTTCAGTTTAGTCAAGATTTCAATGATTACAAAGATTTATTCATGTTGTTTGGAGCTTCTGATGACAAAATGAATGTTGTTGATGAAGAATTCAACAAATATTTAATGCATAATATTCCACAAAAAGAGATCAGTGCAACTACATACTTGGGTTCTCAGAAGCAAGATGTGGCCAACACTGTGTAATCTTTCCTTGAATCTTTTGGCCATTCCAGTATCAGCAAATATTGAACGGATTTACAGTGGTCTTCATTTCATTAACAAACCAGAAAGAGCCTCAATGTCCTCAAAGTCTCTTGAAATGCACATTTGCTTGTACTACAATGGCAAAATTTTCAGATGAATGTATTGTGTTAACCAATAATAACCGAGTGCATATGTGCATTGTCTATTCAAATAAATGTGGAAAAATACTAGCTGCAGCATCGTCTTTTGATTGCAGCAAAAATTAATGTAGATAAATACAAATAAAATGGGCAAAAAATAAATATAGACGGAAATGGCAAAAAAAATAAATACCATAAAACAGGGAGCCCTAATTATAATCAAAGTATATGGAGACTTCTCCAAAGATCCACACTAACTGATGAACGCCAAATTCGCCCATATAATTAAAAATTAATTGCCCTTCAATTTTTCCTAGTAACTGAAGTAGCAAAACAATATAACCTATGAATGGAATGACCCTGCTACCAAAGACATGAACCCAAAGTAACTCCCCTAATGGACTATTTTGAAGCGCAGCTCGACTGCATCAGTTGGCACCTGGACACCTATTCTGCCACTTGCCTGAGGCCTCAAGTTCCTGCTTGTTCTAGCCTGATCCTGTGACACCGTAGCTGCCTGGGCTTTCCCGCTCACGTTCTTTCCGCCAACAGAAGCCCCACCCACCACAGGACCTATTTGATGGAGGCCGCAGTGCAAGTGCACCTCTAACGCACCGAAGGCGTGCCAAAGGCAAGCCCGTCTGCACCTGGATATCACCCAATGCCATGGCCCTCCTGCCCCCTGAAGATACACCTTCACCAAGCTCTACACCCTTGACGCCAGATGCTGCAATAAACACTGCCACCGTGCTGATCGAAACTCCACGGTAGTACTTTTCACCAGCACCATCTGCCACGTTATGAAGAACAAGGGAACCCAAATAAGGTTGGTCAGGGACCTTGGGTAATCAATTATTTCTAAAGACAGTGGTCCCTAGACAAGGATTAATGAGAGCAAACAATAAATATAGACCCAATCAGTACTATATTTTACAGCTGTCCAGCCGGACAGGTGTTTTTAATATATAGTTGCTTAAATATACACAAAATTCAGCAAGAAACAAATAAAGTGGTACACAAGCCTGTATCCAACTTAGTGGGAAAGACGTACAACATGAAACAAAAAGTCTCAGGCAGAGTAAATTGTTTGTATAAGACACATTTTGGTAGGACAAACAAATTATAGTGGAGACACCATTACACATAATAAGTATTAAATAAAGAGGTGTATATGGCGTACAACAAGTCCACGGCGTTTCAATCCTTACAAAAGATATAGGATCATCATCAGGACAAAAACAATGGTATGCCTGTTTACATTTTGCCTGTAATAAATAAAACCGTAGGAGGGAATAAAGGATGAAAAAAGAAAAAGAGAAATATGAAAGTTAGCTCGGGCGGAAAACAATTTGAAAACAACTTGGGTGCTGGTGAGGGCAGTGTATGTCAGACCAACTTACCAACTTAAGAGGATCGCACATGACTACAATGATACCTGAGAAGTGAGCAGAACGTATAAAATTGCTAAGCAAGAGTAAAAGAATTACGCAATAACGAGCAATATTTGCTAAAAGTCATAGTCATACGCGTGCAGTGATAAAACGCGCAATACGGTAGAGAGCTTGGTGAGTGGTGAAAAAGCAGCGAAACTAGTGGAGTGCTAGTAAAGCGCCAGTGTTGAAAGCAAAATTGGCGTGGGATTGCGTAAGAGAAACAAGGAATAATTTAAAAAGTGGCAAACGCATGCACTGGTGAAGTGCGTGTGAAAACAGTGCTTGAGGGCAGCGAGCGAAAGATAGTTAAAGTAATACCTAGATCCAGGTCAGAGTGACTTGGAGGAGGTTTGTTTCAGGCGAAGACCGAGTAGAAGTCCAGGCCAAGTACAAGGAGAGTAAAGGATGCAGACAGCCGCGGCCGCGGTCTGTGCAGTTGGATGCTGGGTCAGAGTCGACCTACATGAAAAATGACAAGTGATGTGGATCTAAGAGAAGATCGTAGAGATTGGCGGGGCGCCGAAGGAGGAAAGGAGCTTACCTAATAAAGGCTGTAACTGCTTAAAAGAGGCGTTTGAAATGTTCGCGCCGCGGAGCGGTCTCGAAATCAGAGTGGCCTAAATGAAGGGGAGTGGCCAATTAAGAAGGGTGAGATCAAGGTGGGCGGGACAGTACCAATTGCAGGCGCAACGAGGCTTACCTATTGCAGTGGGCTGCTGTATATCAGGGACGGCAAGCCAGTAACCTGTGAGCCACGTCCGCGGTCTCTAGTGACAAGGAATGGGGTCGAGGCCAATCTAAACAAAAGTTTGTGGAGATTTAGTATTTAGGTAGTAAGGAGGTGAGGCAAGGGGAATTGGGTGCAGGGCGCGCTTACCTGTGAACAACCTCTGTTACAGCATGTCTTGCCTGTCAGGATCGGGGATATGAAGGAACGAGTTGCCGGTGAGGAGGCAGTTTATATGGGCAGGGAGCTAATTGGATGATAAGATCATGTGACAGAATCAAGAAAATAAGGAAAATAAAGGACAGACAAGGTTACGTAAAGGAGGCAGCCATTTTGTAGTGGTGAATGAGGGAAGGAACTAACTGGATGATGAGGTCATGTGACAGAATCAAGAAAATAAGGAAAATAAAGGACAGACAAGGTTACATGAAGGAGGCAGCCATTTTGTAGTGGTGAATGAGAAAAGGAACTAGTATAGCGTGAATGTTGAGGAAGTGATAATTACGCTTAGATTTATGCGAGTCACTACATAGAAGAGTCAGAAAGAGATGTAAGAAAGATAGAGGAAAAATAATTAACCAATTACAATTTACAGAACAATTACTGATATTATCAGAGAGAGGTGATAGAACGGCACAGTAAGACAGGTTAAATTAATGTAGTCCAATCCTCAAGATGATTGAGGCCAGTGTGTATGCTGCCAGTTCATAAAATCCACTTGAGTTCCTCCTTGTTGAGGAGCTTTGAGAGATCCGCGCCTCTTGGTGGTGGCTTGATCACACTGATGATGGTCCAACGGATGTCGTCCTCTGTATGGTCTGATGCCAGAAAATGTTCCACAAGGGGGGCATTTGGTGTTCTGCAACGTAATCGGCTGTGATGTTGGCAGATCCTTATTACGTGCTTTTTGTGTGGTTTGGCCAATATAGATTTTATTGCAGGGACATAGAAATTGCATATATAACATTGCAAGTGTTGCAGTTCGAAAAATCTTTCAATCCAATTTTGATTTTGCCAAAGACAAATTCATTGCATTCAATAGTAAATTTGCATGCAATACAGTTCCCATACTTGACATGCCCAGTGAGTGGGGCCAAGTCCCAATGGTCATTGAGTGTACCTGTGCGTGTTGAAGTTGGCAAGGCTGCTCTGACCAAATGGTCCTTTATGTTTTTGTTCTTTTTAAATGCAAACAATGGGCGTTCCAGTTTCAATATGCCTGCATTGATGACCTCCCAATGTCTAAGAATGCTTTTACGTATGGTATGTGAAACAGGGGAGAAGGTTGTAACACATACTATGCGGTTCTGTGAGTGTTTAGTTTTGGGTTCTAGGAGGCAATCCCTTGGGCAATACCAGGCTCTTTTCAGGGAGTTGCGAAATAATCTGCGAGGGTAACCTCTTGCTGTCAATTTTTTACTTAGGACTTTGGCAAGTAATCCTCTTTCAGTGTACAGTTCCTTCTAATGCGTAGGAACTGTGAGTAGGGTAGTGAGTCTCTGAGAGCACGTGGGTGGTTGCTGTCGTATCTCAGGAGCGTGTTACGTTCGGTGGGTTTCCTGAACCGACTTGTGATTAGTGTACCTTCCTTATGTTGGATGTTGAGGTCAAGGAATGGAATCGTGGTCTTGCTGTGTGACAGCGTGAAATTGAGCCCCTCACAGTTATCGTTTAGCCAATGAAGGAATTGTTTCATAGTAGTCTCAGAGTCTTGCCAGATCATAAAAATATCATCAATGTATCTCTTCCACACTAAAATGGCAGTGCAGAAAGGATTCAATGGAGACAGAATCGATCTGGTCTCAAGGGAGTCCATATAAAGTATGGCCAGGTTGGGGGCAAAAACGGCCCCCATTGATGTCCCTTTAGTTTGCTGGTAATATTGGCCATCGAAGAGGAAGAAATTCCTCGTGAGGCAAATTTCCAATAGTTGTAATATAAAGATGGTGGGTACCGCATGAGGACGGGGACGTATATTGAGGATTTGTTCAATGACCTTTAAGGAATCATTTTGGGGGATGTTTGTGTAAAGCGACTCTACATCACTTCACCTGCCACAGCACACACATCAGACCACAGACCAGCTCCAGCCTGAACACACCACAGACACCACCTGAGCAAAAACACCAATCCACTTGTGCTCTCCTGACATTGCCACCGCGATACCCGAAGGATACAGGATCACCTACAGCAACTGCATCAACAAGCCTAGCGTCGGGATTGCCATCATACACAAGGAATCTATCCAATGCACCACCACAAATGAAGACATCACCCCAGCCACGGAACAACTCAACTACAGACTCCAAACTGACAGCAAAGCCACCATCAGGGGCACCCTCGCCGTCCGTCCTCCAGGACCACATCCAGGCTTCTGCAACTTCATTGCCGACTTTATCGCCCCCCTCCTCATAGACTCTAATGACTACATTTTCCTCTGCGACCTCAACTTCCATCTCGATGACCACAATGACATCAACACTACCAACCTCCTTGACAGTATGAACAACATTGGACTCACCCAACTCATCCACGGCGCCACGCACACCACAGGCCACATGCTAGACCCCATCTTCACCTCCAGTGACCGCGTCAGGTACAGCCACACCACGGAACTCACATGGGCTGACCACTCCATCGTCAACCACAGCATCACCAGCTCACAGATCTCCACCCCCAATCTGCCCAACGCACCCCACCGATGCTGTGTCAAATTCTCAAAGGACACATAGATCAATGCCCTCTACACCACCCACCCCTTCTCCTCCAACAACCTAGACCAGAATGTCAGAAACTTCAACAATTAGATCACCAACTGCTCTGGCAGCGTCACTCCCATCAGCAATAACACCCACAGAAAGTCCACCAAGCAGGCTAGATGGTACACTGAAGACCTCACAACCACTAAACGATACTTTAAACAATTAGAAAGGAGATGGCACAGGAGCAAGGACAGCACCGACAAGACCACCTTCAAGACAGCCCTCAACCTCTACCACAGACAGTTGAGAGAATCAAAGAAATAGGCATTAGTCTCATGCATCGAATCAAGCTGCAATAACAGCAAAGAATTCTTCAGCATCGTAAAATAATTCTCTAACCCCTCAGCTGCAACAAACAACATCACCCCTTCCAAGCCAGTTCCCCAAACTTCTTCAAGCAACACAATGACCACGCTACCACTACAGGCATCTGACTAACCGAATGGAGCCAGCTCGCCCCACAGGACACCGCCTCCATCATGAACTCGGACCACTCAGGGGCCACTACCAACCCATGCCCTCACCACAGCCTTAATCAGCCATGCACTCACCACTTTGTTCAACACCTCAGTTGCCACTGCCACCTTCCCTGAGGGCTGGAAACACGCAGAAGTCAACGCCCTACTAAAGAAACTACCAGCAGACCCCAGCAAACTCAACAACTACTGACCAATCTCCCTACTCCCGCACCAAGCCAAAGTATTAGAAAAAGCCATGAACCAACAACTCTCTTCACATCTGGAATGTAACATCCTACTCGACTCCTTCCAATCCGGATTCCTCAGCAACCACAGCACAGAGACAGCCCTCATTGTGGCTACCTGCTTCATCCGAGCCCCATTTGACCGAGGAGAGACTGCAGCTCTGATCCTCCTAGACCTCTCAGCAGCCTTCGATACGGTCTCCCACCACACACTCATCACAAGGCTACACAACATAGCCATACAAGGAGCTACTCTCAGATGGGTTTCCTCTTTCCTCACCGGAAGACCGCAAAAAGTCTGCTTTCCCCCCTTCACCTCAGAACCCAAATAAATTGTCTTTGCAGTACCCCAATGATCCTCGCTCAGCCCCACCCTCTTCAAAACTTATATGACACCTCTTGCTAGCATCGCCAAAACCTACGGATTCAACATCATATCTTACGCCGATGGCACACAACTCATCCTCTCCCTCTCCGAAGACACCACCAACAACAAGACCAACTTTCACAACTGCATGACAGACGTCACCAACTGGATGAAGGACAAGGGTCACCTCATTGCATCTAATATATGTCAGTCACCCCAAAGGCAGGCCTCGTATAGTCCAGGAGGCAGGGCGCATTATATTATATGTGTGGGAATATACGTGCAAGCATATATTGCCCTGTGGCAGCATTCTAAATGTAATTCTACCACAAGTGACCGACGGTCCATCGGATAACATGGGTGGCATGTGGGCATTACCTATATGTCCAGCTGCATGATGGCCCGGCCGATTTCTTTTGTGTTTGGTGTCAGACACCGTGCTTTTTAACCCCCCACACAATGGTGGTGTCGAGGTTTAACCAGCATGTACCTTGGTGGCACTTTAGACAGTGTCCACTACGTTAACCCAGTGTTCTCGTGCCTTGGCGGGCTTTTTCGAAGGTTTACCGCCAAGACAGAAGTCTGACCTTATGTTGGGGAGTGTGTGCTGCTCCCAGAGACCACAGACATAGACCTGGGTGAGCAGGAGGTGACACCTCTGCCCAAACAGCATGGCTAGTGATTAGACTGGTGCGGCGGTGAGCCTCAAAGGCTTCACTGGCACCACTGGACAAAGGAACTTGTCCCCCACTCAAGGACAAAGCCTCCCCCTGCCACAGGCACTGTTATTCGCGGGCAGGTGGGAAATTAGCTACGCAGGAGGAGTCCACCTCCATAAGGCTGACGACACCTCTAGGGTGTTGCAACTGAGGAGTACAGTTGAGGATGGTTTTGCCCATCTTCAGTTTCGGGTAGAAATCAGTTTCTGGTCTGCCACTTGCAGGTTATGTAGCTTGGTCCCAGAGTGGTTGGAGAAGGTTATTGGATTCTCCTTAAAAAACAGACAGGTTCATGTAATGCTGGCAATGAATGATATTGGTTCTCATCACCAACCATTTCCAGATAGATTTGCTGGGCTGGTGACCAGGAAGAGGAGAGCTCATAGCAAGCAGTCTGCAGACAACCCGAGAATAAAACTAAGATGACCTTCCTTAAAATGTAACAACCCAAGGACGTACAGGAGCTGCTTGGGGGCATTTCTAGGCAATGAGTATCACACTTAGCTAACACTCGAAGTATGCACACCGAGAAGAAATTGGAAACCCTCTTTCAGGCAACGTAGTTCCTAAGACTAGTGGAAAAACCAATCCAAAATCTAAGGCAAAGGTTTATGGATTTTTGTAAAATGGCTCCTAATACAATTTAAAAGTGTAAGCATTACTTCAATTTCTCTATCTGGAAAGACGTTGCCTCTGCACGCAGTATTATGCATCTTCAGTGAGCACAGACGTCGGCCTTTCACTCCACTCTTCTTCAGTCCAGCTACCTCATTCTGGCGACGAGGATTTTTACACGCTATCCCCAGTACCCTATCTGTGCGTGAAAGCCACTCCGCCGAAATGTGATTAGTGTACGCATCCTGCAGTGAGGCCGCAGTGAAGTCATTCAACATTCCCACAACAATAACATCTTCTAACTCCGCTTTTGTTGTCACTTAAATCCGTCTCCTTTGGCTGAACCTGCCTGCTATCCTGGTGGTGAACAAAGAGAATGTGCGAATGTTTCCAATCCGGAGTCCTGGGGTGAGTGAAAGCCTCTTGTTGTCAGATGTTGTGTTTACTCTGGAGACAGTTAATCAGGCCCCACAGAGCATTGTAATTCTTCTGATACTTTTAATGTCAGTGTGAGCGCCCAGCGTCTGATCCCCGTGACTGTCTTTCAAATCCAGCAATAAGCTAACCCGATTGTAACTTGCACCGATGCTTGGAATTAGGGATCCAGGCATTTTGACGATGGCTTGGACAATGGCGTTGTATCACTGAGTTGCTGTGTTTCGTGTTAGCACCATGGACACCAGCTGGCTTTTGGAGAGAGCTGAAGTAAAGACTAAAAACATTCCAGCTAAAATAAATTAAGACCAAGTAACGAACAAAGAAAGACCCTCAAAGCACCACTTCATACCAGGGGAGGCCGAACAGCTCAAGTATGACCTTCCGCACAAAGAGCCAGCCACAAAGGAGATACTTTTAATATGCCTTTAGTGAATGAAGAGCCACTGGAAGTCCAAGACATGAAGCAATTACTGTGCTTGCTGGGCTGAGTCCAGGCACAGGGGGGTTCCTGAAAGCAGACTTCCAGACAATGGCTGGGGTTTTCGGTCCAGCTGCATTGCTGATGTTGTTTTCGTCTAAGGTTGGAACCGCTGCCAGACTAAGAATCAGACGGAGCTCATCAAATCACTTTAGAATATATGAGTTTTAAATTAGATCGATTACATTGACGTTTTGCCATTGAAAGAGTCACGCTAAATAATTTTTTTTCCTCACTTTGGCCTAGATGAAATTAACATAATTTGAAATGAGGCTTGGTCCCATCACCCAGAAATGAGTGCTATACTAAGGGATGTAAAGGTGCCTTAATTTGGTCAGCAGATTATTTAGAAATGTATCGATTGGCTTAAAGATAGCACGTCATACATATTTACCCCATTCCTTTAATGCCAGGCACCTCTGGCAAGAACCTTGGAATTTCTGGAATCTACAATGATGGCATTTGTGTGTGTGTGTGTGGGAGTGTGTGTACACAAGTAATGGTGCAACCATCATTTATGTGCTTGTCCTCGCCATGGTGATAATTTGCATTATAAAGGCAGGAAGTACTGTATGAAAAGTGTTATTCATTGGCACATCAGAAGAGGACAAAAATGTGACTTTGTTGATCTGTGTGCGACCTAAGAGTTTTAAAATCAGTTTTTCTGTCCAAGGTCTTTTGTCTTTCAATCGCCTACCTTAATAGGCTTAATGGTTGTGTGTCTTTTAAATAAACATGATACTGAGTATTTATATTTAGTGTGAAGATTACATTTTGTATTTACAGTTTGTTACACATTTGTGACTTGACTGTACATGGGCCAATATGCTTTTTCTTGGTATCAGTTCTTGCAGGACGTGCCACATTAGTACTTGCTTGTAGGCAGCACAAACAGTCATGAGTGAAATGTTTGAATTAATCTCAGCTATTGGTAATTACCATGCACTGAATTCCAGTCCATAGTTTTGAGTTCATTGGTACTATTATAGACAGGGAGCAACACATATGCAAATCAGTGGTGTGCACAACCCAAAATGGGACATATGGCTATTCAGTGTCTGTAATGGCGGATGCGATCCAAAAAATGATAGAGTGGATTGAATGTGACCCAGAGTGATTGATATTAGTTCAAGCATCCATTTCTGTTTGTGCTAAGTGAGCACTCCTTGATAGGAGGGGTATCCCTAGACCTGGGTTCCAAACTCACTGTGCCATTAGTCTTATGCTGTACCTCACTGATTAGGCCCAACAGAGTTGAAACTGATCTGAGCAATTCGGGTTGGACAGTCCCTTTGGGACTAGACCAAGAGTGATATTCGAATCTCTGGTCCCTTTTTGTGATGGCACAACAATATAAGATTGCTTACTACTGGCTGAGATCAATTCAAGCGTTCCATCCATCACTGTTTGTGATGCCATATGTGCTTGTGCTATGTTGATATACTCTTACTTCCATTTTACAGCTATTGCCCCATGAGGGTGTCAAATGTTAGTACATGCACTCAAAAAACTCAATGATTGCGGTATTGTCCTACTTGCAGATGGTTTCGTACCACAGTATGTGCAGGTAGGACAATACCGCAATCATTGAGTTTTTTGAGTGCATGTACTAACATTTTACCACCCTCATGGGGCAAAAGCTGTAAAAAAATGGAAGTAAGAATATTTCAACATAGCACAAGCACATATGTACCACAGTATGTACACCATGCCCTGGGTTTGCTACACTGAAATGTAGTTGATGGTGAAGACTTCCCCTTTGCAGGGCACTAGGGCTTCATGGCAAATGACACATTCAAGAGGGAGGTCATTTGTGTCTTTGATTACAGTTTATGCCGAGGAGGGCACTGGGAATACCATGCATGGTATTGGAGTCACTTGGGACCTGGCGTTGTCTTGACACTTGGCAATGCATGGCCTGTGTCTTGGGTGCATTGCTTGCATAACATCTGCTAAATCCCATCACAATGAGCAGCTATGCTATAAAGAATACAAGCAAACATGCTTAGCGGTTGTGATATTTAGGAAACATTTTGTGACATCTTGTGGTGGCAACAGCGTTTGTAAAAATGTTATCTAACTCAAATGAAATAGTGAAACTTCCTCTTTACAGCAGTGTTGGTGACTCAGGTATTCGAGTTTTACTAGAATAGGGTTGAGTCTCCAGGAGACCGTGAGATGTGCCTGACGTGCCGGGCTGCCGAGAGTAGAGAGCGGATGAGCGCGGTCCCGGACACCAGTCCTCGGACCCCCAGAACCTTTAAGGGAAACCGGGGTCCCCCACAAGGGCAGCAGCTCAGTCCAGCTCAGCCGAGACAGGACCAGCCCAGCCAAGTCCGACGTGTGCAGAGTGTGACGAGTGTGAGTGCGGCTGCCGTAGCTGGCGGCTGCAGAGTGTGTGCCCCAGGGGGTCCACGGAGGCAGCCCGGTTAGATCAGGGTGCGGCTTGTGGTACTGCCCTGTGTGTCCCACTCATCAGCTGCCCTTCGCCCCTGCCCTTCGCCCCAGCCCTCATCTTTCACCCCAGGGGCACCTTGTGGGGTACAGTGCAGCACCACGATTGTGAGAGATGCAGTGTTGTGCCGTGTTGTGGTCTGAGGAATCCATGCTGTATTTGTCACTTCACGAACCCCTGGAGGGCCCTGAGGCAAACCCCGGGGAGGAGTTGTGAGGGTGAGGAGTGGTGTGGAATTTGAGGCTCACTGGTCTGTTTGAGCCAGTACAAGGCGCTCTCTGGACAACTTTTCATTTTCAATTTAAACTTTATGCTTATTTATGCACAAAGCATCATAAGAGTAATACAGAGCCATAAGAGCTGTACAGAGATTGACAATAAAATAATAGCAGTCTGTATGTTGTATGTGTTAAAAAAAAACACACTGAATTAGCTGCAGAAGCGCCTGACTGGAACGGGTGTGGCTTGCAGCAGTACTATTGCATTGTATCTGCATATATTTTCCTATTGATTCCCACTCCACCATCATTACCCTTGCTTAGAGATAAGGACTACCTCAATATATATAATCTAATTATGAGATCCGGCCGTTTGCGTGGGGCACTGCAACACCAACAGCAACCTAAACAACGAAAAAAGAAGCAAATAAATCTAAAATGGTGCTAAATGGAGTAGATATCGATTTGAGCCTACCCCTCATTGAAGAGGCAACTACTAGGATGACTTCTCCAAACTCTCATCCTCATTCTCATTCTGCAGGAGGCTCTTTAAATCATCATACCATAGACATTTTCCAACCAACTATTGCAGATTACTTTAAATTCCCTGCAAAAAGTAAGGAGGAACCTGTTACAAAAGCAAATCTGATCAAAACTACAACAATATTTAATGTCACTAGTGTAAGTCCTGCCCCAATATTTGTCAAATCATAAGTACATGCTCCCTGCAACTTAACAACGGCGACTCAACCAAATGAGAAATCGAGTATGGGAGAAGTATTGAAAGCTCAGAAGGGATTACCAACAGTATCTAATTTACCAATGGCAGCTCTATCAAAGGTCCCATCCAATGAAGGAGAATCTGCAGATAGTAACATCGAGAACTACCATGATACTATAGATCTAGATTCTGGCCTGAATTTAAAGTACCCTGTGATCGATCTAACATCTGGTACTGAGACCAGCATAGGCCAATCGATGTCCCCAAATTCCCCCAAAGGGTCATCTAAACCAGAGCACTGCACCAATCCTGTATACAAAAACTCCACGAAATTCAAAGTCCTAACGATCTAAAGGATGGAAGAGAAATAGACCCTTTTAGTCCGATGCCAGTTATAGGAAGATTTGATCAAGACCAAAAAAATGATTATGGCCCCTGTAAAAAAATTTACTGAGATTACACCTACTTTTCAGGAACAAGGTGAAGCAGAAAACTCAGATTTCATGAATAATTCATTAAAGTCAGCTGACTTTTCTCCACTGGTGAAATATGATCAAAACTTCACTATAGAGGCAAGCTCTTCAGAAAATCATAAGCCATCGCAAACTGGTGTTGGGATAGTATGCTAAACACCTTGGATGCGATAACTACAGTGCTCAACTACCATTCGGATAAATTAAACATACAGGTGGAGTGGCTTAACATCCTAGCCATATATGTAGCCGGGATTGATTCAAAATTACTTAACCTGACAAACCTAGTTACAAAGGTACAAACTGAAAGAGACAATCAAATGATTACCTGTACATGTGCTCATATTATAGATAAAATACCAGAACTTCCAAGTCTGGTGAGGTCTCTAGTTGATGAGGTTAAGCATATGTCTGAACTTCAAAATAGGGAGCCAGTGCCTACAACAGAAGCTAGCCAAAGCCACTGCTTTCATGTAAAAAAATCAGCAGTCCAAATATGTAACCATACAGGGACCGATGAACATGAAATGCCTGGCCTATGCAAAGAAAACCCACATCTCACTATGACTCAAGATAAAAAGGGCAAAGTGGAAATAACTCCATACCCCACATTGCACGCTGTAAATTATAAAACTCCTACAGCTAAACCAATAGTCCTCTCTTTGCATGAGTCTGAAGTTACTCAAAAACTATCAGTCCAAGATGGTGGAGACAACCAAACAATAAACCACGTAAACACATTTTCTACCACAAAAAAAACAACTTTTTAACTAAATGAGCAAGGAAAAGCGCACAATAAAATAAACAAAACTAAAAGCACAGTCAGGTCAAGTATGATTGACGGATCAAAAGAAAGCTATCCAATCTTCAAACCTATCATAAAATCTTCTGACCGGGAAAGAGTAGTAGAAAAAGAGGCGACTGGGGAAAGAATCGATCAAAACTCACCTATTATTATGGAGAATAAGGAGGAACAGCCGATCAGAAGAAAAAATCAGTGTGAAACCAACCAAATTGTCACCCTCAAGTTGTGAAGAACATACAAGGGCAATGTGAAGACAGTGCACACGCATGTCCTTGGGAGTGGATGGGACTTAAAATTTCCAGCAATTAAAATCACCATGCCCAATGCTGCCTCCCTCTATTTCTTCGGCAAAAAGTATCCAACAACTGCAAGGTTATGCCAGTGTTAACCAGAGCAGACAGGTCATACCATACCAAGTAGAAGGTTGCCCCAGGCGATCGTGGACACACAGCTCAATATCAAAACCAATATCCACCTAATATGAAAATTCTAACCCAAATTCTGGAAATGTGCCCACCTACTACTGCAAAACTCTGGTTTATCCCACAATACCACTCAAGGGATACACATGATATTCTAAACCGCAGTAATATATTAAAACTACTAACATCTATCCCAGCTCTAAGCTATCTAACAACTAATGCTTAAGACTCTGTTCAATTTAAAAATGATCCCACCATCTCCCCGAGAGAAATAACATGCACCATTTGGCATAACAAGGAGATGGTTAATAAAATCATAGAAAATACGTCCCATTTTGAAGAATGGGGGATAGAGATCAGGAAATGCACAGGCAGCAACTATCTGACCATACTGATCCCAAAGCCATAGGCAAAAAAAAGAATGCTCAGACAAATGATACACCACCCGAAAATTATGGAGGGCAAGTTAACATCCTAAAAGGGGCTACTGGTCCATTATTCAATCTAGCAACAACAACAGGTATTACTATTACAAGTGGTATCACAGGCTTTCGTACTTGCAAATCAATATAGAAGAAGTCAGGTATAGATGGGGACTGGGCTTGGCTACTAACCTTTCTAAAAGAACATCTATAGAGAGTAATTGAAGGTTAAAACCACAAACATTCACCATCAATATTTGTTCTTGGAATGTACATGGGCTTTCAAGACTTCTATAAGACCAAGAAACAATAAACTTCTTACAGAACTTCAAAATTCTTACGTCCCAAAAAACATAGAAAATGGACAAGGAAGTGATTATTGGTTATCAGGAATATTTTCCCACCGCAACATGCTCATCCACCTTTGGTCGAGCAAAAAGCGGGTTGTCTACATACATCTCATTGGAACTAGGCACAAAGCATGAGGAAATTGACTGTCAACTCACATAGCTACAATGTATTAAAATATTCCTTCAATTACCAATAATCTTATTAAACGTGTACCTAAGCACAAAAAAGTAGATCAAAATAAAGCAGTTTAGTACTGTCTGGGAAGTGATTGATATTTTGACCTATCAATACCCTAATATGGGCCTAATCATTTCAGGCAATTTCAACATGCACATGGTCAATAGGTCCCTTTCGGATAAGCTAAAGAATGATATAATTCAGAGTTTACCGAATAAAGTAGGAGTACCAACATTTAAAAATTCCAGACAAAATTTGATAATCAACTACACCATTGTCTCTAGGCGATTAACACCTGGAATTGAGGGGTACCATGTTGCTGCTCAAGTGGAGAATGACCATAATCCCCAAATAACATCATTAGCTCTATCAGCTGAATGCCAAACGAAGACGAGAAATCTCGACCAATTGCCAACCGCATTTAACCTAAGAAGAACGATATGGCATGCTGACAACCAATCAGAGATCTTGGCCTTTGCGGAAACAAAGATAGAACTTGCTCTTGAGAGTTCCAAGTAGGCAAACCAATGGTGGTAATTTGGCCTGGTCTATGTTCCTCACTAACAGACCTCTTCCCCCCAAAAAGAACTGCCGACTCCAACCCAATTAGGCCAAAAAAGAATGGGTGGTAAAGGCATAAATTAAACCTCCAAAAGAATGCCTTTAATAAAGCAACAAGGACAATATACAAACAACCAAATTGTGCTCATAAAGATCTCAAAATGCAACTATTGGCAAACCTGAGGAAAACATATAAGAATGAGACTAGAAAGCAAAAAGGGCTAACCATGAAAAATATGGATAATGTTGCACTATGCCAGTAAAACTAACAACTCAAAAGCCTTTTGGGTAACAATTATGAGTTAGAGCATGGTAGTAGGCGAGCAAACAATGGGAACATCTCAGAATTAAGTTGGGATTCTTACTTCTCCAAACTGTATGGTAACCCACTAGTAACAAACACTGAAAATATTGTTCAACAAAAAATGTCAGTTTTTCGAGGTGATAAGACAAATGAAAAATCCCAGGAAAAACTCCATGATGAATACCAACTTCTATTGGACTCAATACAAGAGGAGGAGACCATAAAGATAATAGGTAGGATTAAATCAAACGGTGCTCCAGGCCCTAATGGAATTACAAAGGCCGTGTTCAAGAGCAAATCAGATCTGTGAGCAAGAATCCTTATACAACTGTTTAAAGAAACCGTCATGCTCAAAGTAATCCCGTACTCTTGGCAAGGGAGTATTATCCAACCCATCTACAAGAGTGGTCCCCCTGACAATCCTGCTAACTATCGCCTCATATCTCTAACTGATATAGAGGGGAAAATCTTTGCAACATTTTAACTTAAGGATTTGGAAGATTGGGCCGACTCACCAAAGATAATTCCGATTTTCCAAACCGGATTTAGAACAGGCCAGTCAACGACCACCAACCTAATATCCCTTACGCTGTTAGCGGAGAAAGCTAAACAAAAAAAAAACAAAGTTACATATTTGCTTCATAGACTTGAAAGCCGCTTTTGACTCTGTCCCCCGTAACATACTTTGGAAACAGCTGGCAGCTAGGGGTATACCAAAACAAATACTGGACATGATTGTTTTGTTATATTCAAATACTTGGGTCCAAGTGAAAAGGGGAGATGGCACTTGCACCACTGGCCGTATTAAAACTTTTAGCGGTTTGAAGCAAGGTTGCATTTTAGCTCCTTGCCTATTAAATCTTTTTATGGTGGATTTGCCTTTTTATTTACAGAATGTTAATGCCCATTCACCAATTCTTTCTGGAGCAAGCATAAAATACTTGCAGTATTCCAATGTCACGGTATTGCTTAGACACACCCCCAATAGGTCTAGAGTGGCTAATAAGTTCTTTTAACAACTATATTTTAGCAAATGGCTTACAATTGAATATAAAAAAAACCTAAATTATGACGATAGGGTCAACTACACATGGTAGGGATGTATGAAAAGCCTAAGGACCAGAGATTGAAACAGTAAAAACCTACAAATACTTGGGAATCACATTTGATGATAGGGTTACCTTTAAATATAATTTTACTAATTTAAAGGCCAAAGCTACATCTCTTGCATTCACTTTTAGAATCCTGTGAGAAAAACTCGCATCCCCCAGTCATGAGCATTTAGTTACATTTATGAAGGTCAAGACGATTTGCGCCTTGGCCTACGGGTCTGTAATTTTCCGAGGCAAGGATTCTAAAATTTGAGATAATTTACAAATTAAGGTTTTTAAATCTGCTTTTAGGATTTCCAAAGATATTGGACATGCAAATATCCGATTGGAGTTTGGCATGTCAAGCCAATCATTGGTAAGGCAATCAGCATTCCTAAAAAGCTTATACTCCTTGTTTTTATCTGATTCTGGCAGCCTCGCAAATTTGTTTTGACAAGAACTGATTAAATCTGACTATGCAACTGGGTGGATGTCTTACTTAACTAAGAGTTTAAATACATTTAACCTCCAACCTTATGATAATTGGGACAGAAATAGAAATATTTTTAAACATCTTTTAAATCGATCAATGAACATTCAATCCCTGATACCGGATAAGGAGACTGTTTCAGCTAAAAAACATGCCTGGTCGATCATTAATTCTTTTAATAAAAAGGAGCTCCATCCTTATCTACTCCTTCAACTTCAGCCATTTATTAGGGACACATTTAAAAAAAATAAGATTTGGTCAATATCCGACAAAGGATGGAACCCCAAGATGGATATGCAATTGGCCAACGCCAAACTGTAGACTTTGTGGGTTTGCCCGTGAAACGCTAACACATATTGTGTGCACTTGCCCTTGCCTATTAAAGGAAAGACAAGCGCTGTTGAATCCCACTTTCAATGAACAAGGGGTGAGAAAATGTCGTCAAGCAATAATCTTATGCCTTTCTGGGAAATGAATCCATTTAATTAGACAATTTGTCAAGTATATCTTTATAGCAGAAAAAAATAAATTCGAATTAGATGGAGAACAGGTACTATCAGAACAATCAGAAGCACTTTATTGACATGCTACCTACTGATAGAAATACAGTTTGGGTTAGCACTAAGGCACTGCACGTAAGTACTTTACTGTTCAGAGGCACTTTAAAAAGTCTGTATCAAAATTAATGGGCATTGAGAAATTTTATCCATTTATTTTAACACTGTTCATAGCACGGCAAAATAAGCACGTAGTCACTTTATAGATGTGGAGTTAAGAAAAAAGTATAAGACAATGAGCGGGTGCAAGAATGGAGATATCTTATTAGTAAGGTAATGACCACAGAAACTATGATAATTATAGACAACAGACAAGCTACTTTTAGGATGCTTACGTGATATCAATGTTCTAGTGCGGCATGTTATCTCTGTTAAAAATGATGAAATTTAAGTGGTCTTCCCTTATTTAATCTATTTATACATTTGATTATAATTGATCCTTTGTACTTCTGTGATTACAGCTGTTATTGATCCAAATATTGTAATGATTTTTATTAATCAATCAATATAGATTTACATTACACCATAAATGTCCTTATAACGCATATTAAGTAATCATTTATTATGTTTGATGACTTAAAATAATTCCATAATAAGAATTTTTTTTTTTAAATCCAATGCACTTAAAATAAACATATTAAAACCCATTTACATTCAAGTAACCCAGAGCTAAAAGGATCATTTGAGTTTGTGTCAGGTCTCTTTTTATAATCCCGCTCTAATGCTTTAGTGGTCATCCTTAGTAAAAACTGATAACTGATTATTAATAATGAAAACAAATGTTTTTTTTGTTTTTTTTATTGATTTATTTATTGCGTTTCCAGACAACAACAAAAAACATGCAAACAATTACAATTGCAATAAAAGAAAGAAACAATAAAAGAAATTCCATCACAGGGTACATATATCTGATGCAGGGGAACTTCCTGCAAATTAATGTACAGAGGCGTAGTTCTATACCATAAAGGGAGGCAAACGGTCCCCTGGAAGTCCTTTACAATCGTGTCTGGAGGGGTCTGATAGTAATACAGGGTTACATTTGTAGAGACCAATTCCGGGGTGGGGCCCAGTGGCGACCCACAGCTGTCTTATATCTAGTCAGTACTCGTAAATAAATCCCCGATGAATAAAACAATATTGCCTCGCCATTGCCCCATGACGCATCCCCGCTATGAGAGGGGGGAGTTAGTACCTCAGTACTCCTTTTCACTCTTTACCCGCTATATAATCCTGCTATAAACTCCGAAAATTCTTGGGACAGCTTTTGGGGGGAAGTAATTCACTGTATAACTCGGACTGTGTGTTACAGTATAACATGTCCCGGGACCATTGTGCTATGGTGGGGGGGTGTCCTCCGGCCCAATGTATTGCTACCACCCGTTTAGCTATTATTAATCCCATCTCTAAGTTGCCTTACGCCTTTGCGTAGATGTTTGGTAAAGCCCAATAGAGCCAACAATGGGTCTGGATTCAGGGGTTCCCCGGTAATGTCGCTAAGTTTCTGAAAAATTGCAATCCAAAAGTTGGCTAAGTCTGGGCACAGCCATGCCATGTGGATAAACCCTGCTGGCTCCATACCGCATCTCTCGCATTTCGCTGTGTCTCGAAGTCTGTATTTATGTAGACGGATCGGGGTATAATACACTCTGTTTATAAATTTGAAGTGAATAAGACGGTGTCGCCCGTTTAGCGAAACTCGGCGTGTGGCTTCACAGCAATAACGCCAGGTGTCGTCATCTATTACTAAGTCTAGATCGGTTTGCCAGCCGAGCCTGGCTTTAGTGAAGTGGTTCTTCCTGTAGTCCTGAGCTAGCGAGTAAATCCTGGAAATTACCTTCCGGGGGAACTCTGCCCGCAGCAGGAGGGAGAAGGGGGCCAACTCGGGCGGTTCGATCAGTTCGTCGCCCAACATATCGCGTAACGCGTGTCTAACTCTATAGTAATGAAACATCGCCAGAGGGGTGACCTCCTGCTCCACTGAAACCTAGTCTTCCCATCCCCTCCCCACACCGTCCTCAAAGAGATCACCTATGCTAGAAATCTTAAGTGTCGAAAGTGCTCGCAGTACCTCTGGTTCGACAAGCACCGGTAGCCAAGAACACAGATCGACTGGAGTAAGTGGAGAGTAGAGGATAGAGGCCACCTGTCGCTTCAAAATATTGTTTCATGCATGTGCAATGGCATTAATTGAGTCAAGTGTGCCAGCGCGTCTATGTGGGGCTCGAAACAAGAATGTAACCAATGGGGAGGGCGCCGCAGTGACCTTTTCAATATGCAGATGTGATGGGGGGGTTTGTTGATGTAGCCAATAAAAAGCAGGCAGACATTGTGCAGCGTGATAATAGAGATCCATGTCCGGGGCACCTAGGCCCCCCATGGCATATGGGAGTGTCAGGATGTCCCATCGGACCCGGGGTTGTTTACCGGCCCAGGCCAAGTGGATCAGCAAGGACCTAAGTTGTTTAAAAAAGGGAGCAGGGGGAACCATCAGTATATTACAAAACAGAAACAAGAATCGTGGGAGGACCACCATTTTCATTAAGGCGATGCGGCCCATAAGGGATAGCGGTAACCACGCCCATCTGTTAACGTCATCCTCCAACTTCGCCATTGCCTTACCGTAGTTCTCTGCTAACACCACTTCCGAGCTGGTGTGTACCTGAATACCCAAATATCACACAGAGTCCGTGGTCCACTGAAGTGGGAATTCCAGCTTGATAGGGCCCAACGCTGGCGTAAGTGGGAAGATTGCAGACTTGGCCCAGTTGATGCAAAGGCCAGAGAACTCGCCATATCGCACCACCTCACTCAACACCGGGGACAGATTGGTCTCAGGATCCCTAATATAGAGAAGGGTGTCATCAGCGTAAGTGGAAATAATTAGATTATATCCGGGGAACCGAATCCCCCTATGACTATGGTACTCCCGTAATGCGCACGCCAGTGGTTCTGCTACGATAGCATAGAGAAGCGGTGATAGCGGACATCCCTGGCGTGCACCCCTAGTAATTCTGAAGGGTGAAGTAACCAGATTGCCCACTCTAACCCTGGCAGTTGGGGCGTTAATTAGCACTGACACTAATTGAATGAAAAGATCGCCGACACCCATCCTCCACAAAACCAGCTGCATGAAGTCCCACTCAACCGAGTCAAAAGCATTCTCGGCGTCTAGGAATATCGCAGCAGCCTTTACATCAGGATTAGTGTGCTGAATGGCTCCAAACACTGTACGTAAATTATAAGTAAGGGTGCGTCCTGGCACAAACCCCGACTGTTCTGGCCCGATCAGCGTCAGCACTAAAGGGGCTAAACGGTTAGCTAGCACTTTAGCGAATATCTTGGTGTCGACATTTAACAGCGAGAGTGGTCTGTACGATGAGCATGCATCTGGGGGCTTACCCGGTTTCGGAAGAGTGACCAGAAGGGCCACCCGCATTGACGGCGGCATCATCCCGCATTCACCCATTTCTTCAAATAAGGAAATCAAGTGGGGGACCAGGAGTTCTCTAAACTCCCTGTAGAAGGCCACAGTTAGGCCGTCTTGGCCGGGCACACTCCCCGCTCGCATTGTTTTTAGCGCTTCATGGATTTCCCAGGCCTCAAGAGGCCTCATCAGATATTCCCTCTGCTCATCTAGCAGCCATGGGAGCTTTATGTGCTACAAGTATTCCAAGACTGGACCTCCATTTCCTGTCGTCCTGGATTGAGATAACTCGGAATAGTAATCCCTAAACCTGTCGGCTATTGAATCTGGGTCGCGCAGTATCTCGCCGGTGGCTGCGCGGAGTTCCGTGACTCCAGTCCTTTCACGTATGCCCTTCAGCACCGCCGCTATTGTGGCTCCCGGGCGCTCTCCCTCCCCGTAAGATTTAGCGACTGCGTATTTTCCTAGGAATTTGACTTCCCTGTCAGCAGTCGTGGTACTCTTCCAATGTGCTTTTTAATTCTGCTTCCATCCTGTCTGCGCCGGCATCCAGGGCTTCCCGCTCAAGAGCAGCGAGCTTCTTTTCCAGAGCTACCAAATGATCCCTGATATGGCGGAGCACCCCTGCATGTTTGGTCATGGCAATCCCTCTTATATAAACTTTAAAAGCTTCCCACGTAGTGGCAAATAGGGGAACTGAACCAATATTAGTATCGAAGAAGACCTCTATGGCTTCGGCCATTTCCGTCTTAAACACATTGTCGAGTAGGGCATAAGGCGGGAACCTCCATGTAAAAGGAGCAGGCCTCTTCGACGGGGTGTTAAGGTGCAACAGGATGGGAGAGTGGTCTGAGTATGAGCGTGGGTGTACCTCGCAGTTGCTAATCACAGTGGAGAATAAGTCAGAGACGAACCAGTAATCTATCCTGGTGTACACATTGTGTGGGGCCGAGTAATGCGTGAAACCCCCCGGATCCCTGTTTCTGGAGCGCCACACATCTATCATGTTTAATTCTATAATGGCGTCCCCAACTGTTTGAGCCGTGGAAGATATTATGCGTAACGGGCCCACTGATCTGTCCTTATTAGGATCGAGGATGCAATTAAAATCCCCTCCCCGAACCAAGGGGAACAATGCCCACCTCCGCATTCGCTCTAGTAGGTCTTTGAAGAATTGCGGGTTGTCGAAGTTGGGACCATTTACATTAATAATAATAAATTCCATCCCTTTCCCTTTGATCTTGGAGATGATGAACCTGCCCTCCCTATCAGTCTCTAAAGCCTCCAAGGTTATACTGCTTCTAGGGTTAACCCATGTGAGCACCCCACGGGCATGCGATGAGAAGCCAGAAGCATGAAAGGCGCCATGTAGGCGTCTATGGGTGGGCATCTGGGAGTCTGAGGGCAAATGGGTTTCTTGCAATAGCGCGACATCAATATTGTGTCTGTTGAAATAGGCAATCACTTTCCTAGTTTTCCGATAGTCGTTTAGGCCCCTGATATTCCAAGTTAATAGCTTCAATTTATCACCCTGATTCAAACTTAAGGGGCCATCGTATCCTGTACTTCCTCCCTAAATCTTGATGGGCAAACCCTCCATACCTCCGTCTTGCATGCAGTCGCCTCTGCTGCATTGTGTGAACGCGAATTACATTCTGTGACAGTATAAAACCAAAAAAACAAACATTTCGTATCAACCCCCTTCCGCCACCCACGCCATGCAAACCCCAACTCAGCATTGACGACTCCTGTCCTCCCCCCTCCCACCCAAATCAAGTGCATAACCCAGCAAAAAACAAAGCAGTGAGTAACACGCGGGGGCGGATGTTACCTGGTTACTACAAAAGGAAAAACTACAAATTAGGAAACAGAGCCCCGCATTCCATTTCAAATCTATAGCATCCATGCTAATCTGGAGCTGTACAAGTCATTCAGCGGAAATAGCCTGATTCCCCCCTTCCATGTTCACAGAACATTGCCATTGCCGACTAGGCTTGGAATGTAGCAGGTTAAAGGTATTGCCGTCCCGACCCCATCTTGCAAAGTTCAATAATACTTGCGTTATGATGTCTTCAACAGTGATGAGGAACCGGTATATTGAGTCCAGCGTCCTTCCACAGAGTAATGAAATCAAGAGGCAGGAGGGGGGGAGGGGGGAAAAAGGGAAAAAGGACCGGATTGTGCCTGACATCGCAGGTAAGAACAGTCCAAAGGGGTGCAGTGAGTGCTCCACTATTCCTCGCCACCAGACGCGCCACCAGTCCCCTCATCTGTCCCCTCAGTCTCATGGTTATGCCCCGGTGTCTTGGGGAGGTCCTTCAAGGCTTTCTGGAGAGACTTAGGGTCAAGAAAAATCCTAGTGTGGCCATTCATGTTCACCCTCAGCCTTGCGGCGTAAAGCATGGCGTAATCGATGTTGTGTTCTTGTAGACGTCTTTTCATCTGAGCAAATTGCCGTCTGGCCTCCTGTACTTTCACAGTAAAGTCCGGGAACAGAGAGATCCCTGAACCCTCGAACTGCAGGGCTCCTTTAGCTCTCGCTTGCTTCAGTGCAGCGTCTCTGTCCCTGTAATTAAGGAGCTTCGCAATCACCGGACATGGCAGAGCCCCCAGTGGAGGTCTGGGGCCAAGCAATCGATGTGCTCTCTCCACCACGAACATGTCTGAAAAAACTTCCCGCCCTAGTAGTGTGACCAACATCTTTTCTATGAAGACCTCCATGTTGCTGATTGAAGTGGATTCCGGCAGTCCCGTGATGCGTAGATTACTTCTCCGGGATCTCGCCTCCAAATCTTCTGCCTTATCCTGTAGTGCGATACAAAAGGGGATGATGGACGGAACGTTTGAGCCAATCAATTGTATCGCTTTGTTCGCCCCAAGTTGGCGGGGGTATGCCCAGACGTGGGTCCCTTGCTCACTTTGCCACTGGATTCAAGCAAGCCTGGCTGATGACGGCTGGAATGCCAGAAACCGGTCCTAGGATGCTTGTTTCCGGTCCAGGGAAGACATGGCTTGGCAGTTCGGGCTGGACTGTTCCCATGAGGCACAGGGTCAGACTGATTTGCATATGGCCATGTCTGAACTGGGGTGGTGGAGTGAGCTAAAGAATGATGATGGATTAAACCCAGATCAGTTGACTGGGGGTGAGTGTTTGATTGGCTCAAACGTTCCGTCCATCATCCCCTTTGTATCGCTTTGTTCGCCCTAAGTTGGCGGGGTATGCCCAGACGTGGGTCCCTTGCTCACTTTGCCACTGGATTCAAGCAAGCCTGGCTGATGACGGCTGGAATGCCAGAAACCGGTCCTAGGATGCTTGTTTCCGGTCCAGGGAAGACATGGCTTGGCAGTTCGGGCTGGACTGTTCCCATGAGGCACAGGGTCAGACTGATTTGCATATGGCCATGTCTGAACTGGGGTGGTGGAGTGAGCTAAAGAATGATGATGGATTAAACCCAGATCAGTTGACTGGGGGTGAGTGTTTGATTGGCTCAAACGCTCCGTCCATCATCCCCTTTTGTATCGCTTTGTTCGCCCTAAGTTGGCGGGGGTATGCCCAGACGTGGGTCCCTTGCTCACTTTGCCACTGGATTCAAGCAAGCCTGGCTGATGACGGCTGGAATGCCAGAAACCGGTCCTAGGATGCTTGTTTCCGGTCCAGGGAAGACATGGCTTGGCAGTTCGGGCTGGACTGTTCCCATGAGGCACAGGGTCAGACTGATTTGCATATGGCCATGTCTGAACTGGGGTGGTGGAGTGAGCTAAAGAATGATGATGGATTAAACCCAGATCAGTTGACTGGGGGTGAGTGTTTGATTGGCTCAAACGCTCCGTCCATCATCCCCTTTTGTATCGCTTTGTTCGCCCTAAGTTGGCGGGGTATGCCCAGACGTGGGTCCCTTGCTCACTTTGCCACTGGATTCAAGCAAGCCTGGCTGATGACGGCTGGAATGCCAGAAACCGGTCCTAGGATGCTTGTTTCCGGTCCAGGGAAGACATGGCTTGGCAGTTCGGGCTGGACTGTTCCCATGAGGCACAGGGTCAGACTGATTTGCATATGGCCATGTCTGAACTGGGGTGGTGGAGTGAGCTAAAGAATGATGATGGATTAAACCCAGATCAGTTGACTGGGGGTGAGTGTTTGATTGGCTCAAACGTTCCGTCCATCATCCCCTTTTGTATCGCTTTATCCTGTAGTGCAGCTAGTGTTTTGGTGAACTGTTTCTGGGCTGCGCCTACTTCCGACTGTGTCTCCTCTACCTCCGTGACTCTTCGCTCGGTCATGTCAATTCACTCCGCGTGCTTATCTAAACGTTCTGACATTCTATCCATCTGGTAGGCTAATGAGTCAATCTTACCGTCGATGGTCGTGAGGCTTTTCTGTAGGCTTTTCTGCATTGTCGTGAGTATCTGTTTCAGATCCCCCGCTGCCTCCTCCGACATTTCGTCTCGATCCTCTGGAGGGGTGGCTCCCTCCGTGTCCCTGGATCTTGACTTACGCTGCTCGAATTGCAGCTTGGATTGGGTTTTGTCAACCTTCCCCATGGTGGGTCGCTGGGGCAGAGGGGACCAATACATAGGTTTCGCTCTCGCACCAGGCAATGGGTCCATATACGGCGCCACCCTCTCTCACCGTCAATTAGGTCTCCCCTGAATCACAGGAATCGCAGGCCAGCCAGGCACCCCCGGCTCCCAGAGCAGGCCAAGAAGCGAGGTGAGGCCCCCCAGCTATGCAAGGACGATGGACTTCCTGGTCACCTCACTGCCGGCTATCCCAGAGGTTCGCTCCAGGTCAGCAAGCTGCGGCAACCACACTGTTCCGGAGACCGGCTCTCGAGGACCAGCAGTGGACGTGCGAGGCCAGGCAGAGAGAGCTGTCTCGCTGAGTCTCCCCACAAGCACACCAAACCCCGCTCCGCTCCTCACTCTATCCGATCATGGGGCACCAAACATCTCACCAGGATCTTTCATCTTCAATCTTGCAGCCGTGTTCAGCACGTCTCACTATCCGTGCCGCTAGTCAAATATCACTGGGCGGCATCGGGGCTACCGGCAACAGCGTCAGCAACACTCCTCCGCAGGGCGCCAGCAGGCAGGCTCTCTCATCAAGCAGTGCCGGAGGAAACAAGGTGGCGTGGCCGCGCACCCGTTACATTTACTGCAGCCCCTCACTTACAGGCTTCGCGGCGCGATAGGGTGGAATACTCTGCCCAGTTCATGGCAGTCCGTGGATGCCATGCCCCGCAGGGCCTCCGCACCACTACAACGGGCAAAGCATCTCAGCAGGGCTGTCCCGGGCCGTATTCCTCAAGCTCACACATCGTCAGGCTACAGCCACTTCTCTACGCGGCTGCCGCGTTATGCTCTGAGTCCCTCCGCACCACCAAATCAGCCTAAGTGTCTTAGCAGGCCTGGTCCAGGCCGTTGCCCTCCAGCTTGCCTGTCACCGGGCTTCAGCCGCTTCTCTACGCGGCGGCCGCGTTATGTAGCAAGCCACTCACCGGGGGGTTGAGTGAAGCGGAGACCGCTCTCGGCTGCAGAGCAGACTGCCCTGGGCAGCGATGGCAAACGTATCCAGTTCCCGCCTCCGCAGGTCCGCTTCAACCCCAGGCCCGCTCCAACCCCAGGCCCGTTCCGATGCACCGCGCACCTCCAGTCCGGCCCCACACGAGCAGGCCCAGGCAGGGGGACGCGGCCCAGGTGACGCGCGTGCAGGCCGCGGGCGGAGGCGCCAGTCACCTCCGGTGGCTGTTTTCCGGCCAAGTTCCACAGCAGGCTGCGGTGCGGGTACAGGTTACCTCCGGCCACCCGTTATGGCTCACAAATTGTACATGGGTGCAGGATAATGTGCGGATATTTTCGGTGGCTCGCGGAGCTCACTCAAGACGTGGCCATCTTAGGCTCAGGCAAGCTCCGCCTCCCAAAAACAAATGTTGTTATTGCAGAAGTTGTAAAAGTTTCTTAAAAGTCCCTTGAAAAAATGTAGCTGTTTGAGGAGTTCTGAAATATTCTGTATGTTGATGCAGTGTTTTAATGCTTTCTTACAACGTCTAATTTTGTTTGTCAAGAAAATATGCTTGAGGAGTACTTGCCTCTCAGACAATACCTCTGGATGACAACACAGAAGATGAAGTATCGATTCTCTTTTATAGTCACACAGTCTGTCTCTGAGGTTTGCAAATTGTGGACTTGACCAGGATAATCCGGGTTCTTTTACAGGAAGAAGCATAAAGTGCATGCGAAGGATATGTAATCTCACAAGTTTTTATGTATTGGTTCTATTAGATAGCGCTGATTGGTCACAGTATTTTAAGGGTCCATAATGTAGTTGACGTGTTTAGTTTTTGCTGGTTATATCATGTCAGCAGTGCGGCTTAGCAGTATGGTTTATGTTTTTATAGTTTATTTGAAAGCTTATTGAGAGATGCTGTTTTCCCAAATTGACTTTGCTTCAAGGTCATGGATTGCAGATATCTAGGAAAACAGCTATTTTCAGATAGTAGTTTAATGACTCCTTTCAATATTCCCTTCTTTGCTTTGTTAACGAGATGGCCGTATTTCCCAAAGTTTGCTTTGCTTGCTAGCTCTTTGGTGAATTAGCCCAATTTCCAACCCTTTTTGCACCCTTGAGATGTTCCCTGGCAAATGAAAAATCTTTTGAAAAGTAGCGTCGCGGGAATAGTAGATGAGCATATATGAAAGATGGCAGAAGCCTGGCCCTCATTGCTTTCAGTATCACACTGGCTGATGGACTTTGTAACTTTGAGTTGAGCCTGCATAAACCATATACTACTGTGGCACCCCTGTGTTTTGTTGTCGCTATTGCCTATTAAGATTAACACTGCATTACTGCATTATAGACTGCGGTGGGTTAAGAGGGCTTCAGGATGCCCAGGATGTGGAGGTAGGCATGTGCATCTCAGCTGAGCCAAGAAGCCAGAGAGCAATGTACTAGGTCCTACAACATCCAATCCGCTACCTGACTGCTCCAGCTTTCCACTCTCTCCCCAGTGATCGGATTAGGCCTCTTAATTGGAAGAGAAGGGCAGAAAACCTGGCAAATGCATCTGTCAGCTACCCCATCCTTCCTAAGTGATCGGGAAGCCTTAGTACTCATTCTCTGATTCAAAGGCAGGGGTCTTTATGCTCCGACTGGGAGTAAGGAGCCTTTTGACCTTATCAGAAGGCCAGGACAGCTGTCAAGTACCTAGACCTTTAGACAGCAATCCCGACCCCCAAGCTGATCAGGCAGCTAATAATTTGATTCAGAGACAGAGACCTGTGAAGAAGTACAAAGGGAAGCAGGATGATGATATGATGTTCTTCTTTATTTCAGGAACATGTAATGAAAGCGTCCTATCCACAGGAGACCCAACAGCAACTGACAGCAACAGAGTGGTAGCTAGGCACCAAGTACAGTCCACATTCTAGAGCTGCCTACATGACACTCTGACTAGATCAAGAACAACAGGTGCATGCAAAACAGCAATATGAGTGAATACCACACACCTTCCCCCAAACACAAACATGAAAACAATGGCTGAAATTCTCAGTTGCAAACATAATCATGAAGTCTCACAGGGGTTGCACATGTGCAAGAACTCCTGTGCAGAGGAGAAATACGCTTGGAAGAATAAGGTTGAGAAAGAGAATCAGAAGAAACAGAAGAACGTACAAGAGCAATTCTACCAAGGTTCCAAATGCGCCCATCATCAAGTTTCACAGCATTAAGAAATAATTTAATTACTTTACGAGGAGTAGAGAACTTTGTTTGTACCTCCAGACTTCTGTGGAAATCGTACTCTTACACAATCACCTACGTTGACAAGAGTGTGGGCTACAGCATGTCTGACATCAAAGTTGGCTTTCCTTTTTGAAGACTTTAGATCCTGGAGAGCCCTCCACTGAGGATCCTCAGGAATGCTAATGTCAGCCCCATTCCCTCTCATCCAAGATTGAAACAAATGAGTGTTAGGTGTACGTCCCCTAAACAACGAGAAGGGAACTTTTTCAGTGGTAGAGTGGGGAATCAACCGGTAAGTCATAACCTTCTCAAGTATTGCAGTCCTCCAGTCGCGACCGTGTTCCTTAGCTGACTGAATAGATTCTTTTAAGACACGGTTGAATCTCTCAACCATCCCATTGCATTCTGGGTGATAAAGAGAGCAGCGTTTATGAACAATTCCTTTCTTAGCTAGGAAGTCCTCCATTTCTCTCGACACGAGTTGAACACCATTGTCAGTTAAGAGAGACTCAGGAAGACCTTCCCTGTAAAAAACACCTTCTAAAAATGTTATGACATCTCTGGTTTCAATACCCTGAGTAACCTTTACCTCCGGCCACCTTGAGTACATATCTATAAGTACCAAGACATAAAACTGGCCCGTCTTGGAAGAAACAGGACCTAAAAGATCAAGTGCAACATGTTGCCAACATCTAGTTGGAGATTCACGAACAACTATGGGTTGGTTTCTAGTTCTGCAAACTTTGTCACACATTTTACACTCGAAGCAGTCCCTGACCAACCGTTCCACAAGGATGTCAACCCCTAGCCACCAGAAGTGCAAACGAACCCTCTCCTTCGTTTTAGAGATACCCTGGTGACCATCATGCGCCAAATGAATGATCTTCTCTCGAAGAGAGGACGGAGGAACAAGGCGTGTCCCTCTCCAAAAAAGATCATTGAATAGTGAAAGTTCATGTCTCACATTCCAGAATTTTTGTGTATCTTCAGACAGAGACTTAATACCTGTCCACTCATCAGACACAAACTTGCAAACTTCAAGCAATACATTGTCATTTTTAAAGGAATCCCTCCATTCCATTTCAGATACAACACCTTCATCAACCTCACACACCTTGAAGTTGTCTATTTCCCATGAGTCTTCAGGGTCAAGATCAGGAGAGGATTTGGGTATTAACCGTGAGAGACAATCTGCAACCTTGTTGTCTACTCCAGGGATATACTTGACAACGAAATCAAAATCTTGAAGAGCTATGACCCATTTGCAAATCCTAGAAGAAACAGAATCCAGATCCTTCTTGCAAAATAGGTGTTTGAGTGGTTTATGATCCGAATGAACAACAAAACGAGTGCCCCAAAGAAATTTCTTGAGTTTCTTGATCGCCCAAAAAATACAAAGTGCTTCTTTTTCAATCACTGAGTACTGTAATTCTGGGCCAACAAGAGCTGTTGAGATCCATTGTGCTTTGCACACGTGGGTTCGAATCCCAGCCTCGTCGCCAGTGTGAAGAAGTACAAAGGGAAGCAGGATGATGATATGATGTTCTTCTTTATTTCAGGAACATGTAATGAAAGCGTCCTATCCACAGGAGACCCAACGGCAACTGACAGCAACAGAGTGGTAGCTAGGCACCAAGTACATTCCACATTCTAGAGCTGCCTACATGACACTCTGACTAGATCAAGAACAACAGGTGCATGCAAAACAGCAATATGAGTGAATACCACACAACCCTCAAGATCTATTTGGAGTAGGAAACCCTTACATCTGATTGGGAGGCCGGGATAGCAGTCAGCTGCCCTGCTTCTCCTCCACCTGTCAAAAACAGCATTCGGAGGAGGATTAAGGCCCAGACAGCTGCCACTATCTTGCAAGGGTGAAATTAAAGAAAGCATTCAATACCCTCCCTGTTCTACTCTGCAGACTAAACTATAAAGATGAAAGAATACGCCCATGCAGGCGCTACTGAGTCCTCAACCTAATTCCCACAGGAAACTGCAGGCTCTGGAGGCAAGAGAATTTGACGCAGGTGTGGTAGCCGAACCCCAATAATTACCTGAACCCCATAATTTAAACACCCCAATTTGTACTTAATCAATTCGGGTCCCACTAATCTAGCTGTTAGAGACTACACTCCTCCTTGAAAAATACACAATTTAACAGAGTAAAACAGAATAAATGTAACAGCTTTAATAACTGAGTTCTAGATCAAAATCAAGGCAGAAAAAATTGATTTATTACAGAATTATTGATAAATGCAGTAGGGAGAAAAAAAGTATGAACACAGAAATACAAAGTAATAAAACTTAGTAAAAATCCCTAATTAGGCAATTCTTGGCAAAAAAACAAGGGTCAAACTCATAAAGAGTACCAACAGCATTTCAATGGAAGATCTAGAAATAAATGGAAAGAGTCTCTGAAAGACAATGGATAGTCACTCCAAAAGAGAGGAAAAGCCAAAATGCCTGAAAAGCCTAAATAACCCAAAAGCCAACAGATCCCCAAGACACAGAGGTTTTTATACACAATGTATGCAAGCTATTAATAGATTCTGCAAATTCAGCATGGTTTGATCATGGTTAGGGTCACACTGGCAAATCAGAAACAGCAACGCAATGCTTTAAATATTTAATACTAACCTATTTCTTAAGGTAAGAGAAATCTTCCACCTACTCCCTCAGCAACTGCACTTCGGAGATGTACAACACGAAATGAAAAATGTCTTAAACAGTGGCTCATAGAATTAGCACCCCTACAACAGAACTTCTAGTGGAAGTCCTTGAAAATGATTCTTTGGGTACATGATGGATGCTTCATTCACAATACACGCGTTCTAACACAGGTGTCCATCTGTAAATCTTTGACATCTTTCACTTAGTGCTCTGGGGAAACAAGGGAAGACATGGCTTACAGTGGGATACTGATTGGATGGGGGAATGAGCAGGAGCAAGAGGAGCAGAACACCAGAAACTGCATCCATTCTTAAAGAAATGGTGTCTCACGTGAAAATGTGGCATAACTACTTCACATTAATTACACTTACAAGTGATGTAGCAAATTTGTTTAAAGTGCAACATCATTAATTCTTCGGTTACGACTATATGCCTCATTAAAAGCATACGTTTTCAAAAATAATTTCCCGCGATATTTCCTTTTTTGCATATTTTGGAAAAGCTACCAATCAGGTCATGGTTGAAGGCCAAGTCCTTTGTCTAGAGCATTATGGGCACATTCGAATGCATGCCTTGTAGCTTCTGAAGGCTGCATCTTCTCTGGGAGTGGGTGTCTGGGTACAGAGCATAACCTATGGCAGCACCCTGTGCTCAAATACAGCTGCCAACAGCTATAAGCCATGCCCTGTGCGCTCTAGTAGCAAGAGAGCTGGTGCAGGCAGTGACTAACCAGGCAGGTAGAATGAGTGTGAGAAAAGGCCAAATCCCTCTACCCAAATCTCGCTGGGTATGACCAAAAGCTGTGTCCATCTCTGTTTAAGTGGAGTTGCCACATGGTTGGTTTTTACAGGCTTGGTCTGCATTTTTAAGTCCAGCCCAGTACAATATATTGAGAAAAGCAGTGAAATCCTGTATATTTACTCTTATGAAACATAAACCTAAAACAGCAGACTCATAATTAAATAATTTGGAAAATATTTCAGAGCAGTTCATAATTAAGAATGATTAGTAGAGCAAACAGATTAAAAATTATCATGTTAGAAAATGTACCTGCCAATTTAACACAAATTATTTTTCACCTGCCAGCTTTTGGCTGTTCCAGAATAGCAACATGTAAACAAATGGCAGGTATGTTTTTCTAAGAACGGTGGCAGTCCTATGTGGAGAGGAAGTGGTTAAAGGACATAAAGGGCATGCCAGCAGCTTATATCCCATACCCATAGCTTTCTTGTAATTGTATAGACAGTGTGCAAGGGATGGAGACTGGATACAGAGCACCTAAGTTCATGCCTTGTTTCTAAAGCCCACTGACAATCGTTGTGGGTGCTACAAAGCCCTGTTCTGTTCCATGCTCATACTGTACTGGACATGGTTGTAAGACACAGCTAGAGTCAACTGGAGACAGAGAAGTGGATAAGACTCTTGTTCTTTTCCTAAAACCTTCGGGGCAGGGTCAGAGGTTATCCCTAGTGTTCACTTGGGAAAGGTGGAGTGGGGAAAATATGTGGCTTGGGACCATGCCGTCTTCCCAGAACCCTCAGGCTATGGGCAAAGAATATACCCAACAGGCACTAGGGCAGTGGGAGTGGCCACAGAGTCATGCCCTGTGGACTATAGGGCTGGGGAGAGGACCCAGAGGATGACTGTGGGCCACCTCAGTGCTTCGACCCTTACAGGCATGGTTTAAGGCCATTCCAAGTGACTGTGGTAGCAGTGGGAGTTGGGAAACTGTGTTGTTCTATGCTGCACCCTGTGCCTTGGGCACATAAGGCATGGCTAAAGATCATGCCCCTTGGGCATTTGGGGGAGAGAGAGTGGGTATTATGGCCACATTATTTGCTGAGAACAAAGAGTGCAGCTTAAAATTGTGCCCACTGGGCTCTGGTATCAGATGGAGCAGCATAGGGCACTGATATAGGCCATGACCTTTGCCCTAGGTTCTGAGCCCAAGGATGAAGGACATGTCATGGGCAAATCATTGCAAACACTTTTGATGTGGCTGAGTATCAAAATATTTTTACTATAAGTTGTATAAACTGTTGTATACTAAGACATATGTACACCCTGGTTCCTCCAGAATAACAGCATAGCCCAATCTTTGCAGAATCTGTAGGGCTCTGGGATCAAGTGGCATGGGAATGGACATGGAATGTATGGCCAATCCATGCAATACATACTGAAAGTATGACAACTCTGCTCTGCCCAGTCACTCTGGAAGCAACAAAATCAGCCCAATGGTTTTTGGTATTTTAAATTCACCCGATGAACCTGATTTGATTTGAACTAGGCTTTAGTGCAGCTGTCAAGGTCTCTGAATATAAGCTGAATCCCAGTTCCAGAACTTTAAAAGGCTACATCTCCAACAGATCTGCAGAGATTCTGTTGCGACAGAGACAGGAGGAGGACTACCAAAGTCCTCCTCCCTGTAATGTAAACTTGTTTTATAAAGCACGCAATTACTCTAAGGTGTCTTACCACTAACGGTTTGACAGAAGAGTCAGTAGATAAAATGGGATCATAGAGCTTACCTAATTTATTTAGCGAAAAGCCATGTTTTTAACTGTTTTTTAAACTGCAGCAGATTGGACTGAGATCTCAAAGTTAAAGGCAAGGAGTTCCAAAGTTTACCTGCGCCAAAGGCGAAGGTTCTCCCGCCCCATCTAGCTTTATATATTCTGGGAACAGTTGCCAGTCTGGCTGAATTGGATCTGAGGATTCGATTAGGAGCATGCCATGAGAAGATTTTTTGAAAATATTCTGGCCCAGTCCAATGCAGGGCCGTATGAATCAGACACAGTGTCTTAAACTTGATCCTGTCCCTCACTAGAAGCCAGTTCAGCCCTTGCAACGCCTGAGTGATAGGGGCAAATTTGGGGACCTTCAGAATCAGTCTTGCTGCTGCATTTTGCAAAGATTGGAGTTTTTTCACCGGTTGCTTTTGTGTACCAAGGTACAGGGCATTGCAGTAGTCTATCCTTGAAATAACAAGTGCCAATATCACTGCTTTTTGTAGCTCCACCGGAATGAAAGGGAAAATCTTCTTTAGCGACCTAAGCAGGAAAAAGCATAACGATGTAGTTTGGTTAATTTGCTCAGAGAAACATTATTTGGTATCAAAAATTATGCCCACATTTCTGGCTTTTTGAACAGGAAAAGGAAGGGGGCCAAGATCAGATGGCCACCATGATGTGTTCCAAAAAGAGGTGTGATTCCCAAAGAGCAGAACCTCAGTTTTTTATGAGTTTAGCTTCAGGCAATATTCCTGCATCCACTTGGCTGTGTGAGACATGCAGCAGCAGAAGTTTATTGCTTCCTTTTCAACATCAAATGATATGGACACCACAATTTGTGTCATTGGCGTAGGAAAAAACAGCAAATCCGTAACTGTGTACTGTAAATGTAACAGTGAACCTCCACAAGCAGAGCTTCTTCCATCCACAGGTCATCTCCATGATGGTCCTACTAGGACCCTAGCACCCTGGTATTATGAAATATCAAGGATTTCAATCCCTAGCAGACCCTAACCCTAAACCGGGAGATGGATCAGGCCTGTATGATCTAAAGACCTTTGGAAAAACCTAAACACAAACATTGTGATCCGAAGTACATATATTGTATTTAAGAATTTACAGTTTTTAAAGTTAGGGATGTGACTAGCAAAGAGATCACAAACAGCACAGTGGGAGTCATCTTTTATGTGGGCAGAATGGTATTTAGATCTCCTCTCAAAGATAACATTAGTCCATTGTTTCCTGTGAGGGAGGATTGAGACCCTTTTTTTACATCTGGCCTTTGAGACAGTTTAAGCTGTTTTGCCAGCTTATTGTTTGTTCCAACAAATCAAACATATACATACATAGAGAGACTTTTGGTCAGTGAGCTTCATCCATTGGGCTGTTGAATTGTCATTCACATTTTGTTGCCTCCCACTTGCAGCATATTGGTCATGGGTCAGGCCACTTTACCCATTGGCTCCCTTCACTTTGAGTGACTGCACAAAGCCCTAGCACATTGAACTTTTCCTCTAAAAATAGTTTCTTTCTCTTCAATGACAAAGCTGTTTGCCTGCACTTTGGGTGTCCGGTTATATAGTGAGTTATTTTCCGTCTCCTTTATTCAAGTTTCTGTGATAAAGTGTTTAAGTGACACTCTAAACTTGTAGTTGCCTGCAATTTGAGTGCTTGGTTTGGTGGTGATTAATTGTTGTCTCCTTCACAAATCATATCAATTAAAAGTGCATGGCATAACTGGAAGGTTCAGCATTTAAAAAACATCACTGGTAAAGCAGCCACCTCAGTGAATGTTTTTATACATTTAGGGGCATATTTACAAAGAACTGGTGTAGGACAGCGCCGCAAGTCATTTTGCTGAGCTGCCCTATGCCAATCCGAAAGGGCAGGAATGCACCGTATTTACAAGATACCGTATATTCCTGTTCTTTCAGCCAGCGCTGGTGCACAATTAGCAGCTGTGCGCCAACACAGGCCCCTTGCACCATTGTGCAAGGGTGTCTGTGTTGTTGGCATGATTGTTTTTGTGCAGGAATGGACACCTTCCTGCACAAAAACAATCACGAGAGGTGTTTTCTTCTTTCCATGTGTGCTGCAGAATGCAGCACACTTGCAAAGAGGAAAAAAACGAGGAGAAATGTAAACATTTCTCCTCGTTACGCCTGCTCTAGGGAGGCGCAAGGTTCTGGCCCTGCCCTAGGTGCACGAGATATTGTAAATCTGGGGCAGCCTCAAAGTCCATGGGTGTTGCGTGGGAACACCCACAGCAACACCCATGGAACACCTCTTTGATGCAGAGTAAGGCTAGGCGGCAACCTGCGCTGCTTTGTGTTACTCAGTATCTACAAGGCCATGAAAAGCCACGCAGGGTGGCTTTGCGTGGCCTTGTAGACATGGCTAAGCCCTGCGCAGTGCCAAAATGTCACAAAAAGGGAGGTTCCGTTGGCTCACAGAGCTTGTAAATAAGCCCATAATGTTTTTATTGTGAGCATATGGCATGTTTAGGTGGATGCCTGGCTTTTTTTCATTTCATTTTGTGACATGCTTGGATTAACAAACAAAATGCACTGTCGCATCAACGAAGGCCAGACCTATTGTCTTTTTTCAGTGCTTGTTTACCAACAGTGATCACAAACAGCACAGTGATCATGATGAGTAGATTTTGAATTTGATCTGATCAAAATTGATTGTAATAATCTGCTATTTCTTAATATTTATTTTGCATTTTCCTTATGCATGGTGAAGAGGTCATTAAAGTTCGGTTCTCTTTCACAGTGGTCATGTCGGCTGAGTCAGTGAATTGGGAATGCAAAGTGGTCCCATTGGTTTATTGGTTTCTCCCAGTACAAGCCTTCTGCCCAACCTCACGGGGAACAAAGAGTGAGACGCTTAAAACTGTGTTTATTCTGTAATGTGATCACTTTTCTATCTGGGTTCCTTTTAGGTCTCGCCTAACAGACAGCCCAAGCTGAATGTTGGCGAAAAAACCTATTGTCATTTTACAGTGACCGTAGAGCCCAATCATTTATTATCATTGGTTGGCTTTACTCAAATCAAAAATGTAGTTTATTAGTTAATAAAAAACATAAACATGATAAAATCCACAACATAATCACCAGTACCTTCCATATAAAATCAATCTATCTGTACTTCAGGCAATCTAAGCACCGGTGTCCCCATCACAGGCGCACCGAGCCAAGTCTAAAAATCATGCTTACAACAGGTTAAAAATATGGGTATTTTAACCAGTTCCTGTATCGTGCATATGAGCACAGGGAGATCAAATACGACAAAATATTAGAACTCATAACTATATGCTCTTGAACTAACAGGGATTGTGCATCCTGTGGAGGGTGCAAAGATCCACAGGTAACTAAGCAAAGGGCAAAAACAGTGTAAACAATTTGGGGTAGAACGCACCTGCTAGGGTTAAATGCTTGACAACCCTGGCTTTACTCTCACTCTCATTTGCTTGCTTTTCATTCATTAGCTTGTGTGGACTTGCCTTCAACCTTTTCTGTTTGTTCCTCCCCTGAAGCAGGGCGCATTACTTGTGTTCGTCCTTCTACTGCTTGCTCCTCAAGCTCCACTTTTTTTCTTTTGGGTTAAGCACCCCATCAGAGTGCATGTGTTTTCCAGCTCTCCCTCATATTCTTCTGTAGGTCAGGTGCACTCCGGGTTGCTCTCTGTCACTCATGTCGTGCTCACCCTCGTATGTGCTTCTCCCCTACCTGCTGCATGTTTCTCTCTCTCACCGGTTGATTCCGTGTTACTTTACCCCCACGCGCCCTCTGTGTTACTTTACCCACCTGCGCCCTCTGTTTTGCTTCCCGCCACCCGCGTCCTCTGTGTTTTCCCCCACCCCACGTTGTTTGTGATAGTTCCCACACCCGCGTCCTCTGTGTTTTCCCCCACCCCACGTTGTTTGTGATTGTTCCCACACCCGCGTCCTCAGATAAAGACTACCGGGCCCAGCATGCTGCTGGTGTCGCGCTCGCTTTTACAGCTTAATTGACAAGGCATGGGAGTTGACACTCACAATGTAATCTCATAGGCTCGAGTCATATCTACCTTTTTGAGGGCCTTTCTGACTTTGAAGGACACCTCAAAGACTTCCGGGAGTACTTCTGGAAAGCTGTGGCTGTCACAGGTGTATATGTCCATCTACGTAGAAGTTAATGGAGAAATTAATTTTGAACTTTTTAATTTTGCTTTTTTTTTTCACCACGGGGATTTTTTTTTTATGCCAAGAACCACTTTTCCCCCGATTGTCTCCTCAGTTGAGGGAGAGACGGGTGCTGCTCCCCATTCCCAGACTTGAACTCTATATACCCCTTCCCTTGAATGGAGTAAATATTCAAGTCTTTAGGGTGGGAAGCTACCTGTAAAAGGTTTGTGAATACACACAACCTTGTTAGCTTGTGGATGTCCAACAAATTTACAAGTGGAGCCCACCTGAATTGTCCACAAATCCATTCGGAGAATCAGGAACTGACTTCTCCCTTTGTAAATGCTCATATTTGTGCACCTGCGCTTCATTTAGGTACTGAAATGCCTTTCGAATTCAGGCCCATGATGTTTGTTTATTTTTAACGCTTAGCTACCTTCGGGGTTTAAATGCTGTATAAGAAACTGATCAATTGACTTGTTCACCCTCATCAGTTTTCCCCCTGTTGAAAAGATGCTTTCTGAGCTTACTCCTAAATGCATCCTAGTCTCATTTATTTAGCCCCAAGTGGGCACCCATTAAAAACCACTTGCCCGACGTCCTATGTTCACTACCCTTGGAAGTGTGAATGTCTCTATCATGCCTTCTAGCCCGTCTCCCCAGTACAGATAATGTAAACGTTAAACTCATCCTCACATCTCTATTATTCTATACTGTGCCAAATTATGCTCATCTCTAGCTTGTTTCAAACCTGTCTTCTTCACCCTTCTAGGGATGCGGTCTGTAGAACAGCTAGAGCTGCCAACTTTGGAGCTGGGGAACCAAGTTCGACTATCCGCGTTGGCTCAACAACATCCTGTGATTCTGGGCAAATCATTTAGGGCCATATGTATCAAAATGTTGTTTTGCGATTCTCAAATAGCGATTTTTTGCGAATCGCTATTTGAGAATCGCAAAACGCGATGTATGTAGGATTTGCAAAAACTTTTGTGAATCCCACATATTCCCTAATTGCGAATCGCAAATTGCGATTCACAATTAAGGAATACCTCCCCATTCATTCCTATGGGCCTAGAGGCCCATAGGAATGAATGGGAGACATGTCGCAATTTGCAGTACCCATCAGGTACTCGCAAATTGCGAATGCTATTTCAAGGATGCAAGGGTGTCAAAAGGACACCCTGTTGCACCCTGAAATAAGCATGGGTGCAGATGTGGCGCACATACATGCCCTAAGGGCATGTATGTGCGCCACATAGCACTTTGAAAAATGCAAAAAAGTGCATTTTTCAAAGAAATCAGTAAATTACCACCAACCTGAAGTTGGTGGTAATTTCGCATTCCTTAAGCCAAAATCGCACAACTTGGGTGCTTCCTACATTGCATTTAAGGAATCGCATTTGCGATTCCTTAAATGCATTTGCAAAATAAGGAATCGCAAATTTTGCGATTCCTTATTTTGCAAGTGGGTTTTCTTTTCATACATTGCACACGGCTAAATTGCGATCGCAATTTAGCTTGATACATATGGCCCTTAATCTCCCGGTTCCTACCAAAAATGAATGTGTGTCCTTGTGTAATGTAACTGGTGCTCATGTAAAGCGCTCCAATACCTTCGGGTCGACTTCGTGCTATATAAAACTGCAACAACAACAAAAAACTTCCCTTAATAGTAAAGATTCCGACTCATCTAAAAAGGCCCAGGGGTACAGAACCTCCAATTTCCCACTGGTTTTACCCCTCCCCAGGCACACCAATATTCATTTCTCTTTCCTCGTGGCCTTTGTCTCGTGGTTCAGTGACTGTGTGGTTATTCTATATAATGGCATTCTTCTCGCCGCAGCCTGCGCTCACGATCAGCCGTTTTGTGCTGGGCAGCGTCAGCGCACAGATGTTGAACATTGAATTACCAATAATTTGCATGTGTTAAAAGGTCTAGGCCGATATTTCGGGCCAACAGCGCAAGCACCTTTGATGTGCCGATTTAATACGTCAGTAGGGAATTTTCAGCCATTAACATGAGCGACGTTCAGACAAAATGAAAGTACCAATCTCGGCAGTGTGGCTTTCACACGTGAAACCACAGCAAACCGCAAGGCATACCAACTAAAGAAACCCGAGAGCATCTTACTGTCATACATCTGGCAACAGGCACCCCTTGAGCACCCCTGAGACCCCCCTCATGACCCTCTGAGCCCCCATTTTCAGGAAGCCAACAAGCCTATTATCAAAGCAAGGTTGCTCTTTAGCATAGAACCGCAGAGTACTTTAGAAAAAGATCCCTCAGAGCAATGTATACGGCGTGAAGAGACGTCTTATGAGCCCTTTACTGAAAGGAGGTGTTTTTCTCTCTTTTTGGGAGGACAGTGACTTAATAGTGTGGGCCAGGTACCCATTATCTTGTGTGAGAATAAATTGTCTTGTGAAGTCCTCGGCCACGGTATCAGTAGGTTCTGCCTTTTATGTATTGTGCAGCAATTTGAGAAATGTGCATTTGGTATTTTATTTATACTTCAGGTATTCTAATACAGTTTTTGAAGAGCAATTAATCTGGGGGCTGGTTAAGCTGCCGATTTAGCAGCCTGACGAGCTGAGTTTACGTACCAGCATCGACACTTGACTGAAAATCAGCTGATTCTGGACAAGTCAATTAATCACCCTTTGCCTAAAAATGTAACCGACTCCAAACCACATTTCGGGAACCTGGGTCAGACTGGGACTGAAAGTATGCCTGGAACTGAAATAAAAGTGGCCCTCATTAGTGAATTAGATAGCTAAAAAGTTTGCCCATGCTTGCAAATTGGGGCAGATTTGAACTTGTAGAGACACGTTGTATAAGTGTTGTGCAAGGTATGGAAGAGGACATGGATTTGAGCTTACTGCAGGCAATGTTTGTTTTAATATTTGGGAAATCCACAGTAAAAACTGGTCCCCTAGACTATAAAACATGCCCACAAACAGACAAAAAAGCAGCTCACACACTGACCTTTCAGACCAGCCTGTCCGACACTCCCCAATTGCCTTATACACAGCTCCGACCCTATCGGGGACCCCAAATTTCTGTGTGTGACTAGAACATATTGCAGTCATGGGCTTTAAGGGAGGGCCTGGGCATTTTCATGTGGAAAGATTTATTTGTAAACTACTCATGTGCCTAAGGGCCTGAAGAAATATGATCATATCACCCTGGCCCTGGGTTCTGATGAAACTCTATTGCTGGCCCATACCATCTTCAAAATCAGTTGCATCATTTACAAAGCCATGACAACCAATCACTTATCTTGCAGACAAGTTCACCATCTCTGTTGGTTCTTGGCACACTAGCAGGCAGGAAACCATCATACTGCAGAAAGAAGAAAAAACAAGAAACAAGACTACAGGCCTTTTCCATCTATGCGCCAAGGATCTGGAACAACATCTTCGTTTCCATCAGGACCCCCGTAACACTGCTCCAATTTAGGAAAGAGTTAAAGACTCACCTCTTTAAAGAACAAAACATCACAATTCATTAACTGTCCACAACTCAGCTTCTTCTCCTATTACCCTTTTGCCTTTAAGCTTACCTTTAACCATGTACAGTGCTCCACTGCCTTTTAGCTAGGTTTGCCGTATAGAAATACCATAGATGTGCTGAATGTGAAAAAATACTGACGAAAACAAGAATCACTTGTGTTCGTTAGCACACTGTCAATCCATGTATAAACTGCACACAGCCACAGAAGGAAAGCTCTTTAGAGAATAGCCTACCAAATCCCATGAACCTTATGACTTCACCGCCCATCTTATCTCTTTATTTTACTTCTGCATTTTTATTTAGCACAAAGTCGCTCCAAGGGCATTGTAACATTTTACATGAGCATCTGTTACATTACACATGGTCAGGTTTTATTTTTTAGGCATGGGGATATTAAGTGATTTGCCCAGAATCACAGTGTATTGAGGTGACGTTGGGGCTCCAACCTTGTCCCCCAAGTCCAAAGTCGGCAGCTCTAGCCGCAACGCCACATCCTCTCTTAAGATTGCATTATGTGAAACGTGATAATTCTTTACATGGTCTTAGAGATTCCCAAATATTGCGTGCTGTTTTTTTATATATTTTGTAGATGCTAGCGATGTACCACTATTTGTGGAATTGGCACTCACTTCTGGTTCAGCATGACTGGACAAGAGCTGATTAATTGTCCGTAGGTAATAGAACTGTGATGGAAGGTTTCATTGAGAGATTTGCTTCATGGGTATAGTGGGTAGTTTTGAGTCTGGTCCCGGAAAAGAAGAATGATATGGTGAGTGAAGACATAGAGCAGAACTCTGCCCTTTGGATTTCCATCTCACAGTCCCCACTCTGTCTGTTTTCTACTTAGAGTGCCTGCTCTCCCTAGACTGTGACTTGGCGAACAAACCTTCTCACATTTGGCCTTGAAGATCTAAAATAAGTGTTCTCGTCCTCTTACATATCAACCTAACATGTTGCTTTTTAGGAAAGTTTTAGAAACTCTTCTTTTTAGGTCTGGCAACAGAAAGCTTTAATTTTCATAAGCCCTCATGTCACAGTTCTTCAAAAAAGTATAATAAGAAGTATATAGAGAGAGTTGACATTGGGTCAGAGTTCTTCAGTCTTGCATGTCCTTTTTTCATCAAGACCCTGTCATTTTGTGGGTCACATTCTGTCCAATTTGGATTTCCATTAGGTTTTGGTGATGGTTCACCAACGTCTTTTAGATAGCCTAGAGAGAGTGTATGTTCTTTGATGTAATAACTTTGCTGACTGCTTTTCTTGTTGGTTTATGCTTTTTTGTTTACTGAGAGCCTGATTCAGAAAGGTAAACTTGAACTTTTGTGTAAGTTTACGATTGATGGAGTATTCACAAATGGATTTACTAGTAGTATCTTAAAGAGTGCAAATTCTTTGCATGTACAGAAAGATAGGACAGTCCTATCCTTTTATGTACGGAGACTTCTCACTCATAAAGATAATACTAGTGAATCCCTTTGTGAATACCCAACAATCATAAACCTCAACAAAGTGTAGGTTTTCCTTTGTGAATCAGGCCCAGAGTCTTTTTTTTGGATGCCTTGCCTTAGCCGGACATAAAGACACATTGCTATTAAATAATCACCCTTGAGCATTTATTAATTTTACTTCCTATTATGAAAAAATTTACATCTTTTTTGTTCCAAAAGTAAATATGTGTACTGAGATAGGTTTTCTGAAAGATACAGCAATATACTGGCCCTTTATCAAAGTTATCCTCTACGCATTCATGAATGCTTTTAGGTGCCCCACTTGCAGTGCAAACATCATAATCTGACTTCTTTTCATAACTCTACAGCTGAATTTCATTAACACAGCCATGTTGAACTTGGCTCTTTCTGCACGGTCATCCCCAAACTTTTTGCCTTCACCCTCCTGTTTTCTGAACCCGTTTCTGTTGGCTTTTAGGACTCTGCACACTTTACCACTGCTAACCAGTGCTAAAGTGCATGTGCTTGCTGCTTAAAATGTTGTAGAATTGGCTTATACCCAATTGGCATATTTAATTTACGTGTAAGTCCCTAATAATGTGGCACTACATGTGAACTAAATGCTACTAGTGGACCTGCAGCACTGATTGTGCCACCCACTTAAGTAGCCCTAAACATGTGCCAGGCCTGCCATTGCAGCCTGCATATGCAGTTTTAAACTGCCATTTCAACCTGGCAAAAGAAACCTCTTGCCAGGCCCCAACCTTCCTTTTTTAATACATATAAGTCACTCATAGGGTGGGCCCTGGACAGAGCAGAGGGCAGGGTGCACAGTATTTTTAAAGTAGTACATGTACTTTTAAGTTTTACATGTCCTGGGAGTGAAAACTCTTAAATTTGTTTTCCACTACTGCACGGCCTACTTCTCCCATAGGTTAACATTGGAACTACCTTATTTCATTTAATAAGCTGTAACTTCCACATGGGAAATGTTAACCAATTCATGTTTGGTGTTTTAGAATTGTAATGAAAAATCCTATCTTATGGTAAAGTCGGATTTTAAATTACAATTTTGGAAACATTGAATTCACCATTGGCTGTTCACTGGAATGAGAATGACCACACGATCGCTCAATTACGTTTCACTGTCCTCGAAGTCATTACTCATCATCATGACAAAAACCAGGCAAAGACCTTAGCACAACGTGAATTCTACTGGATTAGACATTTGGATACATTGAACCCCAAAGGTTTGAATAATAAATTAGAATTATCATGTTTCCTCCTAATTTTTGTAACAGCAAGAGGATAAGAATTTCTTTTGCACCCTTCAGACTGCTAAACATCCCACTATTATATTCACTATATACCTTTCTGTTTCTTCTCTTCACTTTTTATAAAATAGAGTAGTTGGAATAGTACACTGAAAACCACACATACTTTACGTTGATTTCAAATTACCTTATTCTTTCTTTATAGTTGCTCGTGAGGTTGACTTAAAAAGACAATGTCAATATGATAGTACAGCAACAATGACATAAGAAGTTCTATGTCTAGCTATCAAGCTCTTTCTATTACAATCAGAATTCACATATCATCAAAGTTTAGTATATCATTGCTTGCATAAGATCCAATATCTTAAACAATATTAAAACAGAGATGTCGCTAAAAGTTTGTTCAAGTCGTTAAGTATAATATTGCCAGAACGGCATATTTTAATACGTCTTGAGTCGCAAAGTATAATTATGTTGATAGAGTTACATAACAGTTGATGGACTGTTATCTCATGAAATTTTGTACTGTAACCACAGTTCATGAATTAGAGGTTTTTGTACATGGATTGTAAATAGCTAGCTTTTTTTTGTTTATGTAACTCTTTTGGACTGACGCTTTATGTGAAACATACAATTATATGTTGTAATAGAATTGTTTTGTAAGACACTTTCAACTAAGAATATGTATTCACTTGTTTGCAGAACTTTTCTGAAACTTTATTGTTACTTAAGACTGAACTTTGTTTTCGTAAAGTCTGTCTTTCCTTTCTTTCACTCTCTCACGTCGGGACACATATGTTACCCAGCATGATTTCACGTAACCCTCACATTATGACGCACTCGCGTTTGGTTCATTGAGGCACTCGCATGGAACACAATCGCGTAAGCCCTCTGAGTCGGGAATAACGAGGTTAGTACAACTAGAGAGTTCATAATCTTGACGAACAGGATATTTTAAGAGCAGTGTTCTTGGTATTATTTTCTGACTGGTCTTTGCATCACTTCCTGATCATGTTTTTCTTTTGTTCTTTCATTTTCTTTATTAGTCAGGGATCCGGACTCTTTAGGACTATGGCTTCATGCTTATTACATTTGTTGAATCATGCCCGCTAAAAGGTTGGAGAGTGGGCTTTTGTTTTTATACCTTAATAGCATGAAATAAATTGCATGTATTTCACTGGTTATAAAAAAACTCACATGGTTATATGATTTTACAGTCATGTGCTTGCTATTTTTCGCATGATTGAGAGCACTCCTGGTACTTTTAGTTACGGACCAAGCCGAGTTTAGTAGACTTACGTTTTTTTTGGTGGCACAAGCTTAACCAGTATTTGATGCGAATAGGAGTTTGAGATGGGGCAAACACTATAACTCATCTGTTTCTCATTATCTGCTACTAGTTTAATTACAAGCACATGGTTTAAACCACATTGGTTTTTGATTAAGTGATTTCCCTCACGATATGAGGTTATAATTTTTAAATAGTAGTTGACTTTTACAGTTTCATGGCTAAAATGATGTCTTTTTGTTTGTAGACACTCAGTGCTTAATTTGTCAAATATTAAGTGCCAGGGCTCTGGCCAGGAGGCCACTGCAGCTTGCACCAACCATCGCCCTTGTCATCGCTGCCAAAACAACTACTAAACATCTCTCTTGCATGTAAATGCGACAGTTCAGATTATTCCAGGTCCCCAAAGCTAAAGGAATGGCTGGGGAGGCAGGTATTAGCACTATTTTGATGTATATTGTAGTCCTAAACTACCGTTGTTCTGCTCATCTCTAAACTAGATGAGCAGCGCCACCATGTGGTGGACTGTTCTACATATGGTGTTGACAATTAGGTGCCGGTGCCGAGCACCGGAAACCAATTAAGTGCCGGTGCTGAGCACCGGAAAGCACCGGCTCAAATTAAGCACTGTAGACACTCCTGATGAAGGGCCTTGTAGTGGCCCGAAATGCATTGGGTTGAATTGATTTGCCAATCTTCAAGAAAATAAAAGAGCATCATTCAATTGGATGAATTATCAAAAACTACGTTGTCTTCGCAGTATAATTTATTGGACTACTGTTATTTGATCCGTATACATTGGGAATGTTTTATAGCTGCATGTTCTGTTATTATTGTTTTTCACTATTGTTGAAAACGTTTAACCTAGTTACATTGGGAAGAAACCCCGAAAGGGATCTCAGTAGTGCACACGGTGTCTAGACCAGATGTTCTAGAAATTCCTAATTTGTATGACAGGGGCCGGGGTGGAGCACCTTCGCCAAGTGCACACTAAGATTCAAAAGCACGTAAAAGATTGTTTTAGATAGTTTTGGTAACAAAAAAAATAAAAAACGAGTGCATCACAACCAATATTCATTATACTTTTAGAAAATTGGCATTTTCCTGCCTTAGCCAGTATTGTGTCTTCAGCCTGTCACTGGGTCACATGACTGGGTGTAGTTGGCAGTTGGACTTTGTATATTCCTCCTTGACAGCCACACACAATAGAGGTCTTAAGTGTGCCTCTATGAGCCATCACTGGCAAGATGGGAGGTTGGAGCTGGGCACAGCCCCACTTACACTTGAATAGGCTGTGTCCTGCCTCCACACAAAGGGCTGCATACCCCCTATATTTAGTCTGGAGCCAGGGCAGGGGAGCCAGGAAACCTGTGCACTTCAAAGGGAAACCTCTAGAAGCTTCTTCCACTTCAAAGGAGGCACCTGGTGTAAATATTGGACCTCAGACACCAACTCTTTAGTACACTTCTGGACCTGTGGAGACTCTGGCAGGAAGAAGGACTGCTGTGCTGCTGAAAGGACTGACACTCTGCTGGACTGCTGCCCTGCTGGACTACTGGCTTGCTGTACTGCTGCCTTGCTGGATGCTGCCGTGCTATCCTGCTGCCTTCCTGCCTGCGTCAGTCGAATTGGACCTGCCCCTGAGCCCAGGACTCCCAGACTAACTCCAGGGGCTAGTCTGCAGGCATCCTGTTCAGAGGCACAGGGACATAACAGGCTCTGACCTACCTGAACCAGTATCCATATCCAGCCGTAACAAGCCCCTGACCACAAAGTTGTGCACCTCAGGTCCTGGACCCTTGGTGTGCCTCAGTGGACCTGAATTGAAGTTTTTGGGCTCTTCGCAACTGAAAACAGGCCTGCTGATGCCAAAACCTTGCCGCCCTCACTTCCTGCCAATGCGAAGTTCTGTCACCCCAACCCTTCGCGCTACAGCATCGACCGCTCATTAGGAGTAGTAACGCGAAGCTCCAGTCTGACCACCCGCAACAACAGAATCTTTACGCTACAGCCATGACCGTCTGTGATACCTGGCCTGCTCTTCGCACAAAGTCGACCATCCGCGCTGCTTCCCTGCTCCTCGAGGCACACACGAACAGGACTCTTTGCTCTAAACTGAGAAGGTAACTTTTCAGCGGGACTAACTTGGACCCTGTATCCGACCCGAGCTCTATCGCAGTTGGCCTGAACTTGTGACTTTCTCCCGGCCTCGTACAAGCAGATAACCGCGAGTGGCGCTTTGAACTTTTTGGTGCTATTTCCTCTTGATGTATTTATTACATTATTCCTCCATTTCTCTAAATCAATGTGGGATTTTTCTTGTGTTGTCGTTTCACTTTATTACTGTTTGAAAGGCTTCATAAATACTTTACACATTGTGTTGCAATTGAGTTCCGCCCATTTAGTACGCCCAGATTTTTTGCTTTTTGGATTACCCGGTTTTTGACTTTTTACTGCGGGTGAGTCTCACTGCATGTGTCTCACCCACATCAATCACATGACAAATGGACAGCATGTGTTTAAATCCAGTGTCAACCTTTTAAGATAAGGCCGCTGTGATGAAGCAAGGGTAAGGGCACTTGACTGGTTACACGCGAGCACGTGTGTACACGCATGTGCGCATGTGTGCGGGCTGCACATGGGAGACTATTGTCGTCCTCAGCCCGGTAACTATGCACAGGTTGCCTGGCGCAGTGAGGCTTCTGTAGTATTAGATACTGACCTGGGGTAGGCCTTATAATGTTAGTGTACACTAATAGGGTAAGTCAGTGTAATTTACTGTTTGTCTGTAGTGATGCTTTAGTATACACATAGGGAGAGAACTGCCTTAGAGTGCAGTTTTGCCTTCCCTTTGTCCTCGAGAGACCAGTGAAGTATCAAAGTGGGGTGTAACCTGTGTGATAAAATCAAATGATATCGGTATAACTTATGGGTCATCCAGAATTGTCATATTTCTCTGGCTCAGCTCAAAATTAGAGCCTAGGCTTTTTGTCATCGTGCTATGGCAGGTTGATTACATTTCCCTCCAACAGCAGGAAAAAAGGTCTCCCCACACAAAGGGAACAATTAACTGTGCTTCACTCAGCTCCTGAGGAGGAAAGGGGCGGTGCGGGATGATCTGCATCAATCAATCAGCTATCACACTGTACTCGGAATGGGCCTGCCCAAGTCCTCTGAACAAAGGAGGGACCCCAGACCTCTGGAGCCAACACAGGGGTGGGGCTCCCCTTTGAAAATCTATGGAGACAGGCCCTGGCAGTGATATCAGCAAGGCCCCCAAGGAGATTTGACTTGTGACTCATAGATGATGCCATATTGAACTGCCCCAACATGCTGTGCAGGAGGGTTGGGGCAGGGGTGGAGAGTTGACATGGCACTCTAGGATTGGCCAGGGGTGCCTATCTTCAGGCACCTTCCACTCCCCTTTAAAAACTCTTATACAAGGGGGAGACTCTCTCTTGCTTAGTAAATTCTCTGTGCTTCACTGCTGGACCCTGAAATTTTAGTAGAGAACTGGAAGGAGGAACACCCTGATGCCTGGAAAGGACTAAGACTCTGCCCAGTTGACCCCGGGACCAGTGGATCTTCCCTAGGACCAGTGAGGCTGACCCTCTTACACGCCCTGAGGACCAGTTGTGGTAAAGCCCTGGACTTCTGTGCCCAGCAACTAAGACCAGGAGCAAGGCTGGCGCAAGGAGCCAGGAGAACCAGCTCCCTGAGGACTGCAACACTTTGGAGGTGATGAGGTCTGCTGTAACTGCCTCTGGTGGCTAAAGCTTACCACCAGGATTAAAATGAGCCCAAGATCCTCAAAATCAGCCCAATGGGGCCAGAGTTATGGCATTTTAAAGTTTGGTGACCTTTGAACTTTTTGGCAGCGAAATGCGTGGGGCTCCTCCGCTGTTTAATAATTTAACCCTAGGGTGGGCCAGGGCCTGGGTTGTTGGCTCAAGATTTAATTATTAATTTATCCTAAGGGAGGTGGCATGCATGGGGCCCACTCCCCAGACTCTCTACTGGCCCGGGGACCCTATCCCCTGGGCCGTTTATGAAAAAGGGGGGGCTAGGACCCCATTCCCGGTCCTCAAAATTAAGGAGGAAGGGGAATGCTGTCTCACCCCCCTCCCAGCCGCGATGACCTCTCCTCCACTCCCCGTCCCTTTGTTGGAGGGAGCGAGGCAGCCACAGCAGAAGGTGACCCGCTGCCCGAGATGGAAGCTGGTGGCTCCCATGGCCGTACTCAGAGGTGTGGGCTATGTGGGAGCCGCGGGGCAGCGTGGGGTAGGCTCCCTCAGCTGCCCCCATAAGAGGAGGCATGGGGTGCCGGGGTGGAACTGGGCACCCCCTAAAAACAAAAGAAAACACAAACAAAAGACTTTGCAGCTCTCACCAGCACAACTAGAGAGCCACTGCTAAAATAGTTACTGCTCCCGGAGGAGCACCCCATAATGCCCTGCAGGGCTCTTCAACGTACATGTGTTTCTCCCTCTTGTGGTGGTCCAGGATGGCTGGGGCACCACCAACGTGATCCAGGAAACATGGGGGGGGGGGGCTGCAGGAGTGCAACAGCTCCCCCTAAAGAATTTTCAGAAAGGTGGTTATGTAATGACAACTATGGTATTTCCCATCTACCAATGTACATATTTGTAAATTACTGTGTTGTATTTAGTAGTCTGTGTGTAATAAATGTAGTTCTCTTTTTTTCTTTTTTCAAAGTAGAAAGTACTGACTGGACTATCATTTATTGAGTGTTATTATTGTGTGTCAGTGAACTGTGATTACTAGCCCACACCACCTCCCCTGTGTAGACCTTGGAATGCTCTGCTTCGCTACCCTGTGAGAGTCAAGTGCTATAATGAGGTGCTTGGTTCCCAGTAAGCAGAAGTGTGGACCTGTTACGTGTGCAGGTCACACAACTAATAACCCAATTTCCTACACATTGCCTCTAAGTTAAGCCTGACTGCTCTGTGCTAAGCTACCAGAGATTTGAGCATAGGTTAATTTGGAGTTTGCTTGTGCCTCACCCAGACAAGAATTATGGTTGCTGCTTGGGTAGGGTTTCAACCCCCACAACTAGTAACCCAATTTCTCAGAAGCCTATTCTGCAAAGGGGCCATACCCCTAGGTTCAATATTGCTGTAGCTCATGTAGCTGCTGCTTTATTGAATTACATTTCTAGGTCAGTTTGAGGCAACACACACAAAATCGTCTAACTATTAACAAACACTTACCTTAGCAATAAGCCAGACCTATTGGTGTTGACAATGCTTGCTCCTGTTGTGATTTCTCTCTGTAGTCAGCCTAGCAGTGAAAGTCCTTGAGGAATAGGCAATTGGCCTTCTAAGGTATGGTCATTATCAGCATATGAACAGGCATTGTAGCACAAACTTGAGTCACTTATCCAGTCCTAACCAATAGTGCCACAGTATGACACAGAGATTAGGACGGGCCGACCAAACCATAATACAGTTGTCTACTCTGACCCATTCTTACTGCTATTGATATTGATAGTGTCCCAGGGCGCCAGACCAAGGGCTGTGTAATCATTCTTACATCCAATTTCTGGACCAAGTGAGTATTACATTGAGGAAACAGCTGGGGCCAAGGTCACATATGCAACAGCAATCATCTTGGAGAAGCCACAGGCGTCACAGGGCATGATCAGCATTTTGAGAGGTGAGCACATATATTGGAAATTAAAGCTATCCAGATGTTCTGAGCATGAAAACCTTGCTAGAAAGGAGAGTGGTAGATGAAACAGATGCACCCACCCTCTAAGGAGGCCAATGAATTACACTAAGAATTGGTATATGATAGTGTCATCTGCTAGTGGAGTGAGGAGAAGATGATGAAGAGGTAGATCCTTGTCCAAAAGAGTACCTCATCCCCCTGAACCATGTCAGAGAACTAGATTAATGTTACACCATCTTAGAAGGTGAATAAATCATAAGTGTCACTTGAATGGGGATGGTGGCACTGATACCAATCTGTGATGCTCAATTAAGTATTATTCTAGATATCTATCAAGATATTTATTCATTTACTTTTATATAGATCACATGCGCTTTTATTGCACAAAATGCAGTAGTATAAAAGCCCACATTTCACAGGAAAATGTGCAATATTGGAAATATTTCAAAGTTACCTATGAAATATGGATTTCATCATCATAATGACATCCCTCAAACCAGTCTGCAGAGCTTTAACATTGTCAGGGCTACTAGGTTTATGCAGCTTGGAGGACCAACTTATACTGCAAGGTTATCTAAATTATGCAGCAAAAAATAAAAATTATGCTGCACATTCTTTGTCAGTATTAATTTTATCTTAGTGTGAATGTATCAATAAATAAAAAAGGTAGTTTTCTGATAAACACTAACTCTGTGACCTTTATTGCTGCTAATCACTTAACAATATATGCCTTGGTATATGGTTAGAAGGGGAAACCAAACATTCACAGCGTACATGGCCCACTTTAATTCTTGTTTGTTTTTCAGGGACAGAACAATGGTTTCTCCATTCAGGTGGCGTCCCTCAAGAAGAACAATAGATGTCTGGTAAGTGGAAGTATACCCCAAGTATTCAAAAGAAATAAAATTAAGAAAATTGTTTGGTTGTCCTCTTGCACTTATTGCTGTACAGTTTTTTTCTAAAAGCAACCTTTACTCAATAATGGTAGTTTCTTAATGCCCTTGATATAGCCTACATGGTGAAGGGAAAATACCACCAGACCACAACAAACCTAAAAAAAATGGCTTAAAATTCCCACTTTCTGGCTGAAGAGTTATAGCAGGGATATTGAGGTGGTTGTATAATCATCCCTAAACATTATAAGCATATGAACAGGTATTGTAGCACAAATTTGAGTCACTTATCCAGTCCCAACCAATAGTGCCACAGTATGACACAGAGATTAGGACGGGGCCGACCAGACCATACAGTTATCTATATATATATATATTCACTGAAAAAAACATAGGTTTCAGGGACGTTATAGTTAGTTGGACATTTCACTCGTACAAAACCAGAGAAATTCGCCCGTTATAGTTAGTTCAGCTAACTATAACTCGCGCCCCCGCAATGCACTGCAGATGACGTCACATATTACATCACTCATGACATGGTCAGTGACATCACTAATGACATCTCAAATGACATCACTGATGACATCACTGATGACATCATCCAGTGACTGTGTGTTTCTGTAAAGTTTAAATATGTTTTATATATATATATGCCAAGGTGTATTGAAGAATGAGTGGGTGTATAAGTGTCTGAATGGATGATTTAGTAGGTGCGTGACTGACTGTATAAGTGAGTGATTAAACGTGTCTTACTGAATGCATGCGTTAGTGACTAATCTGTGTGAATCTCTGTATCACACTGTCAGTTGGTGTGTAAGCGGCTGCCTGGGTTGGTGAGTAGCTACATGAGTGTCTATATGGGTTATTGATTGGTTGTCTGAGTATCTGTATGGGTGCCTGAGTGTCTGTGTGGGTGGGTGGGGGTGTGTGACTGTGCATAGATGTGTGAGTGGGTGATTCACTGGGTGTATGGGTTCAAGAGTGCATCTGTGCAGGGCTGTATGGGTGGGTGAGTGTGTGTATGGGTCTGTTGGCGAGTGAATGGATGTCTCAGTGGTACATGTGTGAGTAACTACATATGTGAAAGGCAGAATATGTGAGTGTTGGAGTATATAAATGACTATATGTGAGAGTGAGTAATTGTGAAAGTGGCTGTATGTATGAGTGTGTGCTTGTATCAGTGATTGTATAAGAGAGTAAGTATGTGTTAGTATCTGTATGAATAACTGAGGTGGTGTGTGTATAACTGTATAGGTGAGTAAATGGGAGTGTGATTGATTCTTTGCATGACTGACTAGATGTGTGAGTAACTCTATGGATGAGTGGCGGTGTGTGAGTGTCTGTATAGGTGTAAGAGTGCAAATGATAGTGCTGTATTGATGAGTGACTGCAATGTATGAGTGACAGTATGGGTGAATGAGTGGATGTGTGTGTAGACCTAGGAATCAGTGAGTGGGTATGTAGTAACTGGTATTGGTGTGTCTATTGTTTTGAAAATGGTAGTCTGTATTTTAGAGTGGGTGTATCAAAGGTTATATTAGGGTGTGAGGAGGTGCATCAGATTATCACGTGGATGATGTCATCAGTGATGTCATGAATGATGTCATTTGAGATGTCATCAGTGATGTCATCAGTGATGTCACTGACCATGTCATGAGTGAGGTAATATGTGACGTCATCAGCAGTGCATTGCGGTGGCGCGAATAACTGCCAAATTTCTCTGGTTTTGTACGAGTGAAATGTCCAACTAACTATAACATCCCTGAAACCTATGATTTTTTCAGTGAATTTCAAAGGTTTTTTAAATGCTAATTTCTAACTATAACAACCCTGAAACCTATGGTTTTTTCAGTGAATTTCAAAGGTTTTTTAAATGCTAATTTCAAAATATGCCTACATAGCTAGGACATATGCAGAAAGAGGAAGAAAGGCACAGAAAGAAGCAAGAGAAATGCAGAAAGAGGCAACAGAAGTCCAGAAAGACAAAGAAAGGTGCAGAAAGAAGCAAGAGATATGCAGAAAGAACCAACAGAGGGGCAGAAAGAGGCCTTGTTGCAAAGTCATCCTGTGCCCCCAACGTTTTGCTGATGGGTACTGGTGGTAACTAGGCCTGGGCGTTGAACACCGCTCCGTTGGCGGAGTTTGTGGAGTTTTCTGTACTTCGCATTCAGTGGAGCTCGCGGAGTGCAAGAAAACCCCGCTTTGCGTAGTGCAGCGGAGTTTTTTCCCTGCTCGCGCTCGCGAACGGTAAGTTCGCGAGCACGAGCTGCCACTCGGGTAGAATTTCTACCCGAGCAGCAGAAAGACCAGCGCGAACAGCAGTTCACACTACACTCCGCCACTTGCGGAACTTCGCTGAGTTTTTTTGTAACTTCGCGAAGTTCCGCGTAGCAAAACTCCACGAACTATGCCCAGGCTTAGTGGTAGCTGAGTCTGAGTAACCAGGCCTAGAGTCAGTGCTATGCTAAAAGACACTTAGAATACAGTGAAAACACCTACATACACTAGGGTACACTATGGGTTGGGATACCCCTGTGATTGGCATGACCTCCCCTGTAAGGCCCTAGTACATAATAGGGCAGGGGGATTAAAACTACCTCTAAGTCAGAGGTGCAGAAAGATGCTTCTTTAACTAGAAGTCGCGTTTGCAGAGTGGTAGAGAAAGGGTGCTGGGCCTCCGACCAGCGCTCAGGAATTCCGCTGTGTAGGACTTACAGGAGGTACCAGGAGGGCTTCTTGGCCCCCAAAGTCCCTCAGGAGTAAAGTGGACTTTATCCCCCATCCCTTAGTTTGCCAGGAGGTGCGTTTGCAGAGTGGTGGAGAAAGGGGCGTGGCCTCCGAAGACGTCTTAGCAATCCTACTGTGTGGGACTTACTGAAGGTAACAAGAGTGGTAGTTGGCCCCCAAGGACATCCTTGGGGGCCAACTACCCCTCCTATTACCTCCAGTAAGTACCACAGAGCAGGATTGCTAAGTTTTCATACCAGGCCATGCCCCCTTTGCCCACCACTCTGCAAACGCACTCCATGGCGCCCTCTTGGATGGGGATTGAAGTCCCCTTCACTGCTGGGGGTCCTTAGGGGCTAACTAGCCTACCTCTTACCTCCAGTAAGCCCCACACAGTGGGATTGCTGAGAGGTGGACACAGGCCACCCCCCCTTTCTCCACCACTCTGCAAACGCACCTCCTGGCGCGCTCTGCAGAGTGGTGCAGGGAGGGGGCAGGGCCTCCGGCGAGATGCCGGCTTTTTAAAAACATTTTTTGTTAGAAGGGGGGCTGTGTGGCCCCCCTTCTTTCCATCTTTTTTGGGGCCTGGGGACCCCATCCCCCATGGCCTGCCACATTTAAAAAAAAAAAAAAACACGGGAAGGGGGCCGCGCGGCCTCCCTCCCGAGGCCACTATTGGCCCCGGGGACCCCATCCCTCAGGGCTTGGAAATTTTATATTTAAATTTAAGGAGGGGGCCATGTGGCCCCCCTCCCCAGGCCGATTTCGGCCCCGGGGACCCCATCCCCCGGGCCCAGCCATTTTTTATTTTTAAATTAAAGGGAGGGGGCCGTGTGGCCCCCCTCCCTGGACCCCATCCCCCGGGGCCGGCCCTTAGCGTTGGGGACCGTGGGGGGAGCCCCAATGCCCCCACAGTCCCAGCTGGCTACCCGCCTCCTGCGCGGCCCCCCTCCCATCATTTACATAGCCCGGGGAGGTGGTGGTCCCTGGGGCAGTGTGGGGAGGGGCAGGAGCCCCCGCCCCCACTTTTTAAAATTTTATTTAAGCCCCGGGGAGGTGGTGGTAACCGGGGCTTGGGGGGGACGCGAGGCCCCCCCGAACATGATTAAGAATGCCCCGGGGAGGTGGCGGTCCCCGGGGCAGCATGGGGGGGAAAGGAGCCCCCCACGCATTTACAAATAAAGCCCTGGGGAGGTGGTGGTCCCCGGGGCTGCGGGGGCCCCCGTGGGCCCCCGCTACATAAATAAGCAATGCCCCCGGGACCTGGCCCATCCAGGGGCTTTAAAAGACGAAGCGTGGGAGCCCGCCCCATTCCTTTTTTTAAAAATTTTCGGCCAGAGTCCCGCCGGGTGCACAGATCCGGCCGAATTTTTTTTAAAAAAAATGCTTTTTTTGGCCCTGGGGGTCTCTGTGGGACCCCCTGACCAGGCCAAGGGGGTCAGGGTGTTTTTACCCTGCCCCCTTTTCTTCTTTTTTAATGTTTCACTCACCTTTTTCCTTCTCCTCGTACCGAGTCACGAGATGGCTGCCAACACTTCCTGGTTTGAAGTGTTGGCAGCCAATCAGAGGCAAGCTCGTGCTCGGGAGGGCTCAGCCAATCAGATCTCACAAACCTACCACCAGTAGGTTGGTTATATATATATATATATATATATATATATATATTTTTTTTTTTTTGTCACAGTCCAAGTAATTACGCTCTCTCAGGACAATCCAATACAAAAGATTTTATTACCAGTTACGCATTTCGGGAACACAGTCCCCTTGCTCACACAGTCCCCTTGCTCACACATATATATATATATTTAGTAAGCCTTTTCTCCTTTGTAATTCAGGCCCTTTCTACTCTAGTACTCTAGTACACAAAGAAGTGATGGATGGTATACTTGAATTAATCTCAGCCACTGGTAATTACAATGCCAACTCAGTTTGGACCTAGCCCCTAGCCATGTGCAAATCAGTCTTGACCCTGCTCCAGTAGGAACAGTCCTGCCCAAACTGCCAGGCCAGGTCATCCCTGAACCGGAACTCAAGCAACCCAAGGCTGGTTCTGCCTTTATTAGGGCTCATCAGTTGGGTAGAGCTTTCTTCCAGTGGCAATGTACACAGGTCCCACATCTGGGAAAACCTGTCCCACTTACAGTATTGCACTGAAGTATACAAAGAAGTGATACATGGAATGCTTGAATTAAGCTCAGCCACTCTGGCTGCATCCCATCCATCGTTGTTTTGCACACCATGCCACCTCAGTTTGGACTCAGCCACGTGCAAATCAGTCTTGACCATGCTCCAGTAGGGAAAGTCCAGCCTGAACTGCCAGGCATGATCCTCCTTGAACTAGGACACAACCAACCCAAGACCAATTTAGCCCTTATTAGGCTCATCAGTCTGGTATAACTTGATTTCCAGTTGAAAGGTGTACACAGTGGGAGGTAGCAAATCATCTTCTTCATAGCCCTCCTTCTGCTCCAGCTTTTTTCTGGGTTCCTGAGAACCACCTGGACTGGCCACACTTCTCCTGGGGTGTGGAAGGATCTGTTGTTTCAGCCACCCTTGGAGTTTCTTTGACCACGCATCTGGCTCCTTCTCTGAATCTTCTCCTGCTGGGTCGCCCTCTTCTTCCATCTCCAACGTGAGTTTCATGGTGTCTAAGTTCTCTGACTCATCTGTGCTCCTCCCTGCTCGTTTTGTTATTTGTCTCTCACATTCCACTCTCTTCCACCTCTCATGCCTCAATCTTTCTTTTTCTTCTGGATTTTTCCTTTTCCACCTGCAATGAATCTTCCTGTTTATGAAGAGCTTCCTTCTTTAGTCCTTCCACTCTGACCATCTTTTCTTCCTTACCCCTTTCTCTACGTCTGTATTCTATTTCTCTAAGTCCCTGACCATCTTGTTTCTTTTCCCTTTTCAGATTTTCTTCCGGACCAGGACCCTGCTCCTGCCTCAGCGTACTCTTATCCCTCAGTAAGTATTTTCTACCTACCTCCTCACAAGTTTTCCCACTTTCCCTACTTAAATGGTTGTAGGGTTAGGTACCTCTTTATACTCTTCTCTTATATCAGTTATTCTTTGGCAGCCATGTAAGGGGAATGTGATCAGTGTATAATTAGAAATCGTAACCTTTTAGATAATATCGTAATGTTTCAATTGCTTTTTTATTAGCCAAGCACTCCTTCTCCACTACTGAATAACTTATTTCCCTGGGGTACAGCTTCCGGCTAATAAATAAAATGGGGTTCTTGTGTTCCGTTTCCATATGTGAAAGAACTGCACCTAATCCCTCTATCCCATAGACACCTCAGTTTAGAGTAGAGGTCTTTGAAAAATCCAGAGACTGCAAAGTAGGTTTGGATGCAATAATCTCTTTTAATCATGCAAAGTCCTGCACCACTTCCTGCATGGGGTCCCTTAAAAGCTTATTAGTATGGCTATCTTTTTTAAGGCCATCTGTTAGGAAAGCAGCCAGCTGAGAACATCTGGGAATACATCTGATAACTAACCCTGGGCGGTGAACTCTGCTCCGCTCGTGGAGTTTGCAGAGTTTTCAGAATCTTCCACGCTCTGCGTTACGCGTAGCTCGCGGATTTCCCAAAAACTCCGCTCCGCATAGTGGAGCAGAGTTTTTTTCCTCGCTCGCGCTCATCAACATCAAGTTGGCGAGCGTGTGCAAGGAAAATCCACCTCCCGAGAGATTTTTCCTCGCTCGCGCTCATCAACATCAAATTGGCGAGAGCGAGCATGGAAAATCAACCTCCCGGAGACATTTCTCAACGCGGGCGGTCGGATTCCTCATTCCGAGTGGTCGCGTATGCTCGCGACAGCTCGCATTGAGAAACCGTTCGTTTGCGTTGAGAAAGCTGCCGCTCGAGTAAAAAATCTACTTGAGCGGCAGAAAGGAAGCTGCGCCCGCTTGCGCTGTGCATGGTCCTGTTGGCGATGATTGCACAGTTGTGGACCGGAATTAGAACGAGACAATGAGGAAGAAGATAATATTCCCTGGGCAACTCTGTTCGCCACAAACTCACCTCTGCAATCTTCTCTTCTTCTGCAGCCACGATCACCAGGTTCCTCTTCCGAACCTGAAGACTTGTCATTCCGTGAACCGGATAACGACGGTCATGGGATAGCCAGAGGACCAATCGTGGAGCCGCCGGGCCTTCTTAAGGCCGGTACACAGAAAACCCAGTGTTGGCCGGAAGAGAAAGAACTGGAGCAAGCCACAACCCCGGAAGAACGTTCGACCACACCTCTACCGGGAAGGCAGGACCCAAAACCAACTTGGTTTTTGTCCCATAATTGGTGGAGAGGTGGGAGCAGAGGCTTTGGCGATCCGCATCCCGCCAGAACAAAAGAATGAATTGCTTCCACACCCTGTCTGCAGGAGGAAGGAGGACTCCGAAATAGCAAATTCCTGTGCCTGTGCTGGTCGGACAGGAGTCCGAGTAGCCTGCGCCCAGCAAGACGAGTTGCATCACCACGTTTCTCCCGAAACGTGGCTGAGTCAGGTACGGGGCCGGCTATGGGAAAAGCTGGAGGGAAGGAATGGAATGTTTGCTTAACCCTAACCCTCTCCTTCGCTACAAATCCCTCTGACTGACTATATAGTTAACAATCTTGGATAGAAGGTCGTGTATTGCAATACTTTTCTTTATTAGTTCCTCTTCCTGCTGTCGAGCACACAGGTTTAATTTCACATTTTTCTTTATAAGAACCAAGACCACTGTGGTACTATCTTTTCTTTGGTGGTGAGCCTATCCACTAAAAATTAAAAAGGATAAAGTGAAGTGACTTACCCCGACATTTATTTTCTTTCCTTGAGGGCGTGTGGAGGCTGTGCCAAAGTTGCTCCAAGAGAAGTTGGGAAAAGCTCCTGAAAGGAGGAAGAGGAGAAGAATTAAGGACAATTCATAAAGGAACTCTTGACAATATATGACGCAATATGTGTTTTAGAATATAATTTTAACTGAAGCAAAATTTTAAAAAAGAATAAAGAAAGACAACTGAAAAACTTAAAAGGTTGTGAAGTCCTAGTTACCCTCTGTTGACAACATTGCGGAAAAACACCCGGCACTGAAAATCACAGCGAATGGCATTTATCTAACGCACTTCGCTGCTTGCATAGCGCAGCTGAGTTTTTTTGCACTTCGCGGAGTTCCGCTTGCGGAACTCCGCCCAGGCTTACTAATAACCTATAAGGCCTAGGACGGCTATAAGAGCTTTCTTTGTTTTAGGAAAGCGGACACCTTTTATCGCTTCTAACTTTTTTCCTGTGGTTTAATGAATCTTGACCCAACAGATATCCTAGATATTGAACCTGCCTATTTACCAATTTACTTCTTTGGATTAACTTTGAACTCTGCTTGTTCAAGAGTAGTATAAACCTTCTCTATATGTTCAATGTGTTGTTCCAAACAGGTACTATAAGTGACAATATCATCAATATATGTAGCAACATAATTTTGGTGTGGTTTGAGTAATGAGCTCTTCATCCTTTGGAAGGTTTTTGGGGCCCCCTGGAGACCAAAGTGTAATACAGTGAATTGAAACAGCCCGGTAGGAGTCAAGAAAGCCAGTTTCTCTTTATCCCTCAGGTTTAAAGGAACTTGCCAGTATCTTTTGCATGGATCTAAAGTGGTAATATACTGGGACTTCCCTAGCTTTTCAATCATTTCATCCATACGAGGAATAGGGTAAGTATCCCATATTTAAATTTTGTTATCCTATCTGAAGAATATGCTAAACCTTATGGTACTAGCAGGTTTTGGCACCAGCACCACACGTGAGTTGTACCCTCTATTAGATGCCTCAATTACTCCCTATCTTTTTCTGTACCTCTTCTTTAATTGCTCATCTTCTGGTCCCAGGTATTCTGTATGATCTCTGTCTTCCGATTTTACCTGGTTCAGTAATTATACAATGAGACGTCACTAGGTATGTCCTAGTGTCAGGGAAAATATACTGGGGAATTTCTCCAACATACCCACCAACTCTTTTTTTCTTTCTGTCCTTGTTGTTCATCTATAAGGACCTCTTCTTTGCTGAACTCAGGAAAATTGGCAATATTCACCTCTGCTGGAGAGGACCCTGGCCATTGTTTAGTAGGTTCACATGATACATTTCCATCTCCTTCCTCCACCCTTCTAATTCTATTTGATGCATGACAGGAGTCACTCTTTTTAGAATATTATAAGGACCTTGCCACTGACTCCACATTTTATTATCTGAAATAGGCAGTAGTAACAACACCCACTTCCCAGAATGGAACTCTCTCATTTTGGTCTTTTTGTCATAATTCAGTTTTTGTTCGTTCTGACTCTTCTCTACATAAGTTTTTAAAATTTCCTTTAATTTTACAAAGCAACCTCATACTTGACCAACATATTCAAGTAGGGTCTTCTCGAAATTGGGCTGATTTTCCCACACTTCTCTTTAGCCATGTCAAATGAAGTTCAAGGTTTTCGCCCAATAAGAAACCTGAAAAAGAATACCCGATGATTTTCTGTTGTTGGCACCTTTTTGCAAACAAGGCTATGGGAAGCATCTTATCCAAGCCTCTCTTTATTAATCCTAGAAGTTTCATTAGGTTACGTTTGAGGGTGTAATTATACCGCTCTACCAAGCCATCCGTTTGAGGAGGGTATGCTGATGTCCAAATTTGCTTAATCTCTAGTTGGGAACATACCTTGGACATCAAGTTTGACATAAATGCGCTCCCCTGATCCATGAGAATTTCTTGGGAAAAATACTCTGTTTAAAAATATCTATCATAGACTTTGCTATTTGTACCTTACTGGGTGGCCTTAAAGGAACGGCTTCAGGAAATGGGGTTGCACAGTAAACCAGGACTAACACAAACCTACATCCCTTCTTAGTCCTTAGGAGGGATCTTATAAAATCCATTCCTACCCTCTAAAAGTATTCGTCCAATCCTGGAAGTGGACACAAAGGGGCATTGGGAGCAGTATATCTGCATTTTGTTTTTACAAATGCTTCATTAATAGGAATATTTACGTATGCTGGAACAAATTCCAGGCCAAAGTGTTTTTTTTTAGATATTGTGTTTCATTTTTCCCTTCCAAAATGTCACACCGTAAATGAGTGCATGCCAGAAATAAAACATTCACTTTAAAAGGTTGAGGAACTATTAATTGCAGCATTGCAGCAGTTGTTCCTTTACCCTCTTTTCTATATACCAGGCCATCACTGTTTAGAAAATAGGGTCAAACCTCCAGGGGAGCTTCCACCTCCTTAACTCTGGTACTCGCTTCTTGCAAGAAGGGTTCCTCCATCTAAGCTGCATGGAAATCTCAATTCTATCTAAGCTTCATGGAAATGCAAAACCAAGCCATGAGTAGGCCCTTGTTTTTTTCCCATGTTATTTCTCTTCTACTCTTTTTACTCTTTCCCAAGGGAACAATAAACTCCTCAGACACGTGAGGGGCTTCTGTCTACCCCTCTCTATGTAATTGGGAAAAATACTCTGATTCATATCACAGCTTCACAAATTTGTTATAAATGTCCATCACAGTCTCGGTACCTTGAGGACGTGGTCAAAATTCGGTACACGTTAAATTCAAATTTTCAAATTCGTCATCATTTAAAAAATCCATGAATAAAAACAAGCCAACCAGCCAACGAGTTCTGTTCAGAAGAAGTTTTTCAAGGCTGATATATTTACAGAGTATTACAATACTTTCTTTGATTAACAAGGTGTACCAGGATTTGATATGGCAGATCTAGGTATAGAGTGTGACCTGTCGATATTCAAAATCTCCACAAGGCCATTTCTAACCACAATCTGATCCAAAAGAGAAGGGGCTTAAAATAGCTATATCCCCAAACACCTTGAGCTCTGTGTAAAAAATAAGGGTATAATGGGAGTGCTTTTAGGCAAGTTAAATAGGGATCTCAGGAATTTGTTCTCCTTACATGTCAAGTCTTTAGTGCTACCTGTTCCCCAAATTTCTGCCCCATAGAGTGATACATTTTGCGACTTAGTTTGGTAGACCTTGATTGCCGGTGAGACTGATCTTGATATAGTGGTTTTATCTTTTTTGACAACTTCTGAGGATTTGTAAAGCACTACTCTTCTGTACATGTGATTTCCAGGTGAGTGTAGGGTCAACACTAATTCCAAGATAGTCAAATCTGTCTACCTTGTCTAGCTGTGAGTCCCTCATCATGAAACCACCTCTGAAAGTCTTATGGGGCTGGAGGATCATGTAGTTGATTTTGGAGGTATTCACCTCCCAACCCCATAGGTTGAAGAAGTCATTGATTTTTTTAAACAGTTTCTGCAACCCCACTGGGGTTTGCGAAATCAGGAGAGGGTCGTCCGTGAATAGAAGGGCTGGTATTGGGCTGCCTTCTAGGTTCGGGGAGTCGTGAGTCCTCCGTTAAGACAGTTTATAACATCGTTTACATATAAGGAGAACAGGGTAGGGGCTAAAATGCACTCTTGTCATACCCCTTTCCTTATAGGTATGTGGTCCATAAGCTCTAATAGGACACCTGGGCATAGTCTTCACTGTGGAGTCTTATGAGGATGTATTAGGAGGTAGTGGAATGCCCATTGACCTGAGGGTGGCCCACAGACATTGTCTGGGATAAGATCAAAAGCTGTCCCCAGGTCAACAAATGCCATAAGCAAATGGTCCTTGGTTAGCCTAAAATATTTCCGTGTGATTAGAGTAAAACAAAATATTTGGTCTTTGTGCTAATTTTAAGTCTAAAACCTGCTTGCAAGGGGGATAGTATCTGGAATTCATCCATCTAGCCCAGTAGTTTTTCTAGTATCTGACAACGAAATACCTTCTGCAAGCGTCAATCAGGCTGATGGGGGGGGGGGGCGGTGATAATTCACTGGAGAACTCCTATTGCACTTTTTAAATATGGGGATAATTGCCGCTCCACACCATGAATCTGGAAAACATTTCCCAGTCATGATCCTATTAGATAGAAGGTTTGTGTAAGGGCCCCATATAGCAGCCTCAGAATGATACAAGTCCTAGCAACCTTTTCAGGCCCACATGCTTTCCCAGGTTGTAAAAGTTGAATGGCTCTGATCATCTCTTCCAAGGAGAAAAAGGGGTATCAGGAACTACAGGCCAGTTGTCGTTTGGCAACTGGGTGTCCACCAGTCATACATCAGTAGTCATAGGTGATACACCAGTATCCAGGTTGTGATTGGAACATAAATCAGCAAAGTGTTTTTCCCATATATACGATTGTATGAAATATTCTAAAGGGCTGTTATTAATGAGGCTGCCATGGGCTATAAGTGGTCAAAAGGCTGTTGTGTCTCCTTTTTTCGATGCTTCTAGAAGGTTTGACCAATTTGTATCAATCCAGTTGAGTCTAGAGACAGACACTATGTGCTTGCATCTAGTTCTAGCTTCTCTGATTCCTACACGCAATTTAATGGGCATGATTAATGAAGACATTGCCTTACGGTGATCACTTGGAAACCACGGTGTGGTCTTGATTGTCAAAAATGTAGATGGTTTGGCCTTCTTTGTACTCAAGTTTTTCAAAGTCTTGAACACAATATAATTCAGTTGAGTGATGGGGATATTGCTACTAGAGTAATCGACATAAGGGCCTATGGGTGTTGTTGAATAAGTCATAGATGTGTGTTAAAGTGTCAAGTGTGGTTGTCAGTTTATATCATTTGAGGGATCCTCTATTCTCAAGGGGTAGCATGTCCTAGATGTCTTGGGAGCAACTGTGGAATCAAAGAATATATTACCGCTCAGTGAAAGATGTAGCACATTGTGATCACTGTAAGCTCTTAGCATAACATCAAAATCTAGCATATTAGGTCATAACCTTATATCCAAAATTATGCAATCTATTCTACTCTTACTCTCCCCTCTGAAGAAAGTGTATGATCTGTGTGCATCCGATTTAGAATGGCCATTACCTGTGTGTATGCTGTACAAGGGAGTTATAGATGCTAGCTGAATAACTGCTGCTGTTCAAGATTTGATTAGGTCAGCGCCCAGATGATGCGTACCTCTTGCTTCATCCTCAAGATCTTTAACAGTGTCCATGCAATCCATTGGCTCGTAGTTTACATTGATATCTCTGGCTACCAAAAGGGGAGATCCAGCTGCAATACTGGATAGATGGTAGTCTGATAGAGAAAGCATAGGGGACTCTTAGCTTTTTGGCATGGAGCAGATATAGATGTTATAAATATTCACTGCTAAGCTGTTGTTCCCCATGACAATCAGACCAATCATTTTGGGGCTATCTATCACCAATTTTTTAACTGCTAAGTTTAGGAATGTTTTGCCCCAAATTACAAGCCTGCTAGAAGGGCGGACAGCTTTAGATGGAGTTGCTTCAGAGCTATAAATTGTGTAACCAGATTTAAATAATGATTCTAAAGACTAGGTTTTCTGTAACAATATAATGTCAAATTGATGGATGAAATTACCCTATGTTGGATCATCAATTGTATCACCCAAACCTACCACGTTCCAAGACAACAGCTGTAAGGGCACAAAAACCCCAAAATGCTTGGATATCGGGTCCCTATCACTTTAATTTTGCACGGATCATGTTTCCTTAACAGGGATTGATGCCCATACTCGAGTGCTAGTTCGGTATAAATTACTTTCTTCTGATCATTTACCTTTGCCAGAGTTGAAGTCTAAGAAGCGGGATTATGGGAGGGGATTTTATGTTTAGAGGAAGACACGCTAATTGGATACAAGAAAATCTCTGTCTGTTCTTTGGCTGTGAATTACATAGTCAGTCCTGTCAAAATGGGGATTCCCTGCTTCCAGCTGTGATTAGGCTTTGTAGCAGCTTTTGTGGCTTCACCGAACTGACAGTGGCTAGTAAGGGCTATGTTTACTCTTTTTAGAGCTTCATCTACTGGCAACCTTGGATAACCTTTCAACTGTATGCTCAAGTCTGATGTTAGAACGGTTTGGGCATTCAGCACCAGCAGTCCATTCACAAATTTAAAACTTTTAAAAATCAAGTTAATGGTGTCATATGACTCTTGGTTTCAGGGCAGGCATTGCATGAACAGTGTATCAGAGTGTATGAGTGAATAACAGTGACAGTGAAATCAAATTCAATGAGTGACCTTGTTTATCAGTGCACTTGTGTCATCCCTGTGCCAGTCCTTTGGTTCAGTTATTGCTTCTTTGTTTGAAGGATTTAGCAGGACAGGGTTTTTTTCTAACAGGTAGGGATTTCTCCTGCTGTTTGCACCAGTCTCCCTGGGTGGGGATCACTTATCAAGCCCGTGTTTCTGCTTATAAGTGGTTTTGTTGAATGTAGTTTGATTTTAGACAAAGGGCCTGATTTAGATCTTAGTGGATTCGGTCCCACTGTTGCTTTTCAGTCGGATCCACCGTCCATCTAGTAGCCGGTCAGCCCACTCTATTGAGATGCTGGCGGGTCAATTGACGAAAAACCGTTGGAGTGGCACCGTCTCTGCCAGATTTTTTCACCCGTGTTGACGATGCCATAGGCAAAAGTGGCTGTCGGAGGGAGTACAGCCAGTTTGTCCACTGCCCCAATCACGATGTGCCTTCCCGTCGACATAACTGTGGCAGGGAAACCTCCACACCTGAGTTGACAGATTGGAACGGATATAAGGCTGAAACTTACCTTATTTCTGTTTTACACTTCCTTTTCCATCATGGAGCCGATCGTCCAAGTCCTGCCTTTGCTGCTGCTACTTGACCATGAAGCAAATCAACCCCGTTGTCGCCGGAATTTTACTTGTTACCTTTTGACTTGTATGTTTACATTTGATCTGGACTCATGCATGTTGAAATCCCTCTTACAAACAATAACATACCAATGTGTAATGCAGATGTGTGTAATGTCGTTTAAGAAATTTAAAGAAACACACCTATATAATTTTATTGTAATTTTAAATTTAATGCAAGTTGCCTTTGTGATAATAGACACTTACACAAAAATGGACATCAATCAAAAAAATTTAAATCTGAGCATACATGTGTGTTAACTTAATTTTCCTAAACTCCAAAATCATAAACATATGCATTACACATTATTGGGATAATTGAAATATAATATAATGTAGTAATTGCACTTGGCAAGGTGAAACGTTTGTTTTAAAATAACTGTAAAATCAATGTTAGTTCCAAACTTTAATCAATTAACATATTTATCGTTTCACCTTGTCTAGTGCATTTCCTGCATTTTATTAAATGTTATTTGTGTCATTGTTTTTTAGGGTGCAATGCATACATATGTGTTTATTTTCATCACTTATCAAGTACAAATACACACATCTGTATTACACTTAAAAAAGACAAATCCATTTGTTGGTGTAAGTGTTCATCATGATGATGAATGCTTGCACCAAAATATAAATTTCCATCACATACTTTTTTTTACTGGTATATGGACTTTACAAATTAGACATTTACAAAAATTGTTGCATTTTCTGTCATCATTTTAAGTTAAAATATGAAAATCACACTGTCATCATTAACAGCTCTAGGAATCAAAGAATTGTAAATGAAAAATAATGTCACGACAAACTTGGTACAATTAAAATATTTTTCATTAAGAAATGAGATACTTTTTTCAAATCAATATAGTTTATTGCAAAACATGAAACGGTAAAAAAAAGATTTTCACAAAGACACTGCCTCCTAAAGACTGCCAAAAGGGAACCTCCTCAGGAAGGAGCATCTAGTGAGCACAGAGCAGGCACCTCAAGGATCTTTCTTGGGAGGGGTGAGTTTGGGTTTGACAGGGGTTATGGCCAGGAAAGACATGAATTCAAGAGGAGGGGTACAGGTAGGAGGGGTGGGAGAAGATTGGGTTTGGGAGGTAGAGGGAGCTGCAGTGTGTGATGTGCGTGTCTGTTGGTTTTGCAGTGGCATGTGGGTCTGGTGTATGTTGTTTATGTTTGGGTGTTTGTTTCCTGGTAGGTGTATGTTGTTTGGGTTAGTGTGTGCGTTTGTATTTGGTGGGTGTTGTTTTGCGAGAAGGAGTGCTTGTGTGTGAGGTTGTTGGTTTGGATGAGTGTGCTGTTGAGGTGGTTGGTTTGGTTGTGGTGCCTGTGTGTGTATGTTTTGCAGTTGCATGTGGGTCTGGAGTATGTCTGGCTGTGTGTGGTTTCTCAAGTCTTTTGTTTTCAGGTGATTGTGTGCGTTTCTGTATGGTTGGTGTTGTTTTGCATGCAGGTGTGTGTTTGGATGAGTAGGCTGTTGAGGTGGTTGGTGTGGTTGTGGTGCTTGTCGGTGTGGTGGTGCTTGTAGGTGTGCTGGTGGTTGTGGGTGTGCTGGTGATTGTGGTGGTTGTGGTGCTTGTGGGTATGCTGGTGATTGTGGGTGTGCTGGTGTTTGTGGGTGTGCTGGTGGTTGTGGTGCTTGTGGGTGTGGTGGTGGCTGTGGTGGTTGTAGATGTGGTTGTGGATGTGGTGGGGATTGTGGCACCTGTGGTTGTAGTACCAATAGTGTCTGTATGTTGTTTGTGTGTTTGATTGTGTTTCTTTGTGTGTGTGTATGTGTGTGTGTGCTGCTTGTGTGTGTTGGAGTGGGTGCCTGCAAAGAAGTGAGTGTGCTAGGCATAGGGGTGGGACTTTGGAATTGGGATGAGGAAGGGACATGATTTGGGGCACTAGGTTGGGCTGGTTGGAAAGCTGCTGTCAGTGAGGAGGTAGTGTTGCAAATGATCTCTGCAGGCTAGACATTGAACCATGAATGGCTTCTAGGTATGCAACCATTTGTTGCATTTGGCAACTAAGGCCCTGGATGTCATTCAGGAGTGCAGTCTGGCCTACAGAGATACTGCATAAGAGGTCAAGGTCAATGGTCTCCTCACTCAGTGGCACCGGGGTGATAGGGGCAGGGGGTGAGGTGCCTGTGACAAAGGAGACCCCAGCCCTTTTAGAGGGGCGGGTTTGGCCAACTAGGTGGGGGCAAGAGGGAGAGTGCAAATGGGTTTCTGAGTGGTGGACAAGGATGCTGGTGGTACAGTTTCTGTAGAGTCTGCCACCACTAGCGACTGGTCGCTTGTGGAGGCCTCCGAAGATGTTGACGAGCTGGTGACCTCCTTTCCAGTCCCCTCACCCTCCGTGCCACTGTGTAAATTGGTGTCCATGGTCTCATCACTTAAAACACAGTGGCCAGCTGCTTCCCTCCTTCGTGGCCACTGTCCACTTTGCCTGCTCCTGTAGATGCTGAAAAAACATATACAATAGTGTTGTTGTATCTGTATAAATAGAACTGATCATGAACTTTTTTCTCAAAACATTTTCCAAATTTTCAGATTTCACCTGCTTCAAAGCTTTCAAACTTTGGTTAATTTTTATCATTATCTCATGCATGTAGGGAACATCTTCAGAAACCATTTGGTCACATTTTTGTTCATTACCATTATTGTGCCTGCATCATTTATGATCTTGTCTCTTAACCAATTTAAATTCACTCCAGGAACTGTTTAACACCTCTGAATGGTTCTGATTTGTTGTTTAGAATAGTGAACTTATGTCACAAAAAATTATATAAAGGAAAAAGCTGTTTGTACAGTGTGTGTACAAGGCAAAAAAAACCTGAAATATATGTATTTACAAAAATTCAAATATGAATCAATGTGTGTTAACGATTACTGCAATGTTGTACCAGTATTTGTAGAATCTGAAAGCCGGTTCCCTTTGTTTGGGCATTTCACAATGGTAACACTTACTTCAAGTAACTTAGGTATTTTTCTAATGTTAAAAATATTAAATGGAATCAGTACTTAAATTGCTTATTTATGTATCACACTCTATGTATTCACTTATGCTGTAGAAGAAATTAAGAAATACAAATTTGAGGATGCAAATGACATCTACAGCATAAGTGAATACAAAGGGCTTGATACATTTCTAATCCACTTTAGTACAGAGCAAAAATATTTTTACATTTGACTCCAAAATATCTTAAGTTATATCCGGTTTGTTTTCCCATTGTGAAAATAATCAAAAAATATGCTGGCTTTCACTTTAGGCACAGACTGGTACAACATCACAGTAAATGTTTCATACACTGATTCCTATACAATTTTGATTCAAAAATTAAAATGCAAATCACAATATACAAAAGATCGAACCTTGATGCATTCTTACAATTTCATAATGAGTCATGAGTTATGCCTGATTTTGAGTTTTCAAGATGGGATACTACAACATATATGTGACAGAACATTCCATCTGCAAACGTCCCTTTAAGTATCCTATTTTTGTTCATCATTGATTTATCATCTGGACATAACAAAGGACATTTCGAAAAAGATTTTGGATATGTTTTACTCTGTCACTAATGTGTACACATTCCAGTGTGTTTTTCAAAAAATGTATGCCTATCAAAATCTTTTTTCAAACAACAGACAGGCTTACACGCACATTTGCGTAGGAGTAATACATTATGCAAATCTGTCACTTTAAACATAAATTAAATAATCTTTGTGATTCAAAACATATTTGTGGGATGTTTTTAATCAAAAATGTAGGCATTTAATCTAATGTTTCTAGTTATTGTGGCTCACATACTCACTATTGTTTGTTTATAATATCAACTCACCGATGTGACGTTTGGAACATCCACTGTATCATAAGTGCATTTAATGCTATCTCATCTGTAATAAGGCTAACGTAACAACCTTCATAATTGTGACAGAACATCACGCCTGATTAACTTGTGGCCTGTTTGGTACAATTGTCCCTTATAACATCTAACAAAATCATATCTATTTGTTGATTAGGCAGGCATGTGTTTGCTCAAAACAGTCCTTTGGTACTGAACAGAAATATAGTAGAATCATTTCCCACAAATTGATATATAAAACACATCATCATACACCTTGTGCAAAACTTAAACCTTCCAAAACTCTTCTTGTGCATTGGACACATGTCAACCCAATGCACTGCTTATGACCTCACATATCATATCACATATTATATCACTCATGACATGGTCAGTGACATCACCAATGACTTCACTGATGACATGTCAAATGACATCATCCACAGAACCACTCACACACCCACTCACACCCCATACAACCTCTCATATGCTAACTCAAACACCCACACAACCACTCACGTACCCATTCACAGACCCATACCAGTATTCACACACCCACTCACTTCTCCACAGAGCCACTCACAAGCCCACTCACTCACTTGTACAGCTACTCATACAATCATTCACTCACCCATACAGCCACTCATACAACCAGTCACTCACCCATATAGCCAGTCACATAGCCACACACTTACACATACAGCTACTCATAAACTCACTTATTTATCTACAGTCACTCACTCATACACTCACGCACTCACCCATACAGCCTCTCAACACAGCCACTCAATCACCCTTGCAAACACTCACACACCCACAAAACCACTTACATACCCATTTACACATCCATAGAGGCACTTACACATCCACTCACTCACCCATACAGCCATTCACACAGACACTCACTCTCAAACACAGCCACTCACACACCAACTCACTTAACCAAACACCCACTCACTCACCTATACAGCAACTTACACACCCAGTCACTCACTCATACAGCCATTCAGACACCCACTCACTCACCCATTCTAACACTACACACCTACTTACCCACTCATAGAGCCACTCACACTGCTACTCACTCACCTATATAGCAACTGACACACCCACTCACTCACCAGAATAGCTATTCACACAGTAACTCACTCACCCACCCAGCTACTCACAGACCCACTTTTATACCCATATAACCACTCACACACCCATACGCTCAAAGATACATATAGTCACACAGCCACTCACATCATATATGTTAGCAGTAGTATCACTCAGTACTAGTGCACCTAGTACACTAATTTAATTTTTGTAGTAGGTTCGTACATATGCTTAACAATAATAAACTCTTAGAAAACACACTCACTAGATGATGTCATCAGTGATGTCATTTGAGATATCATCAGTGATGTCACTGAACATGTCATGAGTCATGTAATATGTGAGGTCATAAGCAGTGTATTGCGAGGGAATAAATTATAGTTAGCTCAGGTAACTATAACTGCTGAATTTCACTGGTTTTGTACAAGTGAAATCTGAGCCTAACTATAACATCCCTGTAACCTTTGGGTTTTTCAGTAAATATATATGTATGTTGATGTGATCAAGGTGGTTCTTCCACCGAAACGTGTCAGGAGCCTTCTGTTTCATTAAATCAGTAAACGAATCTTCAGAGTGTCGGTGCCTGCTTCTATACTTGGGGAAGCGGGATTTTCTTTCATATATATATATATATATATATATATATATATATATATATATATATATATATATATATATATATATATATATATATATATATATATATATATATATATATATATATATATTCACTGAAAAACCACAGGTTTCAGGGACCTTATAGTTAGTCTGACATTTCACTCATACAAAACCAGAGAAATTCAGCCGTTATAGCTAGCTGAGCTAACTATACCTCACGCCCCTGCAATGCACTGCTGATGACGTCACATATTACATCACTCATGACACGGTCAGTTACATCACTGATGACATCACTGATGACATCTCAAATTACATCACTGATGACATCACTGATGACACCATCCACTTAATCTCTGATGCACCTACTCACACCCTAATATAACCTTTCATACACCCACTCTAAAGTACAGACTACCATTCTCAGAACCATAGACGCACCAATACCAGTTACTACATACCCACTCACTGATTCCTAGGTCTACGCACACATCCACTCACTCACCCATACAGTCACTCATACATACAGTCACTCATCAATACAGCCACTATTATATGCACTGATGCACCCACACAGACACTCACACACTGCCACTCACCCATAGTTACTCACACACCTAGTCAGTCACCCAGAGTCAATCACAATGCCATTTACTCACCTATACAGTTATACACACACCACCTCACTTATTCATACAGATACTACACATACTTACTCTCTTATACAATCACTGACACAAGCACAAACTCATCCATACATCCACTCTCACAATCACTCACTCTCACATACAGTCACTTATATACTCCAACACTCACATATACTGCCATTCACATATGCAGTTACTCACACATATACCACTGAGACATCCATTCGCTCACCAACACAGCCATATAAACACTCACCCATACAGCACCTCGCAGATGCACTCATGAACCCATACACCCAGTGAATCACTACTCACACATCCATGCAGGTACTCACACAACACAGACACTCAGGCACACATACAGGTACTCAGACAACCAATCAATAACCTATATAGACACTCATGTACCTATTCACCAACCCATGCAGCCACTTACACACCAACTGACAGACTGATACAGACATTCACACAGATTAGTCACTTCCCCATACATTCGCCCAGACACGTATAATCACTCACTTATACAGTCAGTCACACAGTGACTGAATCATCATATATATATATCACATTCTTAAACTTTTTGGAAACACTCACAGTCACTGGATGATGTCATCAGTGATGTCATTTGAGATGTCATCAGTGATGTCATCAGTGATGTCACTGACCATGTCATGAGTGATGTAATATGTGATGTCATCAGCAGTGCATTGCGGGGGCGTGAGATATAGTTAGCTCAGCTAACTATAACAGCTGAATTTCTCTGGTTTTGTACGAGTGAAATGTCAGACTAACTATAACGTCCCTGAAACCTGTGGTTTTTTCAGTGAATAGCTAAGGTTTTTAAATGCTAATTTCAAACTATAACGTCCCTGAAACCTGTGGTTTTTTCAGTGAATTTTATATATATGCATTCAATCTACTCTCACTCTTACAAGGATGGAATCAACGCTTGGGTTGTAGTTTGGAAGTATTTAATCTGGAAAAGGCTCGTCTGAACCTTCATTACGATACAAGACGTCATTGTAGCTTCCTTATTTAAATGTACAAATGTCTCTAGTTGCCAACATTAACAAAGGACTGCATATTACATTAATCCAAAAAGCTGACAGCCATATTGGCCTGGTCACGATGCGAAAATTCAGGAATTCATACAATAAAGAAAAGAAAACAAGTGTTAATATGCACACAATGTCATTTCAGCATATCTTGCCCCGTGACCGCCGTACCTGTATGTTCGCCAACGTGACTTGTTCATAATAAACATACTTATGATTGCAAACATCAACATAAAAAATGGACTACACATTACTTTGAAGTGAAAGGCTATCGGCCATATTGATCTGGGCACTTTGCGTATTATATTGGTTTTTACACGAAAAAAAGGAAAAAAAGGGCTGTTAACAATCACACACTATCCCTAAATAAAGTTCTAGTGATTATAGTTCCATTCCATTCACAGCTCATTTGAGATGTCATGAGTGATGTCATGAGTGATGTCACTAACCATGTCATGAATGATGGAATGTCTGAGGTAATAAGCAGTGCATTGCGGGGGCGTAAGTTATAGTTAGCTCAGGTAACTTTAACTGCTGAATTTCACTGGTTTTGTACGAGTGAAATCTGAGTCTAACTATAACATCCCTGGAATCTTTGTTTTTTTCAGCAAATTTCTAGTTTTTTTTAAACTTTAAGTAAGATGCATATCACAATGGATGGTGGGGGGTTGGAAGCAGGGCCTGGCCTGGGACTGTGCTGCCCCCACCTAAGCTTGCTGCTCCTGCCTCCCCTCCTTCGCTTTGCCATCCATTGTCCAAGTCCATGCCCCTGCTCCCTCATTACAGCCCTGTGTGGCTGTTGTTCTGCCACTGGCCTTCCCGCCTTCTCTGAACAGTTAGCTTGCTGCCCCATCCACTTCCTCCCTATCCTCTGTTGTCTGAATCCATGCACTAGCCTCCTCCCTCCTGCCATGCATGGTCTGATGTGCTGCCACTGCTCTCCATTTAGCATGATGCCCCAGTCCACTCCTCCTGCCCTCCATTACCCAGTTCTATCAATCAATCAATCAATCAGGGAATTGTAAGCGTGCTACTCACCCGTGATTCTATCGTTGAGGTATTGGGGGCCGGTGTTGTGTAGGCATTTGTAGGCGTGGGTGAGTATCTTGAAGATGACTCTCTTCTCGGCACAGAGCAAATTCAGTTTAACAGAATAATAAAGTTCAATGTTTCGCAAGATCAATCTCAAGTACTTTGTGAAAAATACACAATAGGGGTCCAAGGAAGAAGCAACGCTCCAATACCTGACCAGTCTGCACTATACAAAACTGCAAAAAAACTAAAAATAAAAGTGTTTTGCACACTTCTGTCAGTGGGCTGTACATGGGCTACATCTGGGTGATATTTGTGCTACATTTGGGCTCTTTTTTGTATGGTGGCTATCTTGGGAGACTTATTTGTTATGAAGTTTCCTAATTTCCTCATTTACTGCAGTCTCCTCAGTAGGAAATGCTTTCAGTTTTTTACTTTGATTCCATCAAGAAGGCATTCAGATGTGTCACGCATTTGCCATAAATTCAGAATGTTAGGACTCTAGTTGCTCATTAGATCACTGTAGTAAAGCTACTGCTCACCAGGGAGTTAACTGGAAGTCTGCTGCTGGTATTGAAAGTGCATGTTTCAGTCTGCATGTCAGAACTTTTTTAATGAAATAGAAGAGGATTTGAGAAGTCACTCAAAATGTGCCCTAATTTTTCTTCCTGCAGCACTAATCATAATTTCTGTGGCACAATGAACCCCTCATTTTGTTCCTTTTTAAATTAAATGTTTTAAGTGTTACCAGTATATTCCAATCAAGATGGCTTCAGGTGTGCCATACTTTTGTCATAAGTAAGACTGTTAGCGCTCTAGTTGTTCTTTAGAACACTCTGGGAAGCTGCAGTAGAACACAAAGGAATCAACTGACAGTCTCTGCCCTTGTTGGATGTACATGTTTTACTGAGAATGTCTGACTTCATTCTCACATGACTGAGAAAGATAATGTGAATTTACAGAAAATATGCTATCATTTCAGCTTCTGGAACACCTTCCAAACATCTATGGGAAAAGCATGAGAAAATAGTTTTCTCTCAAACATGATTCATGCTATCCCAGTAGAAGGCTTTTTCACAGGGTAAAATCACCTTATAACACACCACAATTCCTAAAATTAGTATGGTACCATCAACAAATGATTTATAATGTAACTAAAGTCTGTTATCACCCTTTATACGTTCTCCTTTTGATGACCCTCAAAACCTCTCATTCACTACAATGCATTTTAATGGGGTGCTATCATGTATATTGGTCCCAAGATGGCTGCCAACATTTCTTGGATGAAGTGCTGACAGCCAATCAGATCTCACAATGAGATGTGTGGTTAGGCTCCGCCCAGATATCAATATTTCTTTTTCCTTTAATATTTCAAAAACTACTGAACAGATTTACACCATTTAAAGCAAAGAGTGCACTCTGGACCAAGAGCTATCTTTCTGCAAAATTTGGTGTAATTCCGTTTAGCAGTTCGGGCTGTAGCCGCGACAAAGGTTTCCTATGGAAATTAACATGGAGAAAACAAGTTTTGGGACCCCCCTTTTTTCTTGGCCCCCGCTTGACGAATCACCCAGAAACTTTCAAGACAGGAGCTGACTGGAGCACCCCATTAGTTTTGAGAATTTCGCGAAGATTCGTCAAACGGCGCCAAAGATATTGGCAAAAGAAAAAACTCTTTTCCTATGGAAACAAGGTCCTAAATATATATTTATATATGGTGATATGATACGCGTCAGTCAGAGACGCGGTACAGAGGCCCCCGCTCCACAAGATGGCCCGGACATCTCTGGCTTTTGCTTCGGCAAACTTTTTTTCCGGTTTCCAAGGTATTGGGATGGCCCGGGCCCGCCTCTGCGTTCAGGAGAGAAAAGGGTGGTTGTATTGAGGCTGACACTTCAAGCCGGGCGGGATGCACTGTTCTTCCTGCCCCCGCCCCGATGTTACCCTGGACCTGGGGGTTGGAACGGTAGGGGACCCGAGGAAGCCCTTGGATTTCATCATTAAGCAGGAAATTGGATTTTAACAAACCGCGAACTGCCCTGCACTCCGCCAACCCATTGGGTAATACAACAAGAAATCCCCACTCAGCACCTACCTGGCAAAGCATTCTGGGACTTGCAGTTCTCCTGAATTGCGTGAACTGTGAGGGGTGAGCGGACACTTGATTGGGGCGGGGCGGATTTCCACCAATGGAATAGTGGCAGGACTTATATCAAGTGGGTGAACAAATCCTCCTGAACACTATGGCGTCTGAAGAAGGCCGGTCAGGCCAAAATGCATTACGCTGTTCATCTCAATAAAGGTGCTTCCAAGATTCCCCGCTGTGGCCTCTGCTCTTTCGTCTGGATGAGTGTTTTGGTGATTTGATACGCGTCAGTCAGAGACGCGGTACAGAGGCCCACGCTCCATAAGATAGCCCAGACATCTCTGGCTTTTGCTTCGGCAAACTTTTTTTCCGGTTTCCAAGGTATTGGAATGGCCCGGCCCGCCTCTGCGTTCAGGAGAGAAAAGGGAGGTTGTATTGAGGCTGACACTTCAAGCCGGGCGGGATGCACTGTTCTTCCTGCCCCCGCCCCGATGTTACCCTGGACCTGGGGGTTGGAACGGTAGGGGACCCGAAGAAGCCCTTGGATTTCATCATTAAGCAGGAAATTGGATTTTAACAAACCGCGAACTGCCCTGCACTCCGCCAACCCATTGGGTAATACAACAAGAAATCCCCACTCAGCACCTACCTGGCAAAGCATTCTGGGACTTACAGTTCTCCTGAATTGCGTGAACTGTGAGGGGTGAGCGGACACTTGATTGGGGCGGGGCGGATTTCCACCAATGGAATAGTGGCAGGACTTATATCAAGTGGGTGAACAAATCCTCCTGAACACTATGGCGTCTGAAGAAGGCCGGTCAGGCCGAAATGCATTACGCTGTTCATCTCAATAAAGGTGCTTCCAAGATTCCCGCTGTGGCCTCTGCTCTTTTGTCTGGAGGAGTGTTTTGGTGATATGATACGCGTCAGTCAGAGACGCGGTACAGAGGCCCCCACTCCACAAGATGGCCCGGACATCTCTGGCTTTTGCTTCGGCAAACTTTTTTTCCGGTTTCCAAGGTATTGGAATGGCCCGGGCCCGCCTCTGCGTTCAGGAGAGAAAAGGGTGGTTGTATTGAGGCTGACACTTCAAGCCGGGCGGGATGCACTGTTCTTCCTGCCCCCGCCCCGATGTTACCCTGGACCTGGGGGTTGGAACGGTAGGGGACCCGAGGAAGCCCTTGGATTTTATCATTAAGCAGGAAATTGGATTTTAACAAACCGCGAACTGCCCTGCACTCCGCCAACCCATTGGGTAATACAACACGAAATCCCCACTCAGCACCTACCTGGCAAAGCATTCTGGGACTTGCAGTTCTCCTGAATTGCGTGAACTGTGAGGGTGAGCGGACACTTGATTGGGGCGGGGCGGATTTCCACCAATGGAATAGTGGCAGGACTTATATCAAGTGGGTGAACAAATCCTCCTGAACACTATGGCGTCTGAAGAAGGCCGGTCAGGCCGAAATGCATTACGCTGTTCATCTCAATAAAGGTGCTTCCAAGATTCCCCGCTGTGGCCTCTGCTCTTTCGTCTGGAGGAGTGTTTTGGTGATATATATATATATATATCAATCAAGCGGGGGCCAAGAAAAAAAGGGGGGCCAAAAACAGTGTGTTTCCCATGTTAATTCCCATAGAGATTTCAGACATGACTACAGTCCAAACCGCTTGATGGAATTATTTCAGATTTGGCAGAAAGGTAGTTCATTGTCCAGAAAGAACACTTTTTGTGATGTGGTGGAAATCCGTTCAGTAGTTTTTGAGATATTAAAGGGAAAAGAAATTTCTAGACCTGGGTGTAGCCTAAGCACAGATCTCATTGTGAGATCTTACTCGCTGTCAGCATTTTAAAGAGGAAGTGCTAGCAGCCATCTTGGGACTAATATACTTGATAGCACCCCATTGAAATGCATTGTAGTGAATGGCAGGTTTTTAGGGTCACCAAAAGGAGAACGTATAAATGATGATAACATATTTTAGTTACAATTTAAATCATTTGTTGATGGTACCATGCTAATTTTAGGAATTGTGGTGTGTTCTAAGGTGACTTTACCCTGTGAAAAAGCCTTCTGCTGGGAGTTCATGAATCATGTTTGAGAGAAAACTGTTTTCTTATGATTTTCCCATAGAGGTTATGGAAGGTGTTCCAGAAGCTAAAATGAGAGCATACTTTCTGTAAATTCACATTATCTTTCTCAGTCATATGAGAATGAAGTCTGACATTCTCAGTAAAACAAGCACTTCCAACAGCAGTGGCCTTTCAGCTGATTTCATTGTGTTCTACTTCAGCCTCCCAAAGTGTTCTAAAGAACAACTAGAGCACTAATGGTCTTACATATGACAAAAGTATGGCACCCCTGAAGCCATCTTGTTTCACTCAAACTTGTAAAACTTAAAACATTTAATTTAGAAAGGAACACAATTAGGGGTTCATTTTGTAATAGAAATTATGGTTAGTTCTGTAGAGAGAAAAATTAGGACATGTTTTAAGTGAGATCTTCAATATCTTCCTCTTCTACTTCATTAAAACATTCTGACATGCAGACTGAAACATGCACTTTCAACGCTAGCAGCAGACTGCCAGTGTTGTGTAGTTCCTATAAGACCTATATAGGATCGGCACGTTTAGACAACATACACTGCGGGACTGGTGTCCAGACTGATTCCAGACATCCTCACCGAGTATGTTGGCCTGTGTACCTGCTAGCTCACAATGCCACTATAACCTCCTCTTACCAAGGAGAGAATAGTTCTTTACAACTATCGAACATGACAACCCTGCTCCCTCAGGACCGTGGAAACAGTAACTTAAGTTTCGCTCAGTCACTCGTGCACACTTGTTCTCAGAGAGACACACAGAATAAACGGTTGGGACGTTTTCAATAAGTATTTATTGAACAGTCGTTATTCTAGCGTAAAATAAGTGCACTGAAATCACCAGTAGACAGTAGCATATATAAATGAGTAGCAGCACTAAGAAAGTAAACAGATGGTAGGTTTCTACCATTTTGCTAAAATCATAAATATAGGCAGGTATATAAAATACATGGCAATAAAAATGCATACTCCTACGATGCACCCTAACTAGATGTACCTAGCATGTGAGTAGGTGTAAAGCCAAGAATCCCTCTAGGATAAAGCCAACCCCATTACCTGATGTGAGATTGCGGGACCCCGTTCTGGTCTTGAGCTGAACACCCCACAAGGGATGTCAGACCACTGCGAGCTGGAGTATCTGCGTGCAGGAACCTCAGCGTCTTGCGTCAGTGTGTCGGCCAGGAAGTCCTGATCTCCTCTAACAATCTCAGCAAGATGTGTTGTTTATATACCCTAAGGTATCCCCAGGGGATCTACCTTGCTGTGTCAGTGTCAGACTTAGGATGACGTCGGGAATGAACTTTATACACAGTTATTATGCAGGAGATGATGGTCCTGCTGGGATTCCAAGAAACTAAGAATCCTCATGCATAATTTATGAGGCCAGTGTCCAGGGAAAAACCCTACGTACTTGTTTGTAGTATTGTAACTGGGTAAAAGGTCAGTCCTTCAAATCCGTTATGTATGTAGTATAGGAGAGAATGTAGGTGAAAGGTTATGATGTTACCTAGACCTATATCGGGGTACCAATATGAAATATAACACCCACTCCTCATCTGACTGGACGACATTACTAAGATCTAGTGTACTACCAAGGCGTCGAGAGGTTTGTACGCAACAAATAATAAAAACATTTTTTAAGAGAAGTTAAAAAGCGTGTTCTATTTAAAAAAATCATTCAATCAGTGGCTCTAAGGTGTCCGTTTATATAGTCCGAACAACTACAAGCATTTGAAAGCCATGCAGGTCAACAGTTTTCAATTTGGAATTTCGATAAAAGTTAAAAGCCAAATCTTCCCAGCGTGCGACATGCCAAATGTTTATGTCCTTGCTGGTAGACGCAACATTGCTGCTGTCTGCATACGCAGCTGACGATCCCTGTAACACCTCACAAAGAATGTCAATTGAGCACAGATGATCTTCCGTACTGCCTGCAGCAGGTGCCTGGGCAGCCTGTGCTACATCCAAGGCCTCAGTGTTGGACGAGCCGGTGTCCAAACCAACAGGAGCAGAAACTACCTGAGGTGGCTCTAAGAATGTTGCCAACAACATGGGAATGCTCTGAGGATACTGCAGAACATGGGCCGTTATCAGGTCCAGTAAAGCATCAACGTCTGGTGGCGCAACCGATGGAAGTGTCAGACAGAGGTCCAACACGCATTCTTCTCCGCAGAACAGGCATCGGAGAACAGGTAGGACACAGTCCATCCATACTGGTCTAAATGACAGGAACCAAGAGGCGCTCAGTTCCCGTAAGCGAGGTGTGTCCAGATGTTGTACCATACGATCATGGTATTTGCGCTCCGGGAGAGCTGTTGCTATCTCCTTGGTGGCTGGGATGTCCATTGCGTAGCAGAAAGGTAACAATCAGGATTCCTGCTATTAGAAACAGAATCAGCGGAAGCCCTCCAAAAATGCTTCCAAAGACGGAGTGTATAAAGTTCGGTATAACTCCGAGGACCGTCTAAAACGTGCTTAACAGTCGGGAGCCTATGGTCTTATATAGGTGTACAATACCCGTCGTATCAGACATGTTAAAGATACGACTTACCATTTCTGTGAAATGGAAGGGGCAGTTTGTACGTATAAGTGCCTGTATCTCAGCCGAGGACCTTGCGATCTGGAGATCAAAAGTCTCCCGGGCGGAGGTTAAGGGCACGGTTCGTTGTAAAAGCATGGCTTTCATTCTGCTCAGAGTATCAAACCGTATAAAGGAAACATTTAGCGAAGGCCATAACGGCTCCTCCCTAACTGTATGTGTTGGTGGAAACAATACTTGCATACAGCAAGTAACCCTGGAGCTCACGGTGACTAGATATGCGATGCCCAGAAGCATCCCACAACAACCTTGATCATTCAGCATTAAGTAACTCCCATTCGAGAGAAGCCTGAATACCGGATTAATCACAGCTGCCGGGGTACCCCTCAAGTGACAGGACAAGTTCGCCACAGACCCATTACAAGCCCCGTGTAGCATAATATCCTGGCATATGAGAGATCCACTTAAAGCGTTCTCACAGTTAGTTCCGCTTAGAAACACTTCCAGATCCCCACTCCTGCATCAAAATCTGTATGGTAAATCCCAGGATTCCCTGATGAATTCCTTACCCATCTTCTCATATCTGCCTGCCTGTTGTCGTTCTAGGCAATATTGAAATTGAAAAGTTGCGACCGGTAATGTTATATGGCCGTGGATTAACCACTCTGTGGACGGTGACTCCGCCACAGTAAAGGGTAACCTATCCAGTTTCTCAATGCGCAGCATTGTATATTTTGCTCCCCTCTGTGCCGTTTTCATCTGTTTTTCTGTTAGATTGTATGCAGAAAATAATGACGTAATGTTGATAAAACGCCAAGGCGCATAACCGGCGCGCAATGACTGTAGCGTCCAGCTTAACAAAATAATAGAACGTAACTGCGACTGTCCGTGTTGCAATATGGACAAATCCTGTTCTATTACATCGATAGCAGAAGGTACAATGTTGCCCAGTGAATATATCCTGGATGTTAATGTAGTCATACCATTGTCAACTACGGCTAACGCCTTTTCTAGGTTAACTCTATCTATTTCTCTTAATCTCTCTGCAGCTTCTTGTTGGTAGATTTTCCAGATTTTGTTATAGACAGCATACAAAAAACGCTTCTGATGTGGTTTTCTGGGACCTAACAAAAAATCCCGTAGGTCCACATCCTCTGTGAGTAAGGACAAGTGTTGTTTTACCTGGGGTAGTGTTGAGGTCTTTAGCCAATCAAGGGACAACTTTCCAACACTGTATGATGTCACTACCCCTGGATGTTCTCGTTGTACATAACGTGGGTCTGGCCTATGGATACTAAACCCTTCGGTGGTACTCCTGAATCTTTCCTGACATTTGTTCGTGTCTGTGGGCCAAACCAACCATCCCTTCCAATTGGGGTCTGATCTATTATATTGCAATATGTTATCCAACTTAGCCCCTCTTTCTGATGTAAAATTCCCCTCGGTGTTTAAAGGTGTTGGAATTTGAGGCATGTTCAAGTCCTTATTCTTGGCTATTCCAAGACAGGAAGTCTGTTGCACAGTGTCATTCAGAAAAATCATCTGCTGTGGAATGATGCATTTTTTTTTTTTTAAACAGACTTTATTGGGTTTCATACGACACAAAATCAAAACTAAAAGCACATAGACTGTAATATCTCGTCCCGGTCAATCATACAGTTGAGCCATAGTTTACTTAGAACAACAGCAGAGCAATACATGACCCATAGGGCAACAGTGCAGTTGAAGTTTGAGGTGCTCTTCGTGGCTAGCCGGCTCTATGTAGGTTCGTGCAGACAGGTCCTGCTGCAACTGCGGCAGATGCAGCTTCTGGTCCCCAACCTACCCCCCACCCCCATATCCCTCCAACTATCCCCTTCTAACTACCCCCCCTGCCGTCCCTCCCCCCCAGGCGTGTCACATAGGTCTAGGTCAATGATATGAGATATCCACACAGGGTTTGTCGGGCCTCTCCACTAGTTGGGGTATCCCTGTAGGGGAACTCACCTCGGCAAGGTGTTTCGATGTATTCTCCTGAGGCGGGGCAGTAGGCCCCCGAAATTCTGCGTTCGCCCCTAGATTACTCTGTGTCGACCATGGGGGCGCCTACTGAGTTGTCGTCTTCACTATTGTCAGGGGATTTGAGTGCTACTACCAATTCCTCACAGGCCCTAGCCGTTTCCAACGCCTTCTCGCTCCCTGTGCGTTTCACTATCTGCAATCTAATCACTCCCTCGCATTCAGCCCATTTAAGGAGCTCTGCTTTCCATCGTGCTACGCTGGGGTTCCCCTTCGCTTTCCAATGCATAGTTATATTACGTTTAGCCAGGAGTAAACCCAAATCGAGAAACTTACTTGTGACTTTAGTTTTGGACGTATGAGGGAACCAGTGTAAGACGCAGTGTTTCAGGGACTGTTCCAGTTCCCTATCCATGATATCCGTCATTATCGTTGTTAGGTCCTCCCAGTAACTATCTAGAAACGTGCAGTCCCACAACATGTGCTTAAAATCTGCCCTCTCAGCGTTACACCGCGGGCAATTCGCCGAAGTATTGGGGAAATACTTATTAAGCTTTTCCGGGGTTAGGTAAGCCCTGTGCAGTATATAGAAATGTACTAATTGGAACCGTGCATTCCTGGTGCTCTTCCAAGCTCTCTCCACCACCTCCCCCCAAGCCTTCTCCGGGATATCTTCCCCCAGGTCGGTTTCCCATTTAAGTTTCAAGTCAGCCAGGGGAAGTAAAGCCTCTAATGTCATGCGCCTGTATAGGCACGTCACTGCCTTGAACGTGCCTGCGGCCATCACCACGTATTGGCAACCCATCGATGTCTTTGCTTCATTGAGGCCCTCTCCCCAGTGCTTTCGGATAGCCGCAGTAAGTGCTGTATACAACAAGAAATCCCCCCCAGGTAAATCATACCTAGTTTGCAGATCATTGAATGGGAGCATGGTGCCCTCTTCGTACAGGTCCCCCAAACTGGCCAACCCCTGATCCGTCCAGTCCCGCAGCCGCAGCCAATTGCCGCCATGTGGTAAGGCCTTGCACATTAATAATGGGATTTCCGGAGCATATGGGCGCTTAATTTTGGCCCTACGCAGGTAGCGGTTCCAGCACTTTCGCGCCGTGCCCAGCTCCGTAGAAAGGGTTTCAGTGCCAGTAGGGAGCCTCAGAACTATGCGGGACAGTATTCGCTGGGTCCCAAAATCCTCTTGTTGCTCCTCAGCCCCCCTAGTATTGCGTGCGACTCGCTGCGTTAGCCACTGAAATTGTGCTGCTAAATAGTAGGTCTCAAAGTCAGGGGCTGCTAGGCCCCCCTCCGCTCTAGGTTGCATAAGAGTAGACAGAGCCACTCGGCGTCTGCCCGTGCCCCACAGGAATCCAGTGGTCATGGACCGGAGCCGAGCAAAGTACTTCGCCGGGATCCAAATCTGTAGAGTACCAAAGTAGTATAATAATCGCGGCAGGGTGACCATTTTAAGCAGTGCCACACGGCCTGCGACCGAAAGTGGCAAGGAGCCCCAGAAGTCCAAGTTACTTTTCATCCCCCTGATGGCCCTCCCTATGTTACCCTCCAGGATGTCGTCGTTGTCGTGGTATATTCGTGTGCCTAGGTACGTGAGGCATCTGTCTTCCCAGGCCACTCCCTCTGAGGCTCGTGGGCCTATTCTGCCCATTTTCGCTGGGAACAGGCAGGATTTTGTCCAGTTCACTTTGAGTCCTGCAACCCTACTGAGTGCCTGAAGCAGAGCTTTTGCCCCAACAAGCTCCGTCCCGGAGTCAGCCAGAAAGAGCAGCAGGTCATCTGCATACAAGGCTATGTAGTGAATCTCCCCATGAACACTAAGCCCCCGATACGTGTGCCTCGATCTGGCCCGCGCTGCCAGCGGCTCCATAGCCAGAGCAAACAACAGGGGGGAAAGGGGGCACCCCTGTCGCGTTCCTCTTCCCACCCTGCAGGTTCCCCGAGATTAGTCCCCCAGTTCTAATTCGGGCAGTAGAGTCCGTATTTAGGAGAGCCGTCCAACTCACAAAGTCGTCACCCAGCCCCAATTTGCGCATCACATGATATAGGTAGGGCCACTCCAGACTGTCAAACGCTTTTTCTATATCGACGGCAAAAACCGTCGCCGTGTCAGTGGTATAGGAGGCCGCTTCCAGAATTCGCAGAAGGCGCCGCACATTAAGCGCAGTATTTCTGGATGGGATAAACCCGGATTGATCAGCATGGATGAGTGCAGTCATATAGGGATGCAAGCGGGTTGCCAAGATTCTACTTAAGATTTTATAGTCCAAATTGAGCATGGATAACGGACGGTATGCTGTTCTATCCCATGCTTGTTTGCCCGGTTTAAGTAACGGTACAATAACCGCCTCCCTGGTGGATATAGGGAGTGAGCCAGCGGCTTTACTGCTGTGGAATGATGCATGCTCGAAATAGTGCTTCTGTTCCCTGGACTTGCCAGTCCCTAGAACCCCAGATTGATTTCAAGTCTACAGTGTCCATCCATAAGTCAAAACCCTGTTCAGACAGCTGGGAAATAAAGGAAGCAGAGTAAATCTGTTCAGTGTTTGTTAACATATTTGTCTGTGCAGGTATGGGTGCAACCTTATAATAGTATGAGGTTGGGTCAGAAGTGTTAAACCCTGAAAAATATGAGAATTTCTGTGCAAATGTTTTTGAACTACCTTTCAGTGGTGTAGGGCAATGTTCCCACTGGTGGAATGTGAAAACATTTCTAGGTTTGCTAGATTTATGCAAGAAATGATGACCATAATGTTGGTAACAATACATTTGTCAAAATCTGATCTGTCCTCTAACATTTCAGTGCTACAAAATGAGGCAGATTGTTCCAAATCAGACAATAAGTTATTAACAGTTTCAAAATCCAGAAACAAAAAACACTCCCAACAGTGGCTGACCTAAGGTTCAGCACAACAATCCCTGTCTATAGAAAATAAGAGTCCTGTGCATTCACTTCCGGAGTCTGCCGCAGTTAAGCTCCACTGGGATCCAGCAAAGATAAATTCTGTTGAAGAAGGAAGGTGCACCAGGAATGGAATCTAAGTCATCCAAGTTAGTCCATCAGTTTTCTTTATTGGTGTAAATATTTAAAAATGGCCATTTTTAAATATTTACACCAATAAAGAAAACTGATGGACTAACTTGGATGACTTGATTCCATTCCTGGTGCACCTTCCTTCTTCAACACAAGTTTCAAAATCCCAATCATCAGAAAATGTACTGGAGGTAATGATATCGTTCAATGAAATTTTAAATAAACGTGGAATTTTTAAAAGCTTGGTCGGTCCAAATATATCATAATTTACTTTGTCCCACACTATACCATCCGGTATAGGAACTGCTGAAATGTTCACGAAGGACAAGTCTCTTTGTTCACGATGAGATGAAACATGAGGTTTTAAAATTAAGTTTACTTTTGACGTTGCAGAGCTCTGTTGAAGATAAGTTCCATTGATGAGCAAGTGGAAAGTGATTACTAATCATAACCAGAAAAGAAAAAAGAAAATACCGGTGATTATCCAAAGTTCTAGCCAAGGTGATACTAAATAAGTCTTTCTAAGAAAGTTAAAAAAGTCTTTGATCCGTTGTTTGTGAGAAATTTGGGCTGGCGTCGTCTCAGATTCACTTGGATCCAATGAAATGGTATCGAAGTCGATTAAATAGCCAGATGCAGTTCGATCTATTTTCGGTAGCTCAGCAGGTTTTGTTGAACTTGTAGATTGCTCTTGAAGAGGCATGTTGACGTAGACATCCTTATTAGGTTGAATTGAAATTTGTCTTTCATTTTGATTTTGAGAGTTCGTGTCAAGGGGAACTAGTTCCATTGCATTGTTATCGATTCCATTGTTTTGTAAAGGTGACTCTTCAAATGTTATGAGTCTTTCTGTTTGAACTTCCTGTATTGTAGCGAGAGGAGGACGTCGGCTACCCAGGAGTTCACGAGGCCTACTATTTAGTATCGGCCACATAGTGTGGTTTGATCAGATCGATTGAGACGAATCTCTTTTCTTTTCCGGCAAGAGGCGGTAGAAGTACAGTTCTTGATCCTTCAACGGCCAGGACAGGTACAGGCTTTCAATAGGATGGCCCGAATACTTTCTTGTCCACAATCTTTTCTCTGACCAGCAGGTCTTGCCGTGGCAGACTTGACTTCACCAGTGGCGGTTTTCTTTGTCGCGACGTTACTTAAGGAGGCTCTGGATTCATTCAGATCCTGTAAAACAGCCAAACTTTTATTGATGTCAAATCGTTTTTCATTCGCCACTGTGCCTTCACAATCGAGATCAGGTATCCACATTCTTGTCCCAAACAGGACCTCGTAAGGAGTGGCACCCCCTAGAGAGCTTCTTGGCTGGTTAATAAGGGCTCGCTGGACCCCATATAGATGATTGACCCAACTACCACCCGAGCCTAATACCCTAGCTGCTAAAGATTGCTTTAAGTCCCGGTTTTTCCTCTCCACAACCAAATTTCCCTCGGGATGGTACGGAGAGGAGTACCGCAATGCTACACCCAAACTTCCCATGGCTTCCTTGTAGGACATAGAGCTGAACGCCGGGCCACGGTCAGAATGTAATGTGCCAACTGCGTAAGTCCCTATGAAGACTCACAAATCTTTTATAACAGTCCAGGCATCAGCCGAGCACTGGGGCTATACCCATAAGAATCTTGAACAGGAATCCACTGCCACCATGATATACATGTAAGCTCCGTCCGATTGTAAGGGGCCGCAGTGGTCCAGGTAAATGCACACCGAGCGGTCTGTCTGATATTAACAATGGTGTCTGCGCTGGGCGAGCTACGGTGGACCCTTTTATCTGTTGACAGATATCGCACTTTAAAACGAAGTCTTTGGTCTGCTTTGTTAACCCTGGCCACCAATAGCGTTGTTTCAGTAAAGAAACTGTCGCCGTAACTCCTGCGTGCCCTAGAACCCAGACCCTCGTGTGCTGCCAAGATTAAACCTAACCTGCGATCCATGTTTGGTATTACTCTATCCCCCACTCCAGGAATCTGAGCAAATGGAACGTTGTTTGCATCTAACTTGTAGGAGTACTTGAGTGGAAAACCTTTAGGTAGTGCTTTACTGTTATTGCGCGAAGCAATCACAGCTACCATTGTGCTACCGTCTACCCTTGTTTTTCAACGGGTGATTGCAGCTAGGGACGCAGTGTGTACTGCCCCCTTCGTGGCTTCATCAGCCAATGAATTCCCTTCAACGTGAACGCCATCACGTTGATGACTCAGTGTGTGTATCACGTGAGCCCTTGGTAGTTCGGTCTTCAACTCTGCTACCTGTTCCCATAGTTTCCTATGTTTAATTGTGCCATCTTTTGAATCTCTGAACCCATTTTGTCCCCAGTAGTGGAGGTAATCATTATATGACTGGACACAGTAAAAGGAATCACACACTATCAGTGTGGGGAATTATGGATCCGTATTTATCAGTGCCAGTAATAGTGCTTTTAATTCTGCCAACTGAGCCGTGCAGTCTCCGAGAGACTGCGTTTTTGTACAGCTTGGACAGAACTTGCCGTCCTGCATCCTACCTTTTACAATAGCGCATACTGCACTGTATTGTTGCTTACTCCCTATGGCTGGTTGAGCAGATCCGTCAGTATAAATAATGTATTCATACCCATCTAGAGGTATTGTTTCATTTGGTAGAGGATATTCTTGTTCATATTGCAGGAATGCTTGTGTTTTTAGATTAGGGTCATATCTGTATTCTACATCTGTTGCAGTGAGAGGATTAGCCAATTGTATCCATCTTGGATGTAATGCTTTAGCATTTGGGATGCTTGCCTTTGTGGCAGCCTCTAAGGCTGGTACAAGGGTCATGACAATTATTCGTTTCCCCTGAGCCAGTGCTCTTTCTCTCACTACAGCAATCTGTACTGCTGTCAGAAATGTTTCTGTTGGTGCAAAACACATTTCAGCACTAGTGTACAAATGCGATTTATATGCAATTGTTTCACCTTCATTAAAGGTTAAGTAAGTGTACCCTGATTGACCTGCGACTACGCGGATCACCAATGCTTCCTCATCCAAATTCTGTAGTAACTCTGTTACCCTTCTTGAGAATGACCCCGGGCTATTCTTATACCCTTAGGGGAGTCGACAAAATTGATGCTGGGACCCTAGCGCTGAGAAGGCTGTCAAATATCTGCTTTCAGGCGCTATGTTTTGGCAGACAAATCCATTTGAGATATCTAATGTTGTTTTGTATTTTTTCCGCACAATGTTATTCATTAATGCGGCACTATGTGCATTCTGAACTGCAAATGTTTTTGTACATGAGTTTAGGTGTCTATAATCTAAAACTAGACAATATGAATTGTCGGGTTTCATTACGGGAAACAAAGGATTATTCATTGATGAGGTGCATGGTTCAATTACACCTCGGTATTCAAGTTGATCTAAGATCTCCCTGACCTGTTTTTTAGCTTCCTGTTTTATGGGATACTGTCTTTGTGGAGTTGTGTTTGTTTTCATTGGAATTACGTGATGGGGTGACGTTTCATCCCACCCTACGTGGTTGCAGTATAATGCTGGAGCAAGGGCTACCGCCCACTCCTGCGCGTATGTATGTCTTAGGTGTGAGGGGACTAGGTCGGAGAAAGCTGGTAAAATAACAGTTTCTCCCTTTGGGCATTCCATAACAATAGTAGGCCGCCAAACTCTTTCTGCTAATAGGATGCCGTAGCCAGAAGTCAGGTTCGCCCAAAAGATACCCTTAACTTGTCTGGGCTTGTCCCCTCCATTTGGAGTGTTATTTCATGTAACTTGTGTGGGACACTCACCCTAGTATCAGGTGTTTCCACCGTGATATACTCACTCAACTCCGCTGTCACCAGAAATTCCATCAGGTTCCGGCGAGCTATTGTTACTTCTGCTGCGCTGTCTAGCATCGTCAGAGCCCATTCCCCGTTCAGTAGTTGAGTCCTCAGAATTCTGGGCATGTCTAACTTTGAGACCTTCTTCTTTTTAAATTGAGGTTTTGCTTTGGGATTTTCTTCTTTCTTTGAAGCGTAGTCCGAAGTGCGTTGCCTGTCTCTGGGCTTTGTACCCTCTTCTTGTCTCTGTTCTGACCGTCCTTCCCTCTCTGAGTTTTTTGATGAACCCTGAAAGGAACGAGAGGAACGTGTATCAGTGTCCTGATAACTGTCAGGTTTTTTAATGTTATCTCTATTCCTAAGATTATATCTCCTTTCTGGGGCTCCTGTTGAGGAGACCTTCCCCTGGAGTGAGATCTGTTCTTTTGCTGTTTATTATTGTCCCATTTCTTTTTTGAAGAAACCGGTGTTTGCTTTGCCTGTTCTTTATCTGTACCTCCCACTAGTTGAGGTTTTACAGGTCTAGCTCCCAGACTGTATCTACATAATTCCGCATAAGCAGTTTTAATTATTTTAGGTAGCTCTGTCTCCTGTTGTAATGGAGTGAAATCTCTCAGACGTTGGCGTATTGCCACTGATGCTGCTTCCCCTTTAATATTTGCTAATATTATCGCAGATACCTGGGCAAAGTTATTTACCAACTTCATCCCTAAGTTTAGAGTAGGTTCTGCTCCATACTGGTTCTGTATTTGTCTTAATACATCTGGTATTGCCGCTAAAGAAGGGATACCATGAGTCCTGGTATATATTGCAGCGAAAACTGTACCCCAAGAAGTACAATCTTCTATAGAGGGAGCTATCCCCATTGGCAAGCAAATCGTCAATATTCTATGCTTTTCCCTAGGACCAGTGTGTGGAAACACTGCCTCCAGCTGTGTTATTTTTTGTGCTATCCAGAAGGGCATTTGTTCACGTTTAGTGGGCATTTTACCCATCACTGTGTGCAGTGTTTGTGGTGTAATTTTGGTTGTATTATTTTGGACTGGTCCTGGTTGTGTAGCAGGTGTTGGCTGAAGTGTGAGTGTTCTCATCGCAAACTGTGTCATGTTTCTGTAAAGTCTTATTAATTCTTTATGCTGTACTAGTGAGTCTCCTCCTGGCATTGTGTCAATGTCAGGATGTGTGTGTAGGCCGCTAGCGAGCGGGCCAAGTCTTACTCTATTTCTTGTATGGGGGAGGGTGCCTTTAAACCAGTAAAAATGTTCGTGGTAAGTGAGTGGAATTTCAATGTCCTCATATGGACTATATTCGTCTGGTATGTCATCTTCGACATAGTAGTGAAATGTTTTTGTCAAAGCATTTGCCTGCGGGAATCTAATCCATGAGTAGAATACCTCTGTTCTATATGATTTGTGTGCCTCAATCACGAAAGTCACTTGCCCACCCCTAATTGTAACCCCATATGCTACTAGTTTTAGGGTTACGCCATTTCTAACATTTTCTGCAATATATATTGCATCTGCATCATTTTCTTCTGTTGTGAAGTTTAGTGCATTCCCTTCATCTACGTCTCCCTGCTCAGTCACTATTTTTAGAAAGCAGAGCGTTTCAAGGGAACTGAGATAAGGTGTTATGCACAATTAGGAACACTGTATCCTTCAAGCTTGATTAAACCAACAGCCAATACATAGGAATTTTCCTACTCAGCTGCGGCGGATTTTGTTCCCTTCCACTCCAGACGTCTCTGGGGAAATTTGAGTAGGGGTCTCTGAGAATAGCACGACTGAACTACTCAGTTTTGACTGTTAAATAAGTGCCAATACCAACGTTGGCGGCGCCATGTCGTGTAGTTCCTATAAGACCTATATAGGATCTGCGCGTTTAGACAACATACACTGCGGGACTGGTGCCCAGACTGATTCCAGACACCCCCACCGGGTATGTTGGCCTGTGTACCAGCTAGCTCGCAATGCCACTATAACCTCCTCTTACCAAAGAGAGAATAGTTCTTGGCAACTATCGAACATGACAACCCTGATCCCTCAGGACCGTGGAAACAGTAACTTACGTTTCGCTCAGTCACTCGTGCTCACTTGTTCTCAGAGAGATACACAGAATAAATGGTTGGGACCTTTTCAATAAGTATTTATTGAACAGTCATTATTCTAGCGTAAAATAAGTGCACTGAAATCACCAGTAGACAGTAGCATATATAAATGAGTAGCAGCACTAAGAAAGTAAACAGATGGTAGGTTTCTACCATTTTGGTAAAATCATAAATATAGGCAGGTATATAAAATTCATGGCAATACAAATGCGTACTGCTACGATGAACCCTAACTAGATGTACCTAGCATGTGAGTAGGTGTAAAGCCAAGAATCCCTCTAGGATAAAGCTAACCCCATTACCTGATGTGAGATTGCAGGACCCCGTTCTGGTCTCGAGCTGAACACCCCACAAGGGATGTCAGACCACTGCGAGCTGGAGTATCTGCATGCAGGAACCTCAGCGTCTTGCGTCAGTGTGTCGGCCAGGAAGTCCTGATCTCCTCTAACTATCTTAGCAAGATGTGGTGTTTATATACCCTAAGGTATCCCCAGGGGTTCTACCTTGCTGTGTCAGTGTCAGACTTAGGATGACTTCGGGAATGAACTTTATACACAGTTATTATGCAGGAGATGATGGTCCTGCTGTGATTCCAAGAAACTAAGAATCCTCATGCATAATTTGAGGCCAGTGTCCAGGGAAAAACCCTACGTACTTGTGTGTAGTATTGTAACTGGGTAAAAGGTCAGTCCTTCAAATCAGTTATGTATGTTGTATAGGAGAGAATGTAGGTGAAGGGTTATGATGTTACCTTGACCTATATCGGGGTACCTATATGAAATATAACACCAGTTAACTCCCTAGTGATCAGCAGCTTTACTACAATGTTCTAATGAGTAACTAGAGTGCTAACATTCTACATTTATGCCAAAAGTGTGGCACATCTAAACGCCGTCGCGATGGAATCGAAGTGGAAAACTGAAAGCATTTCCTACTGAGAATGCTGCAGTAAATTAGGAAATTAGGGAGCTTCATTACAAATTAGTCTCCTAAGATGGCCACCAGAGAAAAAAGAGCCCAAATGTAGCAAAAATATCCCCCAAAAGTAGCCCAAGTATAGCTTAATGACAGAAATGTGCAAAACACTTAATTGTTTTTTTTTGTTGCAGTTTTATATAATGCAGACTTAACCTGAAGGTATTGGAGTGCTTTACATGAGCACCAGTTACATTATACAAGGACACATTCATTTTGGTTTTACCCATGTGGAGATTAAGTGATTTTCCCAGGATCACAGGATGTGAGCTGACGCCGAAACTAGAACCTGGTTCCCCAGATTCAAAGTCTGCAGCTCTAGCCATAACACCACATCTTCTCCCCTAAGTGTAACATATAATCAAGTGCTCAACTGGATAAAAAACATAATGATAGCAAATAATTTAAAAGTGCTTTGTCGCTATTTGAGAACTCAGAAAATATGCCTTCATTTTAGTTTTTTAGAGCTCTTACATTATTTCTTCTGGGAATAAGACCCTCTCATTTTTATAATTTCTAAAGGAAATGCTTTAGGTATTACTGTTTTGATTACATCAAGATGATGTCAGGCATGCCACGCTTTTGTAACAAATATAGAATGTAAGCAATCTAGTTGTTCATTAGAATAATGTTGGGAGGCAGAGGCCAGGGGCACAAACTCGGATAATTGAGGGCAGGGAGGAGGGTGCATTGGCAACAAGTTGACCATGCTGGGCAGGCAGAAGGGGCAGTGGCAGCACAACAGACCATGGAGGGCAGTGGAAAGGGTTGAAGGGGCAAAAAACCAACCATGCAGGACAGGCAGGAGAAGCTGTGACAATATAACAGACCAACGAGGGCAGAAGGAAGAGGCAGTGGCAGTACAACCATACATGCCAACAGACCTGATTCAAGCAGGAGACTCCTGATGTCTGTCTCCTGCCTAAAATCTTCTCTTTTTCAATGTAAGTCAATGGGAAAAATCAATTCCCCAGGTTTTGTTTTCCAACAACTCTTACCAAGTTCAAAATATTGGCAAGTATGGTACATTGGATCATGTAGGGTGGGTGGAATGGGGTAGGACTCAGATAACAGAGGGTAGGAGGGAGATGGGCAGGCGTCAGGGTTGCAGCAGCACAATACACCATACAGGGCAAGTGGGATGACAGTGCAGCACAACAGACCATGGAAAGCAATAGGGAGGGGACATGGCTATGCACATGGATAACAGAGAGCAGAGGGGGGAGAGGCAAGGGCAGCAAGCTGACCATACCGTTCAGACAGGAGGGACAGTTGCAGCATAACTGACCATGTAGGGTAGGTAGGAGGGGGTAGGGGCATGACAACGAACCAGGCAAGGCAGGAGGGAGGAGATACATGGAATACGGAGGGCAGGCGGCAAGAGGGCAAGAGCAGCAAACTGCTCATGGAGGGCAGGTGGGATCGGCACTGGAAGCACAACACACCATGGAGGGCAACAGTGAGACTATAATGGCATACACACAAACAACGGAGGGAAGGTGGGAGGGGGTCAGGGGCAGCAGGCTGACCATACAGGGTAGGTGGGAGGGGCTGTGGAAGCACAGACAACCATCTATGGCAAGAGAGATTGGCAGCACACTGGCCATGATGGGCTAGAGGGAGGGGGCAGGGGCATGCACAGAGGACCATGGAGGACAGAAGGGAGGGTATGGGCTGGACTCAGACAAGAGAGGGCAAGGGAAGAGAATTCACAAAAGACCACGCAGGGCAGGCAGGAGGAGCAGTTGCAGAACAACAGAGCATGGAGGGCAGAAGGGAGTAGCAGCAAAATGGACTATGGAGGACAGGAGGGAGGGGATAGGGGCATGGACCTTGCACAGGCAGGGTGGAGGTGGCAGGGACAGGTAGAAGCCTTCTGAGCATGCAAGGCAGATGGGAGGGGCAGTGGCAGCTTTACAGAACACTCAAAGTAGATAGGAGGGGCAGTGGCAGGTCCATGAAACATAGAGGGCAAAAAGGAGGGGCACTCACACAAATATCAGAAGGGCATGGAGTACGAGAGAAGAGGCAGCAAGCTAAGCACACAGACTAGGCAGGAGGGCAGTGATGGGACATAGAATAGGGCAACAGAGGGCAGGAAGAGTGGGCAGGGACATCAAGCTAAATGGAGGGCAATGGCAGCATATTGGATCATGCAAAACAGGAGGGAGGGGGCAGGTTCATGGACTTGGACAACAGAGTGTAGGGAGGAGGTGAATGGGGCAGCAAGCTAACTGTTCAGGGCAGGTGGGAAGGCTAGTGGCAGAACAACAGCCACATGGGGCTGTAATGAGGGAGCAGAGGCATAGACTTAGACAATGGATGGCAAGGAGCAGGAGCAGTAAGTTTTAATGGAGGCAGCACAATGCTAGGTCAGACCCTGCTCTAACCCCCCCCCCACCGTGCATTGCGATGGGCATCTTACTTAATGTTGAAAAAAAAACTAGAAATTAATTGAAAAAAACTAAGGTTACAGGGACGTTATAGTTAGGCTCAGATTACATCACTTTTGCCATCATCCACAGAACTACTCACACATCCACTCACACACACACACAACCACTCAAACACCCACTCACACACCCACACGACTACTCACAGATCATCCAAAATCCAGGTCCAGGGGGATTATCGTCCCGAGTTTTAAAATGGGGGACAGGAGTGATCTTATTGCGACCGGCCCATATCTCTAATGGATGCTGTGAGAAAACCATCCTTTTGGTCTGATGACCCCCATTTTGTGTTTGGTACTGATGGTAACTGACTGCACCCTGGGCTCTGTTTACCAGGCCCAAGGCCAGTGCTCTGATTATAAGGATATGGAAAATATGTGTAAATATAATTGGCACTGACAGCCTAGCTGTAAGTCCCTAGTATATAACAGGGCATGTAGATTTAGAGGCCCAGTACACTTAATGCACTTAAATGTGCACTACTATGGTGCCTGCTGTCATTTTAAAGGCAGCACTGCCTTTCAGGCTGCCTTTACCTTAAATTAATACACAATTTTGATTTTGGATTTAAAGATACTTCTGAAGTCTCACACTACCTTCTTTTTACATATAAATCACCCCTAAGGTCCCCCCTAGGTGCCCCTGGTGAGGATGCCTTGTAACGATAAGCAGGGACATTATAAAAGATTCTTTATAAGCCCTGGTGAGGGAAAAATCACCAAATCCATTTTCCCCATTGTAGTGAATGGCCCCATAGGGTAACATTGAGATATTCAAGTATAAGTCTTGACAGGAGCCACCTAAAAATATACTTCAGTGTATCTAATTAATAGTTAAGATAATTCCAACAACTTGCCACTGTTAGATTTGTAATAACTATTACAAAAAATTAGTTATTAAACTTTCTTTTCTGTGAGCCAAACTCCAGCTTCCCTCTCCTGATTGGCCAGCCTTTCCCAGGCTGAGCCAGAGCTGCTTGATGAGGTGTGAAGTGTCCTGTCAGAGTAGACAATGGATTTCCTATGGGTGGAGAACTTTAGCTGCAGAAGCCTAAAGGCAGGAAGGGGGTGGGGGAAACAAACTGGTCTTCAAAGGGAGGCTGCCAGTTGGGGTCCAGCACAGGCTGACCCCATCCTTCTGCACCCCCAGCCACACAGGAGCCTCAATAATTAGGTTAATCAAGGGGTTGGGAGGGGTGAAAACCTACCAACACCGGTGGGTTGGCTGAGCAAGATCTAACCCCAAAGGAGAAGAATTCTCCATGTTGGATTTTGAGAGAATAGTACTTACTGGAAAGAAAATATGCCACACTTTGGAGGAAGTGGTCATACACCTAGGTGGTACCCTGCATCCCATTGGTCAGGGGTGCCCCCCTACTTGACATGCAGAAACTGTGAATAAATATGGGAGAGGTGCATGCCTCCTCAGATCTGCTGCTTGAAACTACATGGAAAAGAAGGACTGCCCTGCTGGAATCTAGATCTGCACCATAAGGGCTGCCATCTGAAGGACTGCACCTGCTGCACAATCTGGAACTGCAGCCTGAAGGGCTTTGCCTTGCTGTAAGAAGGATTAAGGAGTGGACTACCTGCAAGCTATAGGTTAACAGAGCCCACCTGCATCATCTCCACTAAGAGTCCCCATCCTGGAGTGCGTCCAGTGGACTTTTCAGGATTTGGCCTGGTGCATTGTGAGAATTGTAGTACAGACATCCCAAGGACCAATTGGAGATTCCAGACCCTTGGATTTGGGTTTTGGACACTTTGAACCCTCAAGAGGAACTTCAGGAAGAAGTTCCAGAAGTTTTGAGAAGTTTGGAGCAACTTTTGGAAAAGCTCCATAAGGTGACAGATTCGACGTCAAGAGTCAAGCCAGCTACCTTCAACCGTGACCTAGCCTGGATTTCAGGTATATATCGCTGAAAGCTCCTGAGCACCAGACTTCCAGGATTTGACAGAGGCCTCGCGTAGAAGCAATCCAATGACGTTGCATTGAAATCGGCCTGCTGGAGGGGACCGCTCGAAGTCGAGAGAAAAGTCCTCCAGAAAAGTTTCTAAGTCCGAAAATAAAATTTTGACTGAGGCCTTCCGCTTAGTGTATCCGACCAGGGCTCCATCGTGGTTGGCCTCAAACTTTGCCTTTGTCCCAGTCAAGCGCGACCGGTTGTCCCAAAGTGGTGATATATGTTTTTAAGCACTAGAAAGTGTTTATTCTTTAAAAATTCATATCTCTGGTTTCCTAAATAGGATTTTGTCATTTTGGTGTCTATTTGTTCATAAAAATATAATCTATTGTATAAATTGGAGTTGAATTTTTGTTGTGTGCTGTGTCTTACTTAAATTATTGGTGTTTTAATAGCCTTTACACACCTGTCTCCTAAGTTACTCCTACCTGCTTGTTGCCAGCTACCAAGGGTTTAGCAAGGGAATAATTTATTGAGACCTTGACTGACCCTTCTATTGTTCAGAAATCATAAACTTCAAGAGCGCAATGGCAGACTATAGATACTGTACCTCACTTCTTGTTTTCTCAAATCCAAACGTTCCGTGCACAACAATTCCTGTACCTGCCGTTGTTTGGTACTACTGCTCAGCAGAATAATAATTATACTTGAAGTGGAATGGTGCACCGGGAAGGTCCTTACCCAAATATCACTATCTTCCTTGGTATGATCTTTTATGACTATAATTACATTTTTTTAAGGTACCAATGACGGGTATATTAAACCCGCCGCTATACGTATGGATTAAATAAACACCAAGGATATAAGGGATACACATGTTCCATTACAAGGAGGAGGAGCATTATCTCTGTATATAATCCACATACTGATTAAGTGGTATCAATCTTGGAAATTCATTCTATGTTTGATATACAGAAGGTACGTTACTATTCCCCCTAATAATAATATGTTTTCACAAGTGATTAATTTTGTGTTTCTTAAACATGATTATATTATCTACGGGGGAGTATAAAGCAGCCTTTATGGGCAAATTAAACATTAAACTGTAGTTGGGATTGATATGGAGTTTCAGTGGTTTCTTATTTATATTGTTGGTGTCTTTGATTGGTTTGTGTTACATGTACTATTTATGTTTACATGCAATTTGTGACTTGTTCTGTTTGTGTGGCTCTCACATGTTATTACATTATGATTTTTTCAGGTGTGCCAGTTATGTGCTTTGTGCTTTAATGTATGCAAAGAACTGTTTCTTTTTATTGTTGTCTCATTTGGTTCTGTCTGTACATTTATACTATATATTTTTATTTATTTATTTTTAGAGTTTTCTATAGCGCGAACAAGACCCAAAATAGGGTATCAGAGCGCTTTACAAACAAGCAGAGTAAGAATACAACGTTTTGCAAAGTGGATCAAAGAACTTATCAAAGCATGTCGTATCAAACGAATCAAACATTTTTAACAGGTTTAGGCAGGTGGCAGAGTACGAATAATACTATTAGTAAAACAGAGCAGATAGAATATCCAGACATTTTTAACAAGTTTCGTCAGGTAGCAGAAACGGTAATAGAGATGGTTTGTACAGAGCAGTAGGAGCAAGTTCGAGTATGCATAAGTCAAAGAGGCGTAGGTGTCCTTGAGGGGAGTTGTGGAGACAAGTTTGAGGTAGTGGACTGGTACAGTGCCTTGTAAGACAGTGAAAAGGCTGGTGGGCTGGTAGGGCACCAGACGGTGAGGCATATATGTTTTTCACAGCCCTGATGAAGTTCAAGTGGGATACTTTGAACGAAAAGCATTGGCTGGATGTTTTATGCATAAGGATATCATATAAGGAATTAATGTTGAACATGAAAGAAGAGCACTAATAAAATAAAAAGGAATATTTCCAAAGACTGTTTGAATAATCATTTGGATAAGGACCTTCCCGGTGCACCATTCCACTTCAAGTATGACCCTTCTATTGTGTTTGTGACCTTATTACTAGTGGTAAGTCACTACTTATCACTACTAATAAACCACTTTCCACCAGATGCAACAGCTAGGATTTTGGGCAGGGTATTATTGGATAAGCTAGAATGTTGAGCTCTCGAGAAAAACATCTTAACTCCAGTCCAGTGCGGTTTCAGACCTGGACTGGGTGCAGCCGACCAGTGCCTGAACTTCCACCTAATTATGATTAAATATGTCCCCGTCAAAGAAGGTTGTCTCTACCTGGCCTTTATGGACAACGTAGTCAGGTCAAAGCTTTGGAGCATGCTATTAACTAAGGGCACTAATCCACAAATTTTCCCTCTTCTTGCTCAGTTGCATGATGATGTTGAGGGAAGTATCAGATTTGGCTCTAGTGGGGAATGCACCTCTTTAATAAAGATCAAAAAAGATGTTAGGCAGGGTTGTGTGCTGGTTCCTTTTTTATTCATTTTCTATATTAATGACCTGGATGAGAAATATATTGCCACAACAGCTGATCCCCCGAGGGCTGGGAGCCATCCGTTAGCAGTTTTGATGCCTGCGGACGACTGTGTCCTCATGGCCAGACAGGCCGGGGCCTACAGAAATTGTTAGATACTTTTGTATCCTTCATGTCTGACTTAGGCCTCCGTACATATATAACCAAGTCTTTTACCATGGTCTCTGGCTCGCCACAGAGTAGGATTACTGCATTTCATATTGGCGGCATGGTCTTCAGATGCGTCCCTACTTTTACCTATTTGGGGGTTCTATTCAACAAGAGGTCCACTTGGAGGCACTTGAGGACAGTTAGGATAACTCAATTGGAAGCAGCTACCGCCTCTCTGTTCAAATTTGCCTCCAAGTTAGTGTCTATGCCAGTGGACGTTGCCGTGACTATCTGTAAATCTATACCTGTCACAATTGTTTCATATGGTGTGGGAATTTGGGGCTATACTGATCACTCACAACTGCAGAGCTGCGAAAATAGATTCTTTTGCAGACTGCTGTCACTTCCCGCTAGTGTCTCTGCTTTCATTGTACATGAAGAATCAGGTTTGCAATTTCTGGGGGACCCACTGAAATGGTGACCACCACGCTATGGTTATCCATCTGGTCTAGGCCCGAGGTATACCTAACTCATACTGTGATTACCGACTGCATCAACTTGACAGGGGCCCACAAAATTAGGTGGCCTACACACATTAGACAGGATTTGCGAGCAATCAGCAGGATGGACCTGTATGATTCTCCACAGTCCATATACCACAAAGACAAGCCAGTAGTGAAAGGAGAACTACTAAAACTCCTAATATAGAAGAGATGGGAGTTTAATTTGAGAAAGAAATCTGTAGAACCATACTTCTCTCTATGCACCACCCTCCTCATTGAGCCATATCTGCTTAGGACACCCTGCAGCCAAAGGTTTTGTCTAACTAGATTTCAGCTTGGAATGGCCCATTACTTGGTGTCCTAGCCCTCAAACGCATGCACTAGCAAAGATTTGGTCCTGTGACCGTGTAACTCCCTAGTTCTCCAATCGTAATTACATTTATTGTTTATTTGCTAGTTGCATACTGTCCAACACAAATGTATTTTAATACAATTTTAAGGAAAATTGCAGATTTGGAAATGGAAGGAGGCCATGGAGCATTTACAGCTGTTACAAACTCATGGCATATGTCTAATTATTTTGGGATTCTTGATTTTAAGGAAAATTAAAGGTTAGGGAAGTGAATTGATTTAAACTTTTGAGATTTGTATGGAAACAAACTGCGTTCCAACTGTCATATGGGTAATGAACAAATGTGCACTGATTGTTTTTATGCAGTGGGCCACTTTATCTTTTAATGTTCTATATTTTTAATGATTTTATCTTTGGCTTTCGCTTGTATTCTATTTATTGCTCTGCTTTTATGGTTTGATACAAACCGAATAAAGACTTTTGAACTTTGAACATTGAACCAATGGTATGGTTTGGTATAAATACCATTTTGATGTAACACACATTGCAACTGCATTACAACTACAATTAGGTTACAAACCTAGTCCAATACTACTAAATTTATACTAACAATATTCAGATTAGTTGAATTGCTGTAGTAGAACTGCAGGTCAAGTAAAGCTTGGAGAGACACCTATTTATTTGCTAATGTTTTATTCTTAAGAAAAGAATAACAACATTTACTTGCACAAAAGGTAAATACAAATAAAGTTACATTGTCTTTCACAAAGAAAAGTTGCTAGATGTACAGGTAATGTGTGAGTTATTCTTCACTGTCATTATTAGTAATTGTACTGTTTTTTTTTTCTATTTTGTACAAACATGTATAGCTATAGTTACCATGATGCCTTTCAAATATTACCAGACGTAAATGAGTGTACTGTAAATATAGTAGAGATCAACTACCAACAGCTAAAAAAGGACAAACTGGACATTCAAAAAAGGAAAATTGTAAGAGTGTTACTGCATGTTTTTAAAGTGCGAAAGGAGTTTGCTTTGATAAGATGCTTGTGCATGAGAAAAAAAATCCCACAACTGCTATTATGTGTAGAGAAAACACCCACTGAAATAAACAGGTAAATTCTTCACTGTTATACAGTCGTACATGGAGGGAGACTATTAGAAATATTATATCTAAACAGTTCAAAAACAGAGTTCTTGGCAATTTACTAAAAACATATCCCACTTGCAAAAACCATACTGCTAAACTGAAACGTAAACAATATGATCACTTGATTGTAGGAAAATCCTTTGCTGTGAAAAGAAAATAATTTATTTTCACAATGAATTGCATGAAAACACTAATACATTTAATTGTAACTTTAAAATGTATAAGTTAGAAAAAAAACATTGAATCAGTAAAATGTCTCTAATATATTTGAAGGGTCCTGGAGACACACGTCCAGTACTGATAGTAGAAAAAAATGTTACCACACATACACTAATTGGATGCTATCTGTAAACAGTGAAGGACGTTGCTATGAAGATATGAATTGCTCTGTCGTAGGATTAGAAACTAAAAGGCTATAGTTTAGGGTGCCTTAAAAAGGATATGTGTAGTTCCACTTTTCATTATATTAAATGCTTTCAACTCATCATTCCTGTATACGAAGACTAGTACAAACTTTATACTTTGTCAAAGGGACTGCAATACAATTAGAGGTAATTAATAATGCTCTATTGCACTGTAATCCTGAGAAGGTTCTATCAATTACAAAGTATATACAATCCAAATGCTTTGGTGGCGAATCTGAAAATGACACGTGTCCAACTTTTCTGTACCCAAGAAGTGCAATGGACAATCCAATTATGGATTTTAAACAGTATAATTTGGTTATTTTGCAATTCTACAAAACTATTTCTGAAATTCCAAATAAAGTGTGCATGTGCTGTAGATGCACACATTATGGAAAAACAGAAAAAGAAGACAGAGTAGCTTGGAGAAAACTTGCTATTTATCCTATTGTGGAAAACAGATATGATGTTTGCTTGGATCAAATTTAATTTTATTATTGCCTTAGCAAACTAGACCATATTTGTATGCCCTTGCATGCAATTTGGAATAATTTTGAGATTTACCCTATGCCTGCAGAATTACAACATTACAATTTGTATGAAAGTATATTAATTTAAACTTTACATCCTTTCCTAAAGATTATTAGAATGCAACCAAACTCTGGGAATATTCAAGCCCAAGAATTAGTGCGTGCACTAAAAGGAAAGTCTGTTTTTCTACCATTAGAGTTTCAAAAAAACATTGAAACTGTGGGAGTATAGCGCAAATTAGAAGAACCTTTAGTTGTATTAGTTAATGCAGTACCTTCAAAAGATAAAATAATTTGGCAAGAATACAAGATGCTATTTCACATTTGTTACAAAAAAACCTACACTACCAGAATTTCAAACTGAATGACTTCATAGATAACACAGACCTATTACTCCCAAATGAAAGTAATGCAGGCCAGTTCCATAAAATTACTAAAGAACACTCAGAGAAAATATATGAGCACTATAGTATACACCTGGTGCATTTAAAAGATTTAATGGGTGATGCCTTAGAACTGTATCAAATGAGAGAGGCTACAAGAGATCCTGTTAGTATTTGGGAAAAACTTTAGAGGCTCAATGTTAATTTCAACTAGAAAAGGATAGCAATATGATGATCATCATATTCCAATTTCTGCATCAGAATATCGTTCTACAAGATTTTATTCAGAGGACCCACATTATAGGCAAAATATACCTTATATTTCCACTTTACTATCAGAAAGTGAATTATTCGTTACCTCTTATGCTGCTGCTCATGTGATGTGAAGTGGAACAGGATGTAATAACTTTACAGCTAAAGATTTCCTAAATAAAGTGGAAAGCAATGATGATAACCTAGAATACAACTTAATAAATATTATGGCATGTCAGCAAGGTACTAATGAATATTGGTTCAGAAAACATGGAGAACTAAAATGTGTGTTGAGGAATTTGGGACCACCAACTTGGTTTCTTGCTTGGAGTTGTGTCGAATACCTATGGGATGATCTATACACTTTCCTACTTGAAGCTAACAGTAATTTGACAGATGTTGCGGTTAAAACACCAGGGGAATTATGTTCTTTAGATATAGCAAATGTTTGAAGATTTTTTAATCACAAATTCCAAACTATGCTCAAGTTTAAAACAAATAAAAACAAAAAAACCGTAGGAGAAGTTGTGGATTTATTTTGGAGAAAAGAATAGCAGGCGAGAGGTTTACCTTATATTTATATGCTGTGAGGATAAAAAATGCCCTTACATTTGGATATGACTCAGATGAATCTGTTCTTGAGTTTATTGAGGAATATGTTACTTGTGATATCCCAAATAAAGAAACAAACAAAAAACAGTTTGACCAAGTTATTTAATTTCAAAGTCACAAATGCTGAAAATACTGTTTACAAAAATCAAAAAACAAATCAAAACAGTACACTAAATGTTGTTTCGGCATGTTGTGAAAAGAAAGTCCCCTAAAACACATATAATTTAAAAAGAGGACAGCATCACAGTGGATAAATGACTACAACTCTTTAATACTGCATATGCGGAATGCTAATATCGATATCCAATTTGCTGCTGATAATTCAACTGCTGTAGTCATATATATGACTTCATATATTACTAAAGCTGAGCAAACTGATATGAAGGAAGTTTTTTAGGAAATATCTGCTGAACAATTTTTAACTAAAAGGCAGTGTCAATTCAGCATTCAAGTGCTATCTCACAGAGAGGTTAGCAGTTATTAAGCGTGTGACTGTTTAAGATCCTCAGGTTTGTATGCCAATTCTCAGGCTATTACATGACTTAGTTTATGATTAGTGTCTTTGCAAATAAGAGTTTTAAAAAGTATACCAGAAATTAAATATCTTGCTCGGTTTGATCCTGAAAACAAAGACAGTGTCAAAATAAATTTATTAGACCCTTACTACCCTAACAGAATATCTTTATTTGAACACTTATCACTATATGAAGTAGCTCAATTCCTTGCTTACAGAAATAATGTTGAGGATGTTAATATTGGAAAATGTCACGTGACTGGAACAGATGGCTGCTTAATACGTCGTTGTAAACCTACACTATATAATCATCGCAAACTTACATATGATAATCCTGCAAACAAAGAATTTTATTTCTTGGCATTCTTACAGCTTTTTAAACCATGGCGATAAAAACAAAAATTGATTGGAACAGTTATATCATATGAGGATGTTTTTTATGACTACAGACCCAAAATTATAATTCCAGAGTTCACAAATTATGTTGACATGCTGGATCAAGAAATTTTAAATGGAAAAATATTCCTATCGTAAATACTATGCAATAAGGCTAGTACCAATAACCCTTAAAATATAACGCCTGCAGACCCACTTGGGGAACCAAATATTATTAATAAAGGAACAATTGCTATGGGTGAGGTTCAACTTGCTATGGTTAAAATGTGTAAGGACGGAGAAAAGTTTGACTTTCTCTTATCACAATTAAATTGTGATCAACGTTAAATATTTGAGGAAATTAAAACAAGTGTTGATCATAGACATCAACATGAGCTTGGTTTATGTGTATGTTCTGATTTTCAGCCTATATTAAAATATATGTCAGGCCAAGCTGGTACCATCAAAAGTGTGTTGTAAAAGTTATAACTGCTTACTTTAAAAAAATAACCAAATCAAACTTACCTTCTGTTGTTACTGCTCCAACAGGACACTGACTGAGATGCTGTTCACAGAGCCAAGGACTACATAAGCGGGAAAAAAATGGTCTTTCCCCAATACCCTTTAACTGTAGACCTTTAGTGGGCTTCCTAATTTTGACCTATTACAGTCCTTGGTCCATGTTTAACACCTCAGGGACCCCGTCTTCAGGCTCCTTAAGTAAATAACTTCCTTGTTTCTGTGCACCCTGTGTGTTTCTCATGGGTTCAAACTCTATGAGCAATATTGAAGGTGACATAGCACGGTGTACATATAATTGTTGGTCGTCGACATTTAACAATCAAACAAACCAACTTCTAAGCCTCATTCAGGAAAAGGCATAGATTTATTTGAATCCCTAAATTGCATTGATGTACATGGTTGTTTGTTGTTTATGCAACAAATGTTTACATTGTCTTTTTCGTTGTTGTTTATGTATTTATGCATTGTGCATTATTTAGACGTATTGGTTCCTTTCTTCACATGGGAAGCAGTGCACCTGCCTGATACACATTATAAAAAGTCACAATGATTACGTTGGGTGATGGTTCTTTCTTATAATTTGCTTTATTTCTCTTTCGTGCATTTAATTTCATTGTGAACAAAATATCTGTATTCAGCCATTGTTGCAGTCAGAACCAGCTTATTCTTTTAGTAATTGTAATACTATTGAGAACCTCTGTTCTTTGAAAATACCAACTGGATTAACGTCATATAATATTACACTAGCTACTACTACCAGTGGAACATAATAAAAATGAAACTGTGATAGCTCACAAGAACTTCGTGGAATGCTCAAAATATTACACATTTTGATTATAGAAGAGGTTAGTATGGGATCCAACATAATTATGGCTTTTGTTCACTTGCGTATGACAGAAATACTGAAGACCTCACATGATAATTTCTTTGCTGGTAACCATGTCATTGTTTTTGGCGATTTACTACAACTTACTCTAGTTAAAGGGGACCACATTTTTAAAACTGTGACAGCTAAAGAAACTGAAAACTCTTCAGGAAGTACAGCAAATGATGAAAAATATTGGGACATTTTTAAAGATATTAGGTTAGGAATAGTTACAGAAAGTGGCAAGAAATCCTTCTGAGTAGAGGTATATCTACTTTTTGCCCACATTTGAAAACCGCAGGAGAAGTTATGCGTTACCTTCTTTTGAAATCATTACCTGTTATTTGTTTGATTTTAACACTAAAAGAATGCAATGATTTAAATATAGAAATGTTATCAATAGAAAATGAAAATATTGTACATTTACCTTGCAAATATTCTTTTGAAACTCATGGAGCAAATATTCCTATAACAAAAACCTTATCTAACAAACTATTGAGCATGGAAAAATCTGTGTCACAAACAGCTGGATTAGAAAAAGACTTAGGGGCCGATTCCGATCTCGGTCGGAGGCGCACCCAATACTATTCGGTCGGGAAAAAAGCCATGCGAAAGCCAGTTTCCCGACCGATCCGTACAGCACACCGAACGAGCAAGTACGATGCGCACAACAGCAAAAATTCCGGCCGAGCCGTACTCACCCAAACCAGGTCCTGTTCTCCGACCGAGGCGAATCCGGAAACGCCGAATCGAGTCGCACGGAAGGGAAAATGCAGCCCCGTCCGGCCGGACAAGTACGATGCGCTTTCCGTACGCGCCGAACCCGTCGCTACGCACGGCACGTCAAAGCATCCGGGAGAGGCGCACATAAGCTCCGAATCGCGCCACAACACGATCCACGGCTACGAGACGAACACAGCACAGACGAGGACGACGCGAGCGACGAGGACGAAGCGAAGCGACGAGGACGAAGCCAAGCGACGAGGACGACGCGAAGCAACGAGAAGGACGAACGACACGAACCAACCATGAATCCCTTCGTCCCGATCATACCAATATTCTACATCTACTACCGGAACAGGCACGGACGCGTACGGCGCAGAAGGTAAGTCAGACACCAACCACAAAACACATACAACACGTACACGACACATCACACACATACACGGGGAATCTGAATATACTTGCAACAGCAGCACCATAGGGGCGGGATGCCCATCACCAATGCCACATATGCACACAGGGGCCTCAATGCGCGCCACCACCCCAACCCAGGGGGGGCTGGATGCCAACCACCACAACCACCCTTAGCCAGGGGGTGCCAAATGCCCACCACCACTACCACCCTTAGCCAGGGGGCAGGATGCCCACCACTACTACCACCCTCACCCAGGGGGGCAGGATGCCCACCACTACTACCACCCTTAGCCAGGGGGCTGGATGCCTACCACTACTACCACCCTTAGCCAGGGGGCAGGATGCCTACCACTACTACCACCCTCACCCAGGGGGGCAGGATGCCCACCACTACTACCACCCTCACCCAGGGGGCAGGATGCCCACCACTACTACCACCCTTAGCCAGGGGTGCAGGATGCC